>JAVYIG010000521.1:0-549660 GCA_035222895.1 Strongylocentrotus droebachiensis | reverse complement strand
GGGGTCTTTTCTGTTATTCAATTTATTAATTTTGAGGACAAAGCATAATTATGTTTGTAGTCAGACATTAGGTAAAGAAGGGGCGAAATCAAGGGATATGGTATATCTGAACGGACATGCTCATATACCCCGGAAAAGTGGGGATACAAAAACACCTACCCCAGTCACAATATTGTACCCTTCCTCCATAATGAAAATGTGATAAATATATGATGAAACACAAGACAACAACTTCCTTACATGAAAATTTACACAAATATTGAGACCATTAAGTCCGTAGATGTAAGTCTTTTTTTTTTAACAATCAAACTTAAAGGCTGATGAATATCTGATAAATCTAAAAGTATATAAAGAGTATAAATGCAAGAAAATAAAATAGGATGAAATACACATGAAAAACGATCTTGAAAGAAAAGAATGAGCTATAAAAAGTGTTTAATAAACGAGAAATGTATATTGATCATTAATTTGAGTGCACAAAGTGCTAATTTGAATGCTACAAATGAATTAGAATGCTTGAAGTACACCGTCGAGATGTCAGAAAATCGTGTTGCGCTAAATCGAATGACCAAATAGCGAAAGAAGCACTTTGTTCATTAATTGGAATGAAACATACATAGATTCTAACGAAAACTTCATAGATTTGAAATCTAGAAAAAGGAAAATAAACCCTAGATATATTCGACAACACTAAAACCGTCGAATTTGAACGCAAGACACATGAATTTGAATGACAAACTTGCGAATTTGGCCGGGAAATCCTATATTATAATTTTATTGCAGGGACCTTTAGGGAGAACAGCATAAATACTGATGAGGCTACCCTGGGTAAACAAGACAGTATTATTATCATTATTATTATTATTATTGCACATATCTTAATAATATTCAAATATTAAAAACAAACAAAGAACAGAAGTATAAAGAAGAAAAAATAATACAAAATGTACAAATGAAGATACTTCCATCCAACCCCCCCCCCCCCCCGTCCATCATCAATTATTATTTCCAATCAGCGTTAAACAAAAACGTATAGTTATGTTAATATATATTTTAGCGTACGTAATATATAAACACTATCAAATATTTCAAATACTATAGAACTCAAACAGTAAATCATATTGGGATTGCATTACCCCTTTGTACGCTACATGACGCGAAAACCTCCAAGGCCCGAGAGTGTTCAAGCCCCCTATCCCCCCCCCCCCCCCAACAAGACACAATTTTGAAGTGCCCCGCCCCTCTCCGAGCAGTAACTAGGCTTGTAGTCCGGTCAGCTCCGTTTGGGGAGTTAGGAAAGTTTCATGAAATCAAGACTGTGGATAAATCAAGTTAGGCTAAGTAATATGATTACTAGTATCCTTTGGTTTTGAGAATTCCGATGTCATGAACAAACGAAAGTCTTGAAAATTTTCATTGGCTAAAATTGTATAGTTTCTGGGTGCCTGGAGATGGTACTAAGTCCTAATAAAAGCTCCGTTCACATTTGCCTTCCGGTCACAAAATCGTATCTTATTTAGCTAAAAATCTTAAAAATCTAACTTCCTTACTTGTTTGGAAAATATATCGTGCAAAATTGTATATTTACGAAAAGCTTGAATGTGGTATATAACCTAAAGGCTAAATCCACTTCAAAACAATTCGCTTTCAATAGATGCAGAAAACAGAGAAGCAGATAAAAAAAAAATTAAAATCGGATAACTAATAAGGAAGCTATGATTTTTTTTTAAATATGAAAAAAACTATGGAACAATGGAATTCACTACACCAATTGCCAATTTGGTTATCAGTTTGTAACACCATTGCCGCACTATTTATAAATAGCTTTATATATTTTTATCCCATTAATTTCCCTCTTTATCCCCAAAACCTGATTTCCCCATGCCTTTGCCCAGGTTATATGATTTGTAACGTATTGCGTGCATGACATTTCACAAGATCTTTTATAAACTTTGAAGAATTGAAATTATTTTTAGAATATTGTATATTCATAATTATTGACTTTTATCTAAATAAATTTTCAAAATTCACATTTTTCATGATTTAACTGAATTTGTTTTACTCTATATTAGATTATTAGTGCATCCGCACACAAAAACATATTATTATCAATATGACTTGGATGCTGGTGTTAGGAAATGAGATTCTCAGGGGGAAAGTGAGAAATTTATATTACCAATAGAAAGAAAACAATAAGAGGATAGCGAGGCAATGACGTCAGGCGCGGATCCAGGGGGGCCGAGCGGGCCTTCCCCCCCCCCCCCCCCCCCCCCCCCGAAAAAAGAGAGAGAGATAGAGAGAGAGAGAGAGAAGGAAAAGAAGGGAAAGAGGAGAGAAAGGAAAAGAAAGAAGAGGAAGAAGAAAAGAAAAAGGGGGGTGTGAGACATCGGGGGGGGGGCCGAAAGGGCCTTGCCTCCCAGGCTGTTCCCCCCCCCTCTAAAAAAGAGAGATAGAAGGAAGGAAAACGGAAAGAGGAGAGCTAAACGGAAACAAAAAAGAGGAAGAAGAAAAGAAAAGGGTGAAAAGAAGGGAAGATCAGTTGCTGTTAATCCCGCCAACAACGTGCAGAGCGGGGTGGGGCCGAAAGGCCCTTGCCCCCCCCCCCCCCCCCCCCCGTCAACCTAAAAGAGAGAAAAGGAAGGGAATGGAAAGGTAAAGAGGAGAGAAATGGAAAGAAAAAAAAAGAGAAACAAGAAAGGTAGGGGAGATCAGTTGCGATATTTTTCCCCCGCAGCAAGGTGTAATGGAGGAGGGGGGGGGGGGGGCACTGGTGTAATGATATGATAGGGGGGCGGGGGCGGCTTGGGGGAAATAAAATTCAAACGTGGTTAATTTCTAGTTCCACAACGGTGGTTTACAAATAATGCTAAAATGACATAATTTTTCCGAGATTTGTCCTCACTTTTTAGTAAATTACCTATACTTTTGTATGCATTTGTTGGAAAATGACAAATTCCTAAATTTACAGCCAGGCAAGAAATATGCTTCTTGAGATGCCTACATGTCAGGGCCCGCGGAACGGCGGGGATTGGGAGCCTCGAGCTCCCCCCACCCCCCCCCCCCCCCCCCACTTAAAGAAAAGAAAGAGAGCAAGAAAGAAAGAATGGTTAACTGCCAGTGGCACAAAATAAAGAGGTATCAAAATATGCTCATCTGATAAGGCGGGCCCTTAGATGCTCATCTGACGGTAATTTATTTCCTTAAACCCCTGAGCTTCCGGGGGCTGGCCCCAAAAACAAAAACAAAAAAATAAGAGAGAGGAGAGAAAAGGAAGAGGACGTAGGAAGAAAAAGGAGCAGACAAAGAAGATTTTTGAAGGATTAAAATAAGAGTCGAGAACGGTACAACGAATCGTCTTCTTTCTCTAATAATTTAATGAAACGTCAAAGCTTCCGCGCTTCTTGGAGGAAGGAAGGGGAAGCTCACCCCTCCCTGTACCCACCCCCTATAACGTCACATCATAATTTCAATTTGGCCCCCCCCCCTAAGAAATCCTGGATCCGCGCCTGAATGACGTCACAGACTCATGAGTGATCGAGTTGCCAATTTGTCTTGTGATTTTCAAAGTTTTTCATGTCATTAATAATTCAAAACTTTCTTATTAATTAGCCACATGGCCCCGAATATATGTAGAAAATATTTATTGAAAACGTACATTTCTGAACAAATAAAGAAAAAAGGAGTGCTCCAATAATGTACGCGACTCATCATCCTTCCCCCTCCCCACCCCCCCCCCCCCAAAAAAAAAAAAAATCAGTACGACCACGCTGCGCCATTCGGTCCACCCTCCCTGCAGTACTCCCTTAATTGGTACGAGTAAACAGCGGGGGCTAGGGTACGTCGCCGCCCCCACAAATAAAAAAAAACACAAAGAAAATGCAATAAATTATCAATAATTCATTGCATTTGGCCTCGACCCCTAAGATAAACAAATCCTCTATGTGGGCATGCCTTGAACCATAATGCATAGCCCTACAGAGTTCCTATTTAACTAACATCTACATTATTATAAGAACAGTTTCATTATCAAATCGAATAAACACTTATACAGATAATGTGATATATGTTTTGTTCTTATATATAAGTACACATCATATTCATACCTAATATGGTGATTCGTTATACCTTAACTCTAAATTAGACCTTCATTGTATAGACAATCTCATCTAAACGCGCTAATCTATTATCCTCTCAGATTTAGAAATAATAATACTAACATAGAAATATGTTGTATTCCTCCAGCACACAACACATACATAATCTCAGGTGTAAATATCGTTTTAGGAAAACGAGCTTATCAATCAATACTGCAATCTGCACGTGATTCACCTATAATTATTGCACTATTATTATGCTTCGACTAGCCATATGACATATACATAGAAATATAAAGGAATACTCCTAAACTATATCCAAGAACCCACTATTATAATTATTATTATTATATACAAGACAAGAAATATAGACTAAAGAATATTGATTGTCTCTAAGAAATTTGATAACTTTCACTTATGCAATATACAGCAATACATGTTGTATTATAAGCCAATCAACATCCAAACATCAAACTTTAAATACAATTAGGCCTATGGAATATTATGAGCAGGTTCATTCGATTGAAAACTACCAAATAATAATGGTCAGACAATCCCTTGTGCCAAGCAAATGCTAACTCTTCACAGTGTTTCCAACTTCTAATCTGAGCTCTTAATTTAAGCAAACATGCCCCTGTCCTAATCCCCCTGTCCTAGCCCAATGGAGCGTGTTGCTCAACAACACAACATGACAGAAATGGAGAGAATGAGAGAGTGTGTGTGTGTTCCCCTACCACGAGTGAGGGTTGACCTCTGTACAGATTGACACAAGAGAGATAAGGGAGAGATGGAAGAGGGGGAGAAAAATACTCTGTTGTTCCAACACTATGTATCTACACTGGATCATACACATTATCACAATGGCACTGTTGCATAGTATATCACCTAATTTGCAATTATAGTAGGTTCTGAATGATAGATTGTAAATCAGGAAACTACCATTCATGATATTAGACTTACCTTTTCTTTATCAACCCTAGACTAGCTTTATAGTATTTACATACTCCAATACTAGGTGGAGGATAAACGTTTATATAGCAGTTAGGTATACTCGTTTATAATTTGACATACTATTCTTTGCATCAGAAAGTTCCAACCTCAATAGAAGTACTCTTACAATTCTGTTCTGACATAGAAATCAAAGTCAATACTTTTAAAAACGGTCAAAGTTCCACGTGCGTCGATCACCACGTGCCCGGCACATTTTTGCTTGTCTGCGCTGCATGCACCCCCTGTCCAAACACACACATACAAGGTATCTGATTGGTCGATCAATTCCAGACGCATGCGCAGTAAACAGCATCCGTCTGGAAAAGGGCACACGTGTGCTAATAAACTAGCAGGCGTGTGCTATAACACCCTGCACACGTCTGCTAAATAACAGGCGGTGATTGGTCAATTTAGCAGACGTGTGCCGCGTTCAATACGTCTAGGGCATGTGAATAAAGTCTCCAACGGCTTTCCATACGCGTACGCTCTGACATGCACGCGTACGGTCTTGGCACACGTTATGAAGGCGATAGCCAACCATATCCCCAGCGCAACGTACGCGTAGCTTAGCTCTAGCTAGCTAGCTAGAGCGGCAAGCGGGGTATTATTAAAAAGCAAAATTTTATTTTACTTTTGCCTTGGATTTAGGCCTGTTTTGACTTTTGGATTTTATAATGAAGCCAGGAATTTCAGCTGTCTGATGTAGACTCGTCTCTAGACCCACTGTATGGATTTTATTTTTAATCAAGGCAATGAATCCCATTGACTTATTGGTAAGCCTGCAAGGTCGTCTAACAGTTAGAAGTAGAACCAACATAACTCTAGATCTAGATCTAGATCTAGATCGAACTCTCGTAGACTCTAACTTATTAGATCTAAAGTTTCGTTTGTTGCTATTTGTGTCGCTATTTTATAAAACAAATAACGCACTTGACCCTGTTGTGCAAAACGTAAATGCAGTAAACGCTCGGTTTCTTCAGATGGTTCGCACTGTCAACTCGCCGCAAGCGGCTCGTTGCACAGAGCGGCACCAATCTAAAGAAACCTCGCGCGTACTGCATTCACCGCTATTGCACTCTGGGCCGTGCGTTATTTGTATAATATTGCGATTACAGTCTACAGACAAGTATTTTTTTTTAAAAAAATTACGAGACAGTAAAAAAATCATTCACTACGGCAACTTAATTTCACAAAATTTATTTACATGATTATATATATTTCGTTAGTCGGGTAATATGACTTGGTGTCAAAAGATTTTAATCATTACACTTTGAGAATAGTGCTATATGTGTTATGCTGTTCAGATGACATGTACATTTTTGAACTGAGAGGGAGCTATACCAAATTTACCGGGAGTACCGGTAAATTTTAAAAAAATTTAAAATATTAATTACTCCAAATAAAAAGCGTTTTAGAGTCAATTCTTTTTAGAGGTGAGTGATATAGCACTATGTTACACAATGGTAATGAAATTTTTTAATTTCATGACCCAATCCTTTTGAAATATTCCCAAAACTTTGTAATACCTTTAACAAGAAAGAAAATCGAATAACACCCCCAAAAAAGAGAAGAAATATCTCAATGATCTACAATTCTCTTTTTGGTGGAAGCAAGTAATGTCCTCCCACAAGGCCAACGCAGTGATAAGAAGGATATGATTAAAAGGTTTGATAATTATTCAGAGATGTAATTCGTATCGACAGGAACTTAAAAGGCGAAAGAAACAATCCCATTTATTGCGAAAACAACCTCGACAAAGTGAGATCACTTGAATTGATAAACATTATGAAAATGTCAGCACTTTTTACTTTTCTTGACGTCGGTCTAAGGTTACGTGGAAAGGCAATGAATGTCAATTATGGCGCTTTTTTTAAAGTGCAAAGGCTAATTATGTTCGGTTTGGTACGCCAAATGGCTTCTTATTGAATTGAATTTATTTATTCACCACCATTGAAAACATTGAAACAAAAGATAAATGTACAATGACAATGTCAATATAACATAAATGCATGACATGAATTATAAAAAAAAAAAATACATGTTCTACAGCGATAAACATGTACATTATGACAAAGATAAAGTAAACTTTGCTTCAAGAGTAAAACAATAAATGACTATTTACAATGAGTTTGTGATCGATGGTAAAATAGAGTCAAAAATAGCACATGTGCTAGTCGAGTCTGACTCTCGTTATCTAAAGCCTAAAATAAAGTTAATTTAAAAATATATGATGGGTTTCCAAATCTTATAAATAATTTTGTGTATAATATTAAAATGAGACTGGTTACTATATACTATATAGTTACGAGGTTATGATTCGTGGTTTTCACTTAAGAGTAATTTTGTAAGTTTTTTACGAAAAGAGGTTCTTGATCTCTCAATTCTTAGATCAGTAGGAAGCACATTCCAAAAATTACTTCCAACAAACGAAACAGAAAACTTTCCTTGGTCTGTTTTGAATAAAGGAAGACGTAATTGTCGACCCGTTTTTTGTCTTGTGGAATATTCATGTTGTATCATACTGCAATAATGTTTTAAGGAATGAGGTAATCGTTCATTTATCAAATCAAACACAAAAATACAAATAGATAATTTATGCACTTTAAAAACATTCAACAATTTGAGGTCATGAAACAGTGCATTAGTATGAGAACGATGTGGCTTGAAAGTTATAGCACGTACAGCCATCTTTTGAGTATAAAATATACAATTCAAGTGTGATTTATAAGTACTACCCCAAACCTCGATGCCATATGTAATATGTGGCTGTATAAGAGCTTTATACAACAGTATCAATATATGTTTAGGGACAAAGTGCCGTAATTTAAAGAGGATGCCGACCTTTCTCCGTATACAGTCATTAACAGATTTTATATGTGAATTCCATGTAAAATGTCTGTCAATGGTAATGCCAACAAATGTCGCTTCCTCCACTTCTCTTAATTCTGCCCCAGATATTTTTAATCTCCCTTTAAGCACAGCCTTTCTTCTACGACTACTGAAGAACATGAAATTGGTTTTTGACGCATTGATAGTAAGCTTATTTGCAGTGCACCAATTCTGTATGGATTTTAAATTTTCATTTACTTCACACTCATCTATTTGATCTACACCTTTGGGAAAAGTATGAAAAATATTAGAATCATCTGCAAATAGTCTGAAATTGAAATAATTTGTCACAGTTGGCAAGTCATTTATATAGATTAAAAACAGAGTTGGTCCTAAGACAGAACCTTGTGGTACACCGCATTTGATATATCTACTTTCTGATGATGACTCTTTGTATTTCACAAACTGCATTCTGTCACTAAAATAGCTTTCGAGCCATTTCAGTGCATGTCCTCGGATGCCATAATGTGATAGCTTTTTAAATAATATGTTATGGTTTATTGTGTCAAAAGCCTTTTGAAAGTCAAGAAACACACCAAGCGTAACACATCCTTCGTCTATACTTTTCAATACCGTATTCATAAGATTAATTAATGATAATTTAGTACTATACTTTTTCCTAAATCCGTACTGATGGTGATATAAAATGTCATGCGTTTCTAGAAAACTGGTCAATCGAGCATTAACTATTTTTTCTAATACTTTACCCAAAATTGGTAAGACAGAAATGGGTCTATAATTCCCCGTTTCATGTTTATTACCTTTCTTAAACAGTGGACTGACTTTAGCAATTTTCATTTGATCAGGGAAATTTCCTGTTTCCAATGAAAGATTGAAGATATGTCTTAATGGTTCAGCCAAAATAGATGCACCATCCTTAATCAGGCGTACTGGAATGTTGTCGTAACCACAAGCTTTCTTCTCGTCTAGAGCCAACATGTGGTCATGAACTTCCTTCATTGTGACCGGTTTCCAAAAAAGGGATTGCTCAACACTATTACTCAAATAATCTTCAAATAATGTGGGTACATTTGGTATTGCTGATGCTAGATTTGGACCGATGTTTACAAAGAAATCATTAAATTCATTGGCAATTTCAGATTCGGTTGTTAGAACTTTATCATTTCCATTAATACGCCTTATAAGTTTTTCTACCTTAGTACCTTTGTTACCTTTATTTCTCCCTGATATTAATTCATTTATGATGTTCCACGTTTTACTAGTGTTATTGCTGTTCTCAGCTAGCAAACCACTGTAATAATTTCTCTTGGCATTGCGAAGAACAGTCGTTAATACATTTCTGTAGTTCCGAAATTTTTGTACATCACTTACATCAAAATTAGATTTCCTTACTTTTAAAAACAATTTATATTTTTTTCGAACAGACTTCATTATTGATTTGGTTATCCAAGGTTTCTTATAAGCGCGTCCTTTGCAGCTTCTTTTCTCTTTGATTGGTGCATGTTTATTACAAACATTATTAAACAAATTAAGAAAAATGGAATATGCCATGTTAACATCTTCACAGCTATTGATATGTTGCCATTCTTGCCCAGCAAGGTCATCTTTAAAGTTTTGTACATCATAGTTTTTATAACATCTGTAACTGTAAGTTACAGTTTGTGGATAATGCAGCTGCTTCAATTTGGATTTTCTAAAATCATGAACACAGGGTAGTGATCAGAAATATCACATTCTATAACACCCGAGTGATTATCATACTTGTTCATATTAGTGTATATATGGTCTAATAAGGTTACAGACTCACTGGTTACTCTTGTTGGATATTTTATTTTCTGCTCCATTCCTACGCATTTCATCGCTGTTGAAAACCCTTCTGTTGTTCCGTCTGAACTTAATGAATTTATATTAAAATCTCCTATTATAATGGTATTGCGTCTGTCGACTTTAATGTCTTCTAAAACTGTGAGAAGACTTTCTTGAAACTCTTTAACATCTGTATTTGGTTTCCTATATAAAACACCTACCATCACCTTTTGAAATTCTCCATTGTTTATTTCAAACCAGATTGATTCTGTATGCTTCACTGTATAATCTTTCACGACATATTTCAAATTAGAACGAATATAAGCTCCTACCCCTCCTCCTCTTTCTCTACCATCCCGGCACTTTACCTCCAATAAATAACCTTCCATTTCCAAGGTCGATTTTTCTAAAACTCTCCATACTTCTGATAATGCAATTACATCGAATCTGAACTTAACGCAATCTTCATATAACAACTTTAAGGAATCAACATTTTTGTTTAGCGAACGTACATTTACATGGGAGATACTAATTGATTTTTTACCGTCAAGTGGCAATGTACTATCAAATGAATTTGGACATAACTTGTAAGAATGTGATACAGTGTTATCAAACATATTATTAGAATATTTGTATCATGAAAAAAAGGACATTATGAGGAGACATTACTCCAACAAGCGGAGTCTGAAGTTTTTGTATTCGATATTATCCAAACCCACTGCGAACAAGTCGTCAGGGGTTGAAATTATCTTAAAGGTATCATCGTTCATTTTGCAGACGATGTTCCCTGCCTTCGTTGATACAGATTTCACCTCTGTAGATTTCTTTGCTGCCATCAAGACAGCATAGCGAGTAGAGGTGAGGTCTTCGTTCACAAAAACCTGCCTAAAGGATTCCTTCCCCTTCAAGTGGAAACGCCCCTGGTAGACCTTGTCTCGCTTACGTTGGGCGACAAAGCGCACGACGGTGTCGCGCTTCTTCCCCGCCACCTTCCTTCCAAGGCGATGGCAAGCCGAGATGTCGCTCTCTGCAAGCTGCATCCCGGTCTCCCCAGCCACCTTACAGATCTTCTCGATTAGGATCTCCTCTGTCTCATCCCTCTCCTCCTCAGCCAGACCGCTGATCCTCAAATTATCTTTCCTGCCAGCCTGCTCTATTGCATCTTGTCGAAACTGGAGGTGGAGAAGATGGGGATTGACCACCTCCTTAAATGACCGCAGGCACACCTCTTTCACTGCCTGAACTATAGCAGGAACGGCTGCCTTTACTGCTGCCTCAACTGCCTGTTTCACAACATCTCCCATCATGCCATATTCGCCAATCTCCAACTCTTCAAGATGATCTCCTATATCAACGAAAATCCCCTTCTTTTCCGGAGATGCTGCAGCTGCCATCCCCCGTTGAGAGGCGACCTTGCGATCTACATCATTGTTGACCACAAATGGGCGCTGTGGTGATGGGGGTTTTGCCTGGCCCTGAGCGGCTCCTCGGAGAAACATTCCAGGCATATTATCCTTCTTCGCCTTTCCCTTACTTCCACGACCAGGCATGTTGATAACAACAAAAGGTGGATGTTCACTTCAGGAAAATAAAGGGATGGGACTGAAATGTGTCCACAGCTACAGAAGTCCAGATTTGGATGTGAATTCTAGCTTCAAATTCTCAGTTTCCAGTCATCTGTTGATCTGTGAACTCTCTCCAAGTAGTGCCTTAACACTAGACAAAGGCCTCACATATCCATATATGGATCAAACAGTGAAAGTTTTTGTTAAATCCAGTATTTTACAGGACACAAAATAACACATCTTCTCTTTCCCATTCCATGAGATGTTTTAACAGTTCCCCGAGCCTGTCCCTAAAATCTAGATCTGAATACTATATACCGGGAATAATTCCCATTTATCCCCTTATAATCAAATTTGCAGTCGTGGGTGACGTGAAGGTTATTTATTATTATTTTTGTTTTGAATGAATAATAAATGCTATTGTTATAGAGACAGCATGCCGACCTTACGAAACAGAGGGTTAATGTAAAACATAACCATAATACAGTTCAAGAGAGAGAGGGAACCAATGAAAGAAAGGGGTGGGAATATTGAACGAATGATATTAGCAGATTAATGACATTATTGCCATTAGAAAGGAAAACAATGGCAAATACTTTGATCATAATAGATTTCTTCAACCTATTGAAATAAGTGTTATTGAAATCATTAAATCGACAGATAATACAGCGACTTCATCGACTTCAGAGGGGCACATAACTGTATTCATTGAGAAATTATATGAGTAAAACGACAACAATAAATATTGAAGAGGCAACTCTTTTCATGCGGTGGACACAAACCCGGCTAAACTGTTTAACTATTCTACTGAATTTTAATTTCTGAAGATTAACATGTTAAGACAAATTGTATAAAATTTACAAAATATGATAAATAATGTATTTGAAGATGGCATGGTGGCAGCTTTTGTTATTGTTTAAACTTGAAAGGCAGGTGGAATATTTTACTACATGTCTAACAGTCAACCTTTGACTTCAATGTTTCCAGAGAGTCTTGGATGTCCTTGACAACTGTATCAATATCTTCAAGAGAAGTGTGACGTCCAACACTCAGTCTCAAGGCATTGGTAGCCACCACGTTTGGAACTCCAATGGCAAGCAAACTAAGTGATGGTCTAACATTACAACAACATTGGATAAAAGAAGAGCAGTGTATAGTACCACATTCATCAAAAGTTTCAAATGAAAACAAGATCACTTTACAAATTTAAACAACTTAGATCTTTCAAGTAATACATCTCTTTTGCCACCAAGTTTATGAAAATCAGGCAGAGCAATACAGAGTCAGATATACATTATGTATGACCTGCTATCAGCCCCCCCCCCCAAACAGGTTCATGAATTTGTTGTACAAAACAAAGTGATGACTGTATTTTTTCATTTAAGTAACAAACATAAATATCACTAATGTTACTATCATCAATTGAACAGCTTCTGTAATTTCTTTGCCTTATCCAATATGATAACTTGGCTCTTTATAATTTTCTTTTTAAAAACGTAGGAAATAATTTGTGGTTTATTGATTAATTTGATAATTGAGTTTGTTCTGTTATCATTGCCATAATGAGTGTTGCTATACTCTTGTGAGTTCTTAATTCTTATTTATGTAGTGATCTCCCATGAGTACTGCAAGTCGGAATGGGGGACCTTCACGGTTTCGGTGATTTAGTTTGCCTGCCCCATTCCTGGCAACTTGTAAATGCTCATGGGAATCACAAAATGTTTGTGTTAACGATTTTCATCCTTTTTTTGTATGATTGTTCTTATATATGTAATTCTTTTGTATACACTTTGTTTTGCCGATTAAATAATAATAATAATAATCACTGGCCCAAATTTGAAATCATTTGAATTGAGACTCAGCCAGCCACGGGGGGGGGGGGGGGGGGTAAGAGGTCCTATTTTTTAGGTCATCTATAAGGAATTTCTTTTCTTTCTTTTTTTCTTTTTTTTTCTTTAAAAAAAATCAAAATCAAAATCAAAATCAAAAGGGGGGGGGGTCCCAAAAAACATACACAAAACATACACATACACAAGGGGGTTTAACCCCAACCCCCCCCCCCCCCCCCCCCTGCGTACGCGCCTGTGCGAGTCAAATATTGGTACGTAATGGTGACCAGCATTGACGTAATGGGGGGGGGGGGTGCAGTAAGGGGCGATTTCCCCCCTCCCTCCTCCGCAAAGCGCCGAAGCTTTCACGTTTCATTAAATTATTAGAGAAAGAAGACGATTAGTTGTACCGTTCTCGAAAATAATCCTCGTCTGAATACAGTTCCCCCCCCCCCCCCCCCCCTTCCCGCGCAAAGCGCGGAAGCTTTTACGTTTCGTTAAATCATTAGAGAAAGAAGACGATTCGTTGAACCGTTCTCGACTCCTAATCCTCGTCTGAATTCATTTTCCCCTCCCCCCCCCCCCTCTTCCCGCGCGAAGCGCGGAAGCTTTTACGTTTCATTAAATCATTAGAGAAAGAAGACGATTCGTTGTACCGTTCTCGACTCTTATTCCTCGTCTGAATTTAGTTCCGCCCCCCCCCGAAGCTTTTAAGTTTCATTAAATCATTAGAGAAAGAAGACGATTCGTTGTACCGTTCTCGACTCTTATTCCTCGTCTGAATTAAGTTCCCCCTGAAGCTTTTACGTTTCATTAAATCATTAGAGAAAGAAGACGATTCGGTGTACCGTTCTCGACTCTTAATCCTCGTCTGAATACAGTTTTCCCCTCCTCCCTACCGCGCGAAGCGCGGAAGCTTTTACGTTTCATTAAAATCATTAGAGAAAGAAGACGATTCGTTGTACCGTTCTCGATTCTTAATCCTCGTCTGAATTCATTCCCCCCCCCCTTCCGCGCGCGCGAAGCGCAGAAGCTTTTACGTTTAATTAAATTATTAGAGAAAAAAGTCGATTCGTTGTACCGTTCTCGACTTTTATTCCTCGTCTGAATTCAGTTCCCCCCCCCCTCCCGTGCAAAGCGCGGAAGCTTTTACGTTTCATTAAATCATTAGAGAAAGAAGACGATTCGTTGTACCGTTCTCGAATCTTAATCCTCGTCTGAATTCAGTTTTCCCCTCCTCCCTCGATCCCGCGCGAAGTGCAGAAGCTTTTACGTTTCATTAAATTATTAGAGAAAGAAGACGATTCGTATTACCATTCTCGACTCTTAACCCTTGTCTCAATTTAGTTTCCCCCTCTCGCGCGAAGCGCGGAAGCTTTTACGTTGCATTAAACCATTAGAGAAAGAAGACGATTCGTTGTACCGTTCTCGACTCCTATTCCTTGTATGAATTCAGTTCCCCCCCCCCCTCCTGCGCGAAGGCTTTGACATTTCATCGTTGTTCCGTTTTCGACTCTTAATCCTTGTCTGAATTTCAAAAAAAAAAATTGTCTACTCCTTTTTCTTCCTACGTCCTCTTCCTTTTCTATCCTCTCCTTTTTTGGCCGGCTTTTTTTTTGGGGGGCCGCCCCCATCGCCCCCTGGCTACGCGCCTGCGGTCAGATGAACATATTTTGATACCTTGTCCGCCCCCGGAAACTCAGGGGTTTAAGGCAATAAATTACGGTCAGATAAGCATTCAGGGTCCCGCCGTAGGGCCCCTGGTGGGGTCGAGGGTGCGGAAACCCCGGAATCTCAGGGGTTTTAGGCATTTGATCACGGTCAGATGAACGTATTTTTTTATACCTTATTTGTGACACTGGCACGACACTGATTGGCGTGAGGTCCAGCGGGCGGAGCCCCAAAAAGCTCAAGGGTTTTAGGTACTAAATTACGGTCAGATGAGTATCAAGGGGCCCGCCTTAGGGCCCTTACTTGGGTCCCGGGGGCAGAGCCCCCGTAAGCTCAGGGGTTTTAGGCGTTTAATTACGGTCAGATGAGCATTTGTGATACCTTATTTTGTTGTGACACGGGCAGTTAACTCTTCTTTCTTTCTTGCTCTCTTTCTTTCTATTTCTCTTTGATATTCTTTTTCAAAAAATTCGGGGGGGGGGGGAGGGAGCTAGAAGCTCCCAATCCCCGCCGTTCCGCGGGCCCTGACATGTAGGCATATCAAGAGGCCTACTTCTTGCCTGGCTATACATTTAGGAATTTGTCATTTTACAACAAACGCATAAAAAAGTATAATTTACTAAAAAATGAGAAAAAATCTCGGAAAATTATGTCATTTCAGCATTATGTGTAAACCACCGTTATGGAATTAGAAATAAACCACGATTAAATTGTATTTCCCCCGAGCTCCACCCCCCCCCCCCCCCCCCTCCCCCGATCTACACTTTGTTGGCGGAAAATTGCAACTGATCTCCCCTACCTTTCTTCTTTCTCTTTTTTTTCTTTCCCTTTCTCTCCTCTTTCCCTTTCCCTTCCCTTCCCTTCCTTCTCTCTCTTTTAGGTTTGATGGGGGGGGGGGGGGAGGCAAGGTCCTTTCGGCCCCCTACCCTTTTACACACGTTGTTGGCGGGATTAACCGCAAATGATCTATTTCCCCTTCTTTTCATCCTTTTTTTTCTCTTCCTCTTTTTCGGTCCCTTTTAGCTCTCCTTTTTTCCTTTTCCTTCCTTCTCTCTTTTTTTTAGCGGGGGCGGGGGGAGGCAAGGGCCTTTTGCCCACCCCACCGCGATCCACAACTTGTTGGCGGGAAAATTGCAACTAATACCCCCTTCTTTTCTTTTCGTCTTCCGCAATTTCCTTCCCTTTATCTCCTCTTTTCCTTTTTTCTTTCCATTTCCTTCCTTCTCTCTTATTTTTTTGATTGGGGGGGGGGGGAGGCAACAGCCTAGGAGGCGAGCCCCCCCCCCCCCCCCCCGATCTCCTTCTTCCTCCTTTTCTTTTCTTCTTCCTCTTCTTTCTTTCCCTTTCTCTCCTCTTTCCCTTCTTTTCCTTCTCTCTCTCTCTCTCTCTCTCTCTTTTTTCCCCTTTTTTTTTTCCCTTCTTTTTTTTCCCTTCTTTTTCCCCCCCTTTTTCCCCCTTTTTTTGTCCTTCTTTTTTTTTCCTTCTTTTTTTTTACTCCAGGGGGGGGGGGGGGGGGGGCAGCCCCCCCTATGGATCCGCCACTGGATGTACCTTCCATGTTCACATAAAGACTGTGTTTAAACTTGATGGACGTCATGTAAAAAGAAAAATGATATCACACGAGATTATTAATTCATATTTCGACGTAATGTCATGTATTAGGTAAAACACAAATACAAACAAAATGAAAATTCTATATCAACATATTTATTTTTCATTTTGAGAAATGCAGTGTACATATGCGATTTATTTCAAATTTGCTCACAACATAACTAGTGAAGAAAGAAAAATGTTGAATTGCACAGGACAATATTACTCACATTATGACATGAATGTATTCAATTGATATGATTAATTTTTTTTTTTCATCATTTATTATATTTTTGAATAATAACTTAGATCATTAAAGTCCTTAAGATTGCTGATCAGTTTTCTATTTAAAAAAATCCTCATTTCGAGGGCTAGAGAACGATTATTACAGGCTTATTTTAAAAGATCAGATTTTCTTTTCCTGTGTGTGATCTTTTAGATGATTCCCCGTACACAAATACTTAAATTATAATAATTATGATTTTGAAATACGCCGCTATTTGCTGGAAAATTATTGCAATGCCCTGCTCCAGTAAAACAAGTGAAATATTGATTACTACCCCCCCCCCCCCTTATAAGCATCTGAAGGAAGTTCGACGTGTAGAAATATCCCATTTTAAACGTTTTTTAGATCGAGGATAGTGTTTAATTAATGTATTATCTAGGCCTGTATTTTGTTGGTTTAGATTATCAATAACGACCGCTACAGATCAATGACAAATCCGCTCATAGCCAGTCACGTGTACAGATGTCAATAGATAATACCAAGTATTGTATCTTGATATGGATAACAAGTTTGATGAAACTGGGTTTGGATCTATGACACCAAGACATTACCAACTTTGAATATCAGATTCTTTGAACACTTAAACCAACAAAAAAACTTTTATTTATAGATTATCATAGCACTCTGAATAACTGTCAACGTGAAAAGAGCCTCGAAATTCAATTCATGAATAGATCCTTTTATTTAGTATAGAATCCAAAAGAGAACATTCAGGCTCTGATGTTGTAAGAACCCATTTGTAATCTCTATGCATGCATTCACATAAACTCTCTCTAACATTCTAAATCATTTTGCAGATTATATAAAGTCCATAACAATTACGTTAACTCAAAATCTTTATTTCGTTTATTATTTTACTACATTTTTTCAAGCATGCTCTTAATACAGCACCCATATTTAAAAAGTACTTCTGAGTATATAATTCTTATGTACATGAATAAAAAACAAAATTTCGTTCAATGTCCACATGAACGGTGTGAGTCTCCTCCAGGATGTGTTCTACGAAAATCAATTTCATTCATAATAACGGTTTCGGGTGTTAACCACTCAGGCAGGATGGTGAAAGAACGGCCCCTTCCTTTTACGACGTCTGAATGATAGAATCATAAAGGAAAGTGTTATAAAATGCATGAGCCTAGCTAAACGAATGTTATTGCCATTATTAATGGTACTTTTCGAGAATGATATAACTCATTTGTATCAAGCAAACAAACTTGCTATATAAGTTTGTGTATTAACTATTGCAGTTGTTCCTTACCTATTTGTAGTAAGGTTGTCAGGTGCGAGTGACATGTTAACGCCAAATCGTTAATATGATTTATAGGAGCTTTGACGATTCAAGTTTTTCTCATGGCATTCACCTATTTTCACGATTTACTCAATCTTCTTCCACGAGGAATGAATCTGAAGTCTTTTTCCTCTCAAGTGATTAACTAACTTTTTACTCCCCTAATGACTTTAATGAAACTATGCTCTAATAGCTACTGTGTCCCGGGGAGGAGGAGATAAAGCAAAAATGGGTATGATTTTATGTTAGAAAATCCCTACAAATGACCCCCACTTTTTAGATCCCACCCTTTTTATAGACATGGGTTGATAATTTTCATCATAATTGTACCTCACCCATATTCTCTCTAAAGTGTAAATTTCACATATCGATTGAAATCATTTCACTTTTTCCATCCAAATTCCTGATCATGGGTACCCATTTCTTCTAAAAATGACCCTTAAAATGGTTATGTGTCTAGAGGCTTTACCACACACCCTTTCAAACCAAATCTGAGCACCCCCCCCCCCCCCCCCGGACCGCGCCTGGAGTATTAAAGTAACAAAAGATGTCCCTATGTTTTCAACGGATACTTGTTCAACTCCAGACCCAGTATAACTTAATTTCATTTTAAAACAATCCTGAAAGTTGGATAGATGACTTACTTGCGTTCTGCCTTTTGTTGAGGTGAAGGGTTATTCCCTTGAGGAGGAGAAGGGGGAGGAAGATGCGTGTTTTCGATCGATCCAGGCCTTTGAAAGTACACGTTAGGAACTGAAGCAGCAAGGCGGTATATCAACTGTAAACATAATGATTGTAAAAGTAGAGACAACATTAGAAGATTAGCTTCTGGTTGGCCTACACATATAAAATACAATTTTGTTATAGGAAAGATAAATTTGCTTTAGGCAGCCATTAATTAACACACAAGCGAACTAGCTTCTTTTGTTAAATAGTGCATAAGAAATCAAAAGTTGGAGGTTTTTGTATTCCTTATTTTCTAATACTAGCAAACTATATACAACAATTTTGAATTAATTATGTAGTACCCAAAATTAATACCAATACTTCGTCCACAAAGGTTGCACCTGACACCATGAAAGCTTACCAGAGGTTTGCTCTACAATGCAACAACGAATGGAAGCAAAATGGATTCTATCCATCTAGATTATATTGAATATGATATTAATAAAATGATAATCGGGGGTCTCATCAGAATAGGTTTTTTTGTATTGTGTTCAAATCAAATTTATATTTCTTTGTCATGTACCGAGGGACAAAACATTATATTAACCAGTACTTAGTAATTGCATTTCTATAGTCAGAGTACACGTTGCTTAAGCCTACAAGAAGCGTTACAAGTTTGGATAAATACTCCAGCTTGTCCGGCCTATAAAGAAACAACGCCGTTAGCAACCGTTTACGTTTGTAATGTGCATCTGGCTATTTAAAGTCAATACAACATAACAAGTGAAGGTAATACGTGTCACCTGACACTCATGTGTTAATGTAAATGCAATTCAAAGATTGTCTATATTATATATCATCCATCATTTCTTACATCATCTGTCCCGTAGTCTTCAGGCCTAGCCGTGATTTTACGTCTCATGTGTCCCTGATTATGGAAACGTGCGAAGACAATACAAATACCGATCACGACGATGATTATGAGTAACAGAACGGCTGCAACAATCCCGGCGATCAGACCAATGTTGACCTCTTCAGATACTGAGGAAAGAAATAAGAAAGTTCGTAAAATACGTTAGTTTTTTTATTTAAAAAAATTGGAAGAAATGGATTCAAGTCAGTTTCATCTAGCTGATATGAAGTAAAATGACAGTTAACATTGTGTCAGTGACCTGTAAAAAGTTGTAAGATACTGCGATTATGAGGAAGAGAGGTACTCTGTGACAAAAAGAAATAAAACGAACATAGAGAATTATACATGTAACTACTATACTTTAGGTGTAAATAAATTCATGATTACTTTATTTCAAAGTACTTCCCACTAACTTGGACAAAAGATAATGAGAAAAAAATCATTTAGTAGATAACTTAACCACTGTTTTACGTCTTACCCCGCACATTGAAAAAATTATGAGAAAGAAAAATTCTGTACATAGGTTATACCCCAAATTTCAAGTATTTCCCCGTACACGAATATGAGAAAGTAATTATTATACAACTTACCTTCTCCACCAGTTTGAACTGGCATACGTGTCGTTGCATCCGCATCTGTAAGGATTCGGGAAATGTTTATGAAAGATAAAAGAAAGATGATATTACAGAGTGTTAAGTCTCCCCGAATTCTTCTTTTTAATGAATTATCTCCCTTTTAAAATACAGATGGCACCTCTTTAAATTGTAAAAATGTATATCAGCATCGATCAATTTACATGCATTTATCAAAGAGGGGATATTTTAAACGGTATACAAGATTTATGCACTGATATTTCCCGTGAAATCATCAAAATAACCAAGCCCATAAGTGCCAAGTGTCGGTTACATGTCGCATTTCCAAAGCTTAATAATTGTGAAGGTTCATGCATTGATCCAAATGTTCATTGATCCAATGTAAGTAATTCCGAAAATAAAAAAATAACCTATATCCTTTGTTTTAAATAGATATTACGGCATTCAGATTAATTAACGACACTTTGGAACACTGATCATTTGGAATAAAGCAAATGTGCGGCATTACGTGGTACCTTGACAACCCCGTGGTATGGGAAAATTGCGTTTCGGAAACACCAGTGAGTTGCGGAATTATGAAGAATAACGATTTTGAAGAAAAAACGAATGCCAGCTCCCCATCCCCACGGATATCGTAAATTTCTCGCGTGTCTGAAAAGAATACATACCCGTGCTTGAAACTGAATCCCCTGGTATCTCGAGCCGAAAGGAGCCGTCATCGACCGTGTTATCATTGTCACCGAGGTAAGATCGGAGTGCTGCTAGGATAGTATTCTCGTCACCAACAAAGTCCGCACTTACAGGTACCCTACATTCCGCGCCCAAACTACCGGAGAAGAAACGCAGTACCCCGACGTTGATGATTCCTCGAATTCCTTGGGCAAGTAAAACCCGAGGAAGCTGTAAGATGGAAGTATGATATAGATTTTTAACAGTTCTTATAATGACGATAATAGTGATAATAATAATAATAATAATAATAATAATGATAATAAGGATAATGACAGTAATAATGAGAATAATTATATTGAAAATAGAGAATTTTGTGGTGAAGTGTGACGTCATCATAAATCTATTTTTAGAATTTCTCAATGTTTTTCTTCATTTTCCGAAAGAGCATCAAAAATAATGTCTGAATAATGAAAACCAATTGAATATATTAAGTATTGGCTGAGATATGACCATCTGAATAAATAAATGTCCAATGGGAACTCAGTGTCATAGTGCCCTGGTTCATAGCATTAGGAACCAGAACACAATCCTCTTGCCCCATAATTACAACCCGGCTTTGTTCTCATAATGTCGTGAAAAGTGATGGTGTTAACTCGTGAACATTTGTTCTCTAGTCAGTTATTTTTTCAAGATCGAACACATACTCTGATAAACATTATTGAGTTAATCTAGCGGTCGGCTTTTTATTTTACCTGTACAACGACCAACGGTTTAATTTATGCATGTCGGTTAAAAAATATTTAAAAATCCGTTCAATTACACGCACATGCACACGCACATATACCACTCACATACCCATAAAATGACTAAGCAAATGGACCAATAGACAAAACATAACTTACCAGGTTACTAACTGCAGCTGATGCCGCTTGATATTCTTGGCTTTGCTCGTTTGAAAACTGCACGTTAAAGTCTACGGCTGAGATTCCGATTTCTGAAATTACGAATCTGATGAAAAACTCTTGAGCTCCTAAAGAAACAAAAAGAAACAATTGGTAATCAATGAGTTGCTCTGAATTTATATTATTTGGAATAAGTTGTTTTTGACGCATGATTCAGGTGAAATATAATGAAGACATTTTGGGGAATTCAGATACAACACAAAATATGCATGTATATTTGTTTGATTAATACCAATACAAATTGTAATAATGTGACTTCTCTTTTTCGCAAGGGAACCGGATTTTAGATCTACTGCACTAGCAGAGATCATTGACCAAATATAGTTCATTGAATAGGTATGATGGATTCTCTACACATAGCGTGTTAATATCATTCAGTTATATTAAAGAGAAAGACATATAAGATATTGTCGTAGCTAGGTAATGCTTGTTTTTCAGGAACGTCTTTTTAAAGATCTGTGTTCTCTTTCTACTCATTACAGTTTATGGCATATCGGTTTTATACTACGAATCCTGTTTCTGGACGAAATTTCTTACTTGTCAAACACTGATTTGTCAAATAACTACGGTCTCTGCTTGCTCTGCATTCACACGTATAGTCAACGGTGGTTGTCTGTATGCATGTCTCCCTCGATACTTCACATGATGGGGAACATTGGTCTGAGAAAAGGAACAAATATTAGTCAAAATTAACACTATATCTTCAACCATGGATCAATGCAGAACAAAAATGGCTTATTTACGAATATATGATAATGACATTAAATATTATAATGTCAATGAATTCGATATTGAGCACAAATATTCCGTACTGCTAAATACACATAATTAATACCAATAATAATGACAAGGAGAAGTACACCTAGAAATAAATTTAGAGATTCTTGAAATGGGCATGATTTTGTGTTAATGCAATTTTTAAAAACTTGAAATGTGTACCTCTGCATGAACCGAGGAATAGTTCAGTTCCCTCTGGGCATGTACATTGGCCATTGGAACATACTTGAGAGATATGGCAGGTGCTGGTCCCACAACGAAGATCTGTAGTGGAAGGGTATTATAATTTACATCATTAAAAAGGTCAAAACAGATAGTGAACACATTACTGGTTATACAATTATACTATAATATAACTTTACTTCAATTTACACACTGGTTATCGTTACTCTGAACAGAGTATTCGAAGAGAGAGAGTGAAAAGAGAAAAATTAGTAACACCACCTAGGGGATAAAGGAGTTTGCTTAAGTTGTAATGTGATAAAGAGCTTGGTTTTATTTATGGTAATGATGTAAGCAATTCAAGAAATTCACTTCCTATTCCCCTTTCCCTCTCTCTTGTTATATATGATTAATATGTTACATGTGTCATGTTTGAGACCCTGCCAAAGAAACAATTGTGTGTCATATTTAAGGAGCCATGCACGGACCTGGGTTGAAAGTTGCTTCAAAGTTTTAGAAAGGTAATAACAGTTTACAAATAATGATTAAAAAAAAACATTATCATGGTCTATATCTAAATCTTAATATAGCACAAAATGTCCGTTGAAGATGACGAACACTCCTGTGTAGATGGAGTATTAAACAAGTCAATATTATTTTATTTATTTATTTAATAATATTTCAACCGTCAGTTGATGAAATACTGGTCGTATACTCAAACTATTCTGAAGAACGTTTGTAAGATTGCATTTCCTCTAATAACTTCCTGAATAAATTTGGTAATTTGTCTTAGTAAAATATCACAGCGGCTTACCTATTTCACAAGCTGGTCCAGCAAAAGAAGTTGAACAGTTACAGACAGGCTCTGTCGTCTCGACTGAACAGGTGCCCGAATTCCGACATGAAATGATTGAACACTGCCTAACTCGTGCTGGTTTGCATGGAAACAAAACAAAAGCAAGGTGAGAGTAAGAACGGGGATTACTCGTTTTCTCTAAAGGTTCATAATTCCAAAACACAATGCTCCCATACCAACGGGTACATAATTCCGAAAAAGAAATAAGGTTCATAATTCCGAACGGCTGATGCATTACTCCGAAGGTTCGTTTTTAAAGAGGTTTGTAATTACCAACCTCCGGAACTAAGAACCTTCGGAAAAACAAAATATAATCGTACAAACACATGATGATTCATATGTTTATGAAGAACAGTATAGCCCATGAACCATATACATATAAATAGCATGTGTTAACTTTCTAAACTGTTTTTATTTAGCGATCTCTATGCTCTGCATGGTGCATAGGCAACTTAAAATAGACGTGGTTTCATACAATGTGCTGTGCTTTTCTCAGCTGCCAATCGTGGTTGAAAACATGTGTGCAGCCTAAAACATGCTAAATCATTTCATCTTCCTTCGAAATAAATGTTCTAGTTCACCAAAGTAAGTGTTTAGCATCGGCAAGTAATCAAGTGAGATGATTTGAAACCAGAGGTTACAAAGGAATTCATAATTTCATGTACTGTATAAAATAACTACACCATGACACTTAACCATGTCGCCCTACCTTGGCAGCCCCCATCGGTGGCCAATTCATATCCTTCGTTGCAGACACACATGAATGAGCCAATGGTGTTCAGGCAGAAGCTATTCCCATCACTACAGGCTGTGCTACTACTGCACTCATTGATATCTATAAGAAAAGAAATGTAGCAATAATCATCTGCCGATAACATTTTGCACTGAGCAGTAACTGTCTGTAACAAAATGGATACATGGCCTTTTTGCTTTTTTTAAGGTGGACTGAACAAACACATTTGATTTTGGTTGTTGTTGAATTTATTCATTATTTTACATGCTTGAATGTATACAGAAAACAACAAAATTGAGATATTACATCTGGAAAAAGTATCTTAAACATTACAATATTGTAGATACATTATTGACAATTAAACAAATTTGAATGTTTTAACTTTATTGAAGGCAAGCCTATTTTTATGGGACAGGTGAAAATGATAGGCATATTGAAAAGCTTGGTTTCTATTGGTAAGCTCCTCTTACAACTTACGTACGTCTTAATATAATTTGGTTGAGTAATTAACATTAAATTATGAAGGTGTATGATTTTCAAATGTTTAAAAAGACATTTATATATTAGAAAGTATTGCTTCGTGCAAAGATAATGCAGTAAAGAGACACAAACGTTGTATACGTTGTACATGAGTAACACATGCTCTATAAAGAGGGGCTTGGGGAGTTCGAGCTCACGCCTTTTGTTTGTCCTGTACTAAACATGGATTCCATGCCATTCATAACTTTACATAACCACAGTTTTTCATTAAAAAAATGTCGACGCCGATAACATAATAGGAGGAATTATCAAAATGACAATAATAAGATTAACATTCCATACAAATAAAACGTTAATCTAAAACTTGAAGAAACCCGAGGTTCCGCACTCATTCTAACTTGTCCCTTCCCCTTCGAAATACAACTTACCTGTGACTACAGTCACGCAACTTCGTCCTGGTAATGTGTTTGGGTAGAGATCAAGGAACCCCTGTCGGCACTCACAGGTATACCCTACTCCAGGTTCATCATTGATGCAGATGCTATTCATTGAACAGTCGTTGGAGGCGCTGTCGGCACATTCATTGACTACTGTTGTTTCTGGAGACAAGATTTTGATATAAAGAAAATAGTTACAGAATAATATTTACGCTACTCTGTGAGGTGGAATTAATTGTCAAAAGAGCCGAATCTATCAGATGTATTTGATGGTCATTCTTTTGTATATTTCAATCGGAGTGATCACGAGTTGCATACAATTTTAAGGGCATGCCCCCACTAAATGGCGATAATGGGTGCAAAGAGAGAGAGAAAGGGTGAGAGAAAGAGAGAGAGGGAAACAGAGTGAAAGAGAGAGAAAGGGAGAAAGAGAAAGGGAGAGAGAGCGGGAGAGACAGAGAGAGACAATGAAAGAAGGGGACAATAATAGGGCCCCTTCAACACCTTTGCCCGAATTGACAGCCTTGATAATCTGTATTTCATCCATCATGTAAAGACTAGTGCCCCCCCCCCCCCTCATCTGGCCATCGCCAGTTCTCTCTGGAAAGCTGGACCCACGCCATGCTACACAATATGAAATTGAATGTGGCGAGTAAAAAAAAGTCTTGTTTACCTTCAGCCTGTATTTGTGGTTGTATTTCAAGTTGATGAGTTCCATCGCCAATAGTATTAAGATTGCTGCTTAGGTAAGAAGCGATGGCATCTCTGATGGTATTAGCATCACCAGTGAATTCATCACTAACAGGAATATTAACCTCTGCCATCAAACTTCCTAGGAAAAAACGTCCTACTCCAACATTGATGATACCCCGAACTCCTTGGGCTAGCAAAATTTGTGGCAACTGAAAAGGGGGCGAGGAAATACGATCGTAATGCTCAATTTAAAGAATCAAAGGGGTGTTTTTTTCTTCTATTTACCCTCTTTCGAGGGACTTTTTTTGTTCATATCATAAAGTAACAGCTATTTACAACAGTGTTTAATTACAAAATTCATGCAATTGTAACATATCATACATAATACAGAACATGAAACTAATGTGACATAATCACCAACTAAAATAATGAAAACATTTTTGTAACTTTTGTAACTTCGTTTGTATCGAATTTCTTTTGATTACATTTCATATTGAGATAGGTGCGAATTTCCACCTTGAATTCTTTTATCAAATATACAGCATGTTTCCTGTGCTTTTCACTTCCAAAACATTCGCTAATATAGTTTCTATAGATAATAAACTGAGCGAAGTTTAAAATAAGATTGACAAGATTCATTTCTCTTCTCTCTATCAAAGGGGTATACCAATTAAGTTGTGAGTAAATATCAGAGAAATAGGTATGTACTTTGAATAATTACTTTGCATGCTGAAATGTCAATTTAGCGTTAGAAAAGCAGTATTAACCTACATCCTTTCATCAACTTGTGTGCCTTCATTTTGAATCGACGCATTTAAAATCTGTCTCATTGTGTCCCTAATAATTACATCATTTCCATGTTTCGAGAAAACACATTCGAAAGGTCTCGAAACACATTGAAAAGAACTAGAAAGAATCAATTAAATGTTATTGGTGTATTTACTTACGAGATTTTGGATTGCAGAAGCTGCTGCTATGTATTCCGCACTTTGCTGGTTTGCATAATTCGGATTGAAGTCTACGGGCTGCAATCCGATTCGAGTAATTGCAAACCTGACAATAAACATCCGTACTCCTAGTAAAAAAATCATTGAAAACAATAACAATTTGCATGTCATTCATAATACCTAATCATTAGAAAATATAATTAAAATAAATCATGATGAACAATATAAATTACAATTTCAAATAGTTTTTTAACTACTACTTTAGGTTATTTTTGGTTATTTCTTGACATCCCTTCCCTTGTGCCGTTGGGATATTTTTACCAGACAGGCCAATGATCGCCGTTACAATTAAGCGTTTGAATTTAGTTTTATTTCGCATTTAAGAGCTTTCATTTTGACAGAATACATTATCCTTAATCATGGCTACTGATCATTAACAATAATAAACAGTATGCAAATTGTCTGTAGAGTTCTTTTACAATACTTTATTTTGTTAACGTAGGCCTTCTCAATAATAGTGTATTAATGTTATTAGGTGTCTTGTATTTTTTAACTGTAATCACTCTGTGAAACTGTTCGAGTCTGGCTTACTTATAATACACTGATCTGTCCAGTAGCTACGAGCTGTGTTTGGTCGGCAGGAACACGTAAAACCATTCGATATCTGATCACATGTCTCTGTAAACTGGTCACATGACACCGAACATTCGTCTGTACAAAAAAAGTGTTGTTCTAGTAATAAATTATGTGATTTCATACCATATTAATTTCACTAAAGATTAAGAAGATGACATATGAGAAGAGTGCTCATGTTATAATATAATTAATACGTAGATCTACATTGTAAAAACAGTGTAAAATTAGTGTGTCATTACATAGTGATATGTCTAGGGTCTCATTACAGCAACTTTCCGCCCACCTCTAGACATTCCTGTTTCTTTGTGTAGCAAAATATTTTACTCAGATATTGAGATTGAAAATTAAGCCTGGAATCAAAATGGAAATTAAACAAATAATTTGCATAATTATTGCTACCTCCCATAAGCAAAAGCATGGATGAATATGCTCTCCTGAATATTTTCCAGGAAATGTTGAAGATGTCCGCGGAAAAAAAACAATTATTATCCATCAGGAGACGTGGAAGTCATAAGTATTTTACACGTTATCATTTCAAAAGATCTGTAAATGCCTACATGCTATTCTCATTTGTTCTTCAAGTGGAAATGATAGCAGTTATAATTCAAAAATATTTAACAGTATCTGCATCAATGGTGAACATGGAGTAGGTCATTCTTGAATGATAGTATTACTCTAAACATGAAGATGACCATTTCGTGAATACGGGGTTAACATACCCAATCATGATAGATATACAAATGAATGAAAAGGCCTGTAATTACTATACCTTGGCATTGGCCTTGGAGAAATTGTGTTCCTTCAGGACACACGCATTGCCCGTTTGCACATGCTTGTGAAGAATGACAAGTGACAGTCCCACACGTCAAATCTGTCCGGGAAGAATAACAAGTTTTATCAACAGACATTAAAGTTTCTTCTCATTAAAATAATAATAATCAACGATGATTATACATATATAACGCATATCACTAACTATAGTATACACTGTAATAACAAAGAAACCTAGATAAATATTTATTATGGTGTTACGCTGAACAGTTGAATACAATTTGAGCAACGTTACGTTACCCATCTGAAGAAAAAGGTTAAAAACTGACAAGTTAAAATAGGTGTAGAAGAAAATAACTTTCGTATTAAATAAAACATCCATTTCAGGAATGACGGTTGTTTACATCCACACTCTTTACCCATTTACCCAGGGGTGGTTGGGCGCCTTTCAAAGTGTGGGGTGCCAATAAAAGGGGCACTGTCTAGGGAAGGGCACCTTCAAAGAGGAGCCCCAAAGCGAAAATATACAATGTGTAGACATTGTTATATACCTATACATTGTGATTACATTATTAGGGATGATTTCAATGTTTGTTTCTCTCTTTACATGGTCCAAGATACTACTTAAGAATCATACTTTGCAGTTTGGTCAAATTGGGTGTGATGATCTGAATATTCATTTGCGAGCGAGCGCCGCGAAAACATTTATCTTGTAAAGAGGTAAAAACAATCCTGATGGCACAATCTTATCAAGAAAGACTGAAAAGAACTTTAGTAGAAAAGTTAGAAACATAATAAATTAACTATAAATGCGACCGAGCCTAGCTTTGGGGGAAATTGAAGGAGAAGTTGCTTTTGGTCGCTTTAAATTAGGGGCACTTTTTATTGTGAAAGGAAAAGGGGGCACTCTTCCAAAAGAAAAAGGACACTTACTAGAAAATAAAAGGAGCACGTGTTAAAGAAAAAAAATGATAGGTTAAACCATTAGGAAGGAGAACGCATAAGAGGGAAAGGACGACCGACGATTTCATGGAAAGATACGGTGAAGAAAGAGCAGTAACGTTAGTCTAAATGATGAGGTTGCTCGAGACAAGAGTAGTGGACGGAGGGAGTATCATCATTGTGTGAAAGTCAGCAACCCCTCGTAAGAGGGTAACTGCTGACTTTAATGTATGATGATGATGATGATGATGAGGGTGGTAATGAAAGGTGAAAATAACGAGTTATCATTTTGATCTTATGCTTACCGATTTGGCACAGGGAGCCAGTGAACGTGTTTGGACATTGACAGACGGGCCCGTTTGAACCATCGACGCAGTTTCCAGAATTTTGACAAGTAGTGACTGAACAGCTTAGAGCTGGTAGTCCTAAAGAACAATATGTAATAGGGGAAGGAATTTAAACACTAGTTTGTTTCTTAACGTCATATCTGTCGAATGATGTCGTATTATCATGTAAGAAGAATTATTCTGGGTACAGACTATCAACCTAATATTGTTATCAGACTGAATATTGTTATCAGACATGTAATGTATTTATATATGCTTGGTAGATTTATCTTTGTAGTAATACTGCAAACGAAGAGCGAACAACCCTTTCCGCGATTGTGCTTTTGGATCACAATGTTATAAAGGCTAATGTTATTCAAATCCTGATTCTTTTTTCAATGATTCCTCACGCATACTCAGGTAAAACAAAAAAGCTTTGTAAAAGTCGCAGACACGCATCCAAGTTTTAAGATGGAGGTTATACGCTAGCTTAATCAATTACCAAGTCCATCGTTAAGAATTTCAAGTTTAAAAGTCCCCGGCCGTTTATTTACAATTTAATATAATTTTATTAACCGTCAGTTTAAGAAAAACATTTTTAGTATCATTAACTACTTACTTTGGCAGCTGCCATCCAAAGCTCTTTGATAACCTTCATTACACTGGCAAGTATATGATCCTATGGTGTTTAGACAGAAGCTGTTTGGATCCCCACAAGGTGTACTCGTGCTACACTCATTCGTTTCTGCAGATATTGATGGAGAGTACTTTTATTACATACATCATACAATGCACCAAGTGTCGACACATGACAGCTAGCTGCCCTAGCTGTTGCATATATTTACAAATACCAAGGTATCCAACATCATGGTAAGTGTGACCTGGTAAGCGTTTCACGAATCTTGTCATCAGTGACAAATGACAGGTTTTGTTATAAGCTACTGAAATGCGTGCTTATGATTGGTTATCAACAGCTTTGTCACTGATATTTGTAATTTGTCATTGAAAAAAAGCTTTGTGAAACGCCCCCCTGATTTCATGAAGGGGGTGGGGGGTGGGGGGGGGGAAGGTAGTTTTGGATGAAAATATTAGAGAATGTTGTTTACAAAAAAAGGATTGTGGGAGGTGTAGAATCATCTTCTTTTCTAGTTGCCTTTCCCTTCCCGCTTTCCCTAACGTATCGATTTTCCTCTCTATTTGTCGATTCTTAGATTGGGAACACACATTTCCTCGCCCACTGTATTTACGCTAGTCCACTGTTCATCACTTGTTAGGACTTACAGAATAGATTTCCTTAAGCTAGCAGCATCTATGAAAGTATGACAGGGCTTTTAAACTCAATCAAATCAATTTATCAAAACTTATTACAATACCTAGATCGGAAATGCTCTAAAATTGTTTGATTTCCATATTTATACAGACTTGTGTTTAGACATAAATATAAATGCAGTGTTGTCACTATGCTCCTTCCACATTATGATCATACTCGGAGAGTGAGGTGTATATAAAATACCTTGACACGTGGGGAACGTCCCGACTAGCATCCCGTCCATGCCACAGGAAAGAGAGGCATCTCCGACAACAGTGTATCCAGAATCACATTGGAAATTGCATTGTGCATTGAAGGTAATAGCTACTGGTCCATTACACTGGTCGCCAATGCTGTTTAGATTAGGGGTGACGGCAGGAACTATGCATCTTACAGCTAAAAGGGAAAAAAATACAGAGATATTTCATTTTTTATCACTGATACATTCTACATACAATAAAGTATTTGACAAATGTATGTATCTACCAGACCATGACACCTCTGTATTGATAACAATAATTAATCCTGTTTATGATTATGGTACTCGCCTGATAGCAATGTGACTGTGACGATAAAGGAGCACTGAGCTGTATTTCCGGGAGTGTCTATGGCAGTGTAGGTGACCTCAGTCTCCCCTGCAGGAAACATCGTGCCTGGCGCATGACTGGAGGTTAAAGAGGAGATGCCCGAGTTGTCCATCTGAGTGGGTGGTGTCCATGACACTTCTACGGTCGTGGCGCCTGGTAGCAGAGTTCCTGAGGCACTGAACGGACAGCCACTTATGAAAGGACGTGTCACATCTGAATAGTACAGAACATGTATTGCGTTCATTGTATTATATTCCTGACGTCCATGTGGTAACATTATTGGAAAATGTGGGTGTTTTCTTTATAAGAACCCTGAAATGCTAATCCTTTTAAGCAGCTCCTACACACTAAGAAATAGGGGTACATTTGGGGTGCAGATTACGCGTAGTTGGCCGAGGGTACTAATCTGCTCCATATAGGGCGCACTCAGTGCATTCAACGTAAAATGTGCACCCTGAGGGGTGCAAGAATTTGGAGGGTGCAGAATGTGCACCCCACTAGTCTTTATCAAAGCATTATGAAATTATACTGTAGTTTGAAGATTTATCTGTTCTCAAGTCTGTGTATATATTTCAAGAACAACATAACACAACAATAAACAATTATACCCTTTTTTTATGCATCGTTATTATTATTCCATGAAAAATCACGGACTATAAGTTTTATGAAACAAGTTTAAGTCAGTCGATCTTTTGCAGAGACTTTTAATTCCGTTCAACTGCCGAGTTTAATAAGCGAGTTCGCAGTTAGATTCTGCGCATGCGCGAAAACTCCTCCGTGACCTTTCCGCTGGATCAATTGGGATAAATATTGGTCGGTGCTGTGCTTACACACAACAGTGAATGGGGAATGTTAGCATTTATCACGTTCTAGATACGATTTGTTTACATCATGACATCATTCCTTTTCCACAAATCATCTTGAGCAGGTAACTGGATATATTTTCCTTCTTTTCCTTTTGTTTTGTACGTGGTCAGCAAATGATTTAGTATTTTTCTTCTTTGCAATCGGCAGTTGCCTCCACAGAGGCGAAAGTATGCCGTGTCCCGACTGTTGCCCCATACAGTTTATTTTGTGTAAGCCGTCTGCTTCGCATGGCAATCGTTAAAAAAGGTCGTGATTCTGACTTTAAAATGTAATAACCGGTGTTAAGAATAATTCATATGAAGGCTCTTCCCTGCTAGTTCAGCCTGTATATCACTTAACTTAAAATAATTATGGCCTACATGATCTAAACTTACCTGCTTAATTATATACGCATATTTTGTTTGTTACTTTGCCTGATCATGTTGATTGAACTGAAGTGAAGAAAAAGAGTGACTAAATTCAGACTAGATCTAGATCTCTAGTCTATGTAATCGAAACAAAAGACACTGAGACCGATTTGAATTAAACAAATGTATACAAACCGTAAAACAAGGACTGGACTTCTAGTTATGCCTATCCATTGACTAAAATAAGTAGTTTCACTTCACTTCCTGTTAAAATTCTTTCAATCAATGACAATGAATGCTGCCACTGTACATGCCAGCTGTAAATTCACCTTCACTGTCCTGCTTGCCCAGTGACATCATAAGCAGTGCTGATGTCCTCTTGACAATGCCAATGTGCTGTTTATTCCATTACAGCTAGCATGTGTTACAGGGAACAAGGCAGATTTGTTTGGTAAATTTGTATGATCATTGAGAATTTAACCTTAATTAAGGCATTCATTTAATGTTCTTCCTTTCTTGGGGGGGGGGGTTGAGACTATCAGCTGTAAACAAAAAATTCCCGAGAAAGAAGAAATATTTTCCTGCCCAAATAGAAACCATTATAATTTGTGTTAACATGAAATATTTTTCTCTCTTTTTACAATCAGACTATCATCATGGGGAGAATCTGTGCTGTTATTGGGTGCTCGAACAGTACATTCAAGCTTGATAAATGGTATTCACAATTGTGTGACAGACATAGCCTGAAATATGGGGCCTGCGTATGCACACCACCTTTTGTGCCATTCCCTTTTCCTTTGCAAAATAAAGATGCAGACGGCCGTCGACGATGGATAAAGGCGATAAATCGAAAACGTCCAAATGGCAAAAACTGGGAACCAACGTATGGAGATAGGGTTTGCTCATATCACTTTCGAGATGGACAACCTAGTGCAGCGTGGCCAGACCCAACAATGAATCTGGGATACAGCTCAGCACACCAGTCTTCACCTAAATCTCCTCGCCTGCCTCCAAGAGAAAGACCTCAGTGCCCAGAAAAGAAGAAATCAACAAGTAAACGGAAGAGAAAGAAAGTCGACTTGACAGGAGATCCTGACTCACATGAAACCTCTACGGCTGAGGAGCACCTAGAAGTTAGTGAGACAGCTTCAAGTAAAGAAAAGAGGAAATCGACATGTAAACGGAAGAGAAAGGATGTCGACTTGACAGGAGATCCTGACTTTCATGGATCCTCTACTCTTGATGAGCACCAAGAAATTGATGAGACAGCTTCAAGTAATAAGGAGAAAAGATCTGATCACATTGTTGGTGCACATCTCACTGATCACAATTATGGGCTACATTGTGATAAAAGATTATGTACCTGCCTTGGATGTGTTGCAAAGCAAAAACAAATTGAAGATCTACAACAAAGGAATATATAGTCACTTACAGGCAAAGCTGAAAGCTACAAAGAAACAGCATGGTATAGAAAGGTGATTTTGATATGACTACTGTTGTCACGAGAACTGATAAAACTGTCAGATTGTACACTGGATTTGAATCCAAAAAGTCACGAGTAATATGTCCTTTCCTTTTATTCGTCTGATGAAAGGGACATAATGTTTCTGGTGATTTGTTGAACTATTTGATTGGAGCCAAGGAGCCCTATGTCTATATTAATTAAGAGAATCAAACATAGGCTGTGCAGGAATACAGTAATTGTGCAAGTCAAATGCACGGGTATGAACTGGTTAGTGTTTATTTCTGTCTTGAGGCTAGCTTAACTTGATACATTTATTAGAATATCATATATTGAATGTACCTCTTTATATCTTGTATCAGGGCTGAACATTTATGAAATAAATAAAACATGGACATTGAAATTGACTAACTACATGTATGTATGTCGATTTCCAAACTATTACAAATTTACTGTTTTTCTATACACATTTACAGGTGTATTTTCTTGGGCTATAGGAATACATTTTTTTTTTTAATAATTGAAGTGTGCTATTTACCAAAGTATTGTATGTTTTGTGTGTGCTTGTATTTCTATCAAGACAGAAAATAGGATTGTTGTATCCTTATGCAATAATAAAGCAGCTAACTACATATGATATGCAGCTCAAAGAGATATCTTGATCATGAGAATAGTTACATTTCTCATCTTATATTTCTGTTGTAATTAGTGACAGAGAGAGGTTTTCTACTCCAAGCCGAAATCAGATTTCCGCATGTAGAACACGTGATCGGACTTACAATCGATTGTATCTCTTTCTGCAACGGGGCCCAGAAGTGATTACTGTTCTTTTACTACTGTAAGTTCCAATCGATGTGCATTCTAGTATTCTTGTATGTCCTGTAGAGTAGTATTAATTTAGTTTTTGTGCAATATATTTGCTGTCCCCAAATTATTTGGTGGAATTGATGGAATAAATGAAGATAACATTTTCAGTAGTCATCTTCATTTATAAGAATAAATTGCTGTTTATTCCCTGACTAAAGCTGTCAAAGTTTGTTCTCTTGCCTTTACTTCATGCAAGAAATTAAAGCATACTGTATGCAAAGGTGTAATTGTAGATTTCACCTTTTTTGTACCTCAAATTAGAATATTGATGTTTGCCAACAGCCCAACATGGTATATTACACGCACATTGTATTACTTCTTTATATTACTTGTTACTTTTGTCTAGATATTGCAGAAGGTAAACCGCAAATATATGGCAACAGTGTCATATGTGGTTATTTTCTCTTACCCACTATGCATAGTGGAAACTGAAACCGGTCATTCATGTTGTCAATAAAATGTGCTTTTGATATGAAAACAACTTGTTTGATCTTATGATTTTATTGGTTATAATTTGATGTAAAGAGTGCATGTGCACCCTGCAATGTGCAATTCTACACCATATAAATGTTGCAAATCTGCACCCCTAAAGGTGCTTGCTTGCATCCCAAGGGGTGTATGTATGCACCATTCAGGGAACAATTGTGGACCCCAAAACCCTGCACCCTATATGGGACAAGTCTGCACCCCAAATTGGGGTGCAAACGAGCACCCTTAGGGGTGCAGACCGCTGCTACAATAGCAGCCACCTATAGGGTGCAAGTCTGCACCCCAAATAGGGGTGCAATTGTAGCAGCGGTCTGCACCCCTAAGGGTGCTCGTTTGCACCTCTAAGGGTACTCTTTTTGCACCTCTAAGGGTGCAAGTCTGCACCCCAAATAAGGGTGCAATTTTGCACCCCAATTGGGGGTGCAAAATTGCACCCTATAGGTGGCCGCTATTGTAGCAGCGGTCTGCACCCTATAGGGTGCAAATTTGTACCATTATTTTTTAGTGTGTAGAAGCTATCACGGGTTAGGGTTAGACCATTACTAAAGTGATTCAAGGACACCACATTTCATCGACACCTCGTTTATTTATCAATGATTCAGTTGATAGAGCTCTCTATATATTCTTGGAAGGAACTAGCAAGATTATCTACCTTGAACTTGTACATTAAATGAACAGGTAGCAACAGCTCCTCCGTCATCCTCGGCCGTGTAGGTGACTGTCGTGATGCCATAGCTAAAGAGACTGCCAGGTTGAATGTTGGATATCAGCGTGGGTGTTCCAGTATTGTCTGTAGCTGTTGGCGCGGTCCAAGAGACGGACACTTTGTCCGAATTCGGTAGAAGCGCTCCCAGGATGCGAGAAGGGCAGTTTGAGATTACCGGGGGTGGATTTATCACGCCTTACCAACAAAAAAGGAAAGAAAAATGAAACCTTGCGCTAATAACCGACAGAATGATGTAATACTGAAACAACGAATTCATACACAATGTGATAATGTATAGTTCTGTGAGCACCTGCTGCACTTGTTCCTCGCAAAAGGACGAGTCCTCCCCAGGCTCCCCCGAAAAGGGGCGATGACATGTTCAGTCCTGTCTCTCCCAAGTTTTTCTGACCTTTAAACTCATCTTAGGACGTTTTAAGACTTATACTCGTAATGGTACTCCTATTTTCATTTGTAAATACAAGAATGAAACTATTGACAGACTGTCGTTGAAGCTACTTGTTTAATCTGGAAAACTCCGAAAATAACCTGGAATTTACCTGATGACGTTACAGTAACGATGAAACTACACTCCGCTGAATTGTCAGCAATATCTTCCGCCGTGTAGAGAACCTCCGTAGTGCCTTCACGAAATGGTGATCCTGGTATGTGAGTGGACATGAAAGTTGACATTCCAGAATTGTCCATTTGGGTCGGTTCAGTCCAGGATACCGGAACAGTGGAGCTACCAGGAGGAAGGACACCAGTGGCACCAGCAGTAGGACAGCCAAGGATGACAGGATTGTTCAAATCTGTACCGGGATGGGTAAAATAATAAACATAGTTCTTGATTCCTGTCACCCTGAAGCTGAAAGTGTGTTCATCGTTGCTCTGATTTGTATAGTATCTACTAGATATTTTACTATGTGCTTACGAAAGTTCAATTGCACGCATGAAAGTACTGAAGACCACACTATGGTAAAACATAAGACGTGTAGTCATACTCCTTGTTGATTTATGTGTTTAATAGGTTTAGCCGATGACATTTGTGGTTAAGTGATAAAGGGAAATAAACGTTGTTCTCACCCCCTATCTGGACAGTAAAAGAGCACGTGTCTCCAACTCCTTGGGAATCTCTAGCTGTGTACGTCACCGTAGTTGAACCAAATCCAAACATATTGCCAGGTTCTCTATCTGACGTAACTATAGGTGTACTTGCATCATCTGTTGCAGTGGGTGGCTCCCAAGTTACAGCTACCTCAGATGAAGTAGGTGGCAAGGTTGCGTCCACATCTGATGGGCAATTCATAAGTTCAGGTCCTGGATTGATTTCTCCTATTTACATAAAGAAGAGATTCTTGATGAATTAACCAATTTGAAATATATAATTATCATGTACATCTACATACATATAAACCATTGTTGCTTTAAAACTTACCTAATTCAAACTTTTTTTTTTCTTAGAGGAAAAGGAACGAACCTGACCATAGAAACATTTAATAATTTTCACGGCTTATTTAATGTCATAGAGCTCTGAGAATAAAGATATCAATATACCTCAATGAATAAAGGGTTCGAGAATCATTTTCAGGGATTCGAAAGAGTATTTCATTTGTGCTTATGCCTAGGTCAAATTTGCTCTATGGCTAGGAAATGGCGGTCGTAGGCCCCCAAAATCGAGAGATACCTGCGGCGTCTGCAGAAGATCTGAGGTGGCCCCAGGGTCACCCAAGGGCGTATCCCTATCTTTACAGGATGTACGGGTGGCCGTGGGATTATAACGCGGAGTTATAACTTTTTTCATTTCTTAGTTCACCGTAGCAATTATACAATAAGACACACCGTAGTCATGTCGTAGAACGCTCCCTAACCGCTCCCTAACAAATATGACTGGTATCGTATGTGACCGTGGGAATGCGGCGGCGGCCCTATATTTCCTAGTTTGCAGTAGATATTTTAGACCCCACGGCCGCCACGGCAAATGTGACCTAGGCATCAATAAACACAACATTCCTTACAAACGTTGATGTTACACCAGAGACATGTATATACAATTTCTTGAAGGTTATTGATAGTAGAACATAATAGAATAAGAGTAATGCTTAGGTCAAATTTGCTCTACGGCTAGGACACGGCGCGGCGGCCGTACGCCCCCGAAATCGAGAGTTACTTGCGGCGGCCGCAGAGGGTCACCCTAGGGCGTATCCCTATCTTTACATGCCGTAAGGGTCGCCGTGCGATTATAACGCGGAATTATAACTGTTTTCATTTCTAGGTTCGCCGTATCGATTAGACACGCCGCGGCGCGCCGTAGCCATCCTGGAGAGCGGTTCCCGGGCGACCGTACGTCAGGCGTGCATAAGCTTTGCGTTTTATATACTCCAGGGATGAAGCGTTAGCATCAGTCTGGTCGCACGTTCGCCGTATTGTCCCCTTCGGCCACTTTGCGGCTACCTTGCGGGTGCCGTAGTATTTGTCAGAAAGCTACGGCCGCAGCAGGGACGCGCTAAGGCGACCTTGCGTCATTACTTCAAAAGGCCGTACGGCAGTGGCAGGTTTTCTGTCTCCACAAATTCAAAATACGCTAGCGGCAACCGTAGAATATGTGACCGCTACCGTATGTGACCGTGGGAATGCTGCGGCGGTCCTATAATTGCTATTGGCTGTAGATATTTTAGACCGCACGGTCGCCGCGGCAAATGTGACCCAGGCATAAGGTACCGTGAACACGATCAAAAAGACTTGGAGCAGTCAACTCGAGGGCAATGTCAATACCCTATTGTATATCCCATAGAAAGTATGAGTACGTATTACATCTTTGCAATGATCTCATATCTCAATATATGATGAACAAGGCTATTGAAATAGCCTTCGGTAATTTTGGTAAAGTCTTTGTGATCGTATTCATGGAATTCTACGTCGTAATAAATGTCGTCTATGATACACATGACAAGAGAGTTATATCAGACAAGTTCAAATAAAAATTACAACTTATTAGGTAGAATGGTACATATGTTGCACTTTTTACTGTAGTGTTTTTTCAATGCTCATTTCAACCGTTTTACTTAATTGATTATAACCGTTTGAAACGACTGGACATACCTGTCGACATAGTCACGTTAACAAGGAAACGACATGAAGCTGTATTTCCTGCTGTATCTCTGGCTGTATACACGACTTGAAATGACCCGACGGGAAAGACATCACCGGGAGAACTTTCTGACGCCAGGGTTACCATTTCTGAGTTATCTTCAGCTTTCGGTGAGATCCAGTAAACACTTACATTCGTACTTCCCTGTGGAACTACTGCGGTAGCGCCGGCAGGACACTCAGTGATTATTGGGTCGAACATGTCTTTAGAAAAGAGAGGGTGTTGAGAAATACATATAAATGAACTAGCAGTTTTAGATAAATATAAATGTTGAAATCGAAATCGAAATCAAAACTAAAATTCCAATCTATTTCCTTCCCATTACCGGGACAATATTGTAACATAAATATCATTATCAGTGCAGTGAATAATTTAGAAATAGGAGGCGTGAAGCAATTTCAATATTCAAGAATTGTATTAAATATATCCATGTTGTCCTTGCCTCATTCCATTAGATACAAAGAATCAAGAATATGCTTCCGAAGTTTAAAAAAAAAAAAATAAGCCAAGAAGGCAAAAATACAAGAAGTAACATACTGCAACATTAAAGTGATATACAGTGCGTCCCAGAAAAAACGAAACCGAGAAGTATCGATGTTCTATCATAACTTAATCACAACTATAATTAATGAATGAAACATATTTGGAAAGCTTAGAGTCTCCTCTTTCGGTTGATGCTACTCAGATGATGCATATTTTACGCATGAGTGATTACAAGCAATTTGAAGGAAGGAAACCAAAAAGACATTTGGCGGGCGGTATCTGAATTTCGAAGAAAAATTCACATTTCTAGAAAGTTGAGTTTCTGCCCTTTCATATGACACCTCAATCAGGAAAAATGAGCGAGGAATGACAAAGTTCTGTTTGTTTGAAGTAGATGAGAGTCTTCATGCATGGCTGATTGTCAACGAAACGGAGTTAAGTCTTTTGTCAAATCTGCTTTTTGCTACGGCAGGCACCCAGTGAAAACGAATTCGTTTGTTAAAATTATGAAAATGTAAGGGCTACTTTAAACAAACGGAACTTTGTTATTCCTCGCTCATTTTTCCTGATTGAGGTGTCATATGAAAGGGCAGAAACTCAACTTTCTAGAAATGTAAATTTTTCTTCGAAATTCAGATACCGCCCGCCAAATGTCTTTTTGGTTTCCTTCCTTCAAATTGCTTTTAATCACTCATGCATAAAATATGCATCATCTGAGTAGCATCAACTGAAAGAGGAGACTCTAAGCTTTCCAAATATGTATCATTCATTAATTATGGTTGTGATTAAGTTATGATAAAACATCGATACTTCTCGGTTTCGTTTTTTCTGGGACGCACTGTATATCCCTTCATCACCACCTCAACCATCCATATCACCACCTTCATCCGCACCACCATCCCCATCGCCAATTCATCCACCAATTTTACCACCACCACCATCACCACCACCGTTACCACCGCCATCACCACCACCACCATGAACTTTAATATACCTGTGATTGAGACTTCGAAGGAGCACGAGTCCATGAGTCCGTCTGAATCAATGGCTTCATATAAGACACTTATGAGGCCAACCCCAAACAGATCTCCAGGCTGATGGTTAGAATTGACCGTTGCCGTACCGGTACCAGCCGTTACCATTGGTACCGTCCAGGACACAGCTACCTGCGACGAGCTTGATGGTAGAGTTCCAGAAACACTGGACGGACAGCTATCAAACATTGGTCCCGGTGCGCCGCCTGCTTACAATTGGAAATTGGATCGTCTGTCTTAAATGTAACTTAAAATACAGACTTGATTTATACAATCATTCTAATGATTATTCAATTGCTCTAGATATAAAGCCCAAAGCAACAAAAAAAAAATAAAGAAAATGGAGTTCCACTAATTGGGACGTATTGAAAATGGAAATGACATTAAACAACGTTGATTTTTGTCATTGATTAGACAAAGTCAATTTCATTCTCATAGTATGTAGGTATTATAGCAAGAGGACAAGGATATCATCCGATCAGCAATTGACATGGGGTAATGTATAAGATATATTATTCTGATTAAAAATTTATATATTCAGAATTTCTTGACAACCTATGTCATAATCGCTTGATCATAATACCTAAATTTCATTATTTATTTATCAAAACATGTTTTATTATAAATAATATCCAGGAGTCTTTCGGGTAAAATCTGTTTTAACGCACCTGACGCCTGTGTGACGTTAACCTGAAAGGAACACAGGGCAGAATTTCCTGCCTGGTCGGTTGCGGTGTAGACAACTTCAAAGATCCCTACGCGGAACTGGTCATTCGGTGGCCGTGTGGACGTGAGGGTCCATATTCCAGAGTTGTCATCAGCAGTTGGCATGGTCCAGGTGACAGAGACCTCAGTGCTTCCCTGTGGAACTTCACCAGTAACCTGCTCTGGACAGTCACTTATCACCGGGTCAGTGACATCTATCAAAAAAAACAAATTGAACACAGTTTGTCTTTCTTCGTTTTGTGTTCATACCTCATCTAAGCGCGCATTGAATATCACCATAATTTTCTTCCACCTTAAAGCCAAGTCGTGGTCTGTTGTTGTTTGTTGTTGTTTTAGTTGATTTAGAAAAAGTGCAAAATCAATTGGTCAATTTATCTCGAATTCTAATAAGATGATGAGAGTGGATATTAAGGTTATGATATTCTGCCAGGTTTTAAATTCATGTAGGGTAATATAAATGGATTTCATATACCTGCTACAACTACCAAGAACGAACAGCTGATGGTAAAACTGTCAGAATCCGTGGCAGTGTAGGTAACTTCTCTTTCACCATAGCGGAACAGGCTGTCTGGTTGTACATCAGAATTGAGTGTGGTTTCTCCAACGCCACCTGCTACTGTAGGGGGTACCCATGTCACCAGCACCTGGTCTGATGACATAGGTAGGGTTCCAGTCGCACCAAGTGGACAGTCAACAAGACGGATAGGATCATCTGATTGGCGAGGATCAAATATGAAGTATCAAGTTTAATTGTCTTCCAGAAATCACATGTAACACAATATAATAGAGTATAATCATAACAGTACAACGTAGAATAAATAAAGACGAGGAGCCAAGGTGACTATCATAAATTATTACCATACGAGGAGTTATGCACGGCCACATAAAAGGCAAAGGGAGGGATGCACAAAGTTTTTTTCTGGTGATGGGGTCAAATCTCTTTTGTAAAACAAACTATTACAATATTTTTATAATTTTCCATAATTTTTTTTAAGGGTTGCACAGTCTGCTGATGTATTTAATGGCTCATTGATTCCACGTGCTATCACATACTAGTCTTAGTAGTTTTGACAATATAAGATTGTTACTAAGGGGGGAAAAAAACATTGCAATACTGTTCTAGTCCCACTGTGGAAACTGCAATAAAGAATTTTGATGAGTATTCATTTGACCGGTACTGTTAGATTATAGATATTTACATGATTAGGTGTTGATTAAGAGGACGCTTGTCTATCCACCCCTTGTAAATGATTGTATCAAGTGTTCCTGTAATGATCGAGGAACTAAACACATCTCAGTAGAATTTGTAACTTGAATCTTAAAAATAATCTTTGGAGTTTTCCTTTGATGGATACTTCATAATAGTAATAATACGCCGTTGTTCAATAGCGCCTATCAGATTATGATTTCACGTCCCTATGCACTGACAATGGACTATAGATACAGTAGCGCTTGTGCATTCAAGGAATAAATACTACCAGTTATCCACGTAATACATCTGGTTAGAGAGAGGCAAATGTAGATAAATGTTTTGCCAAAGAATGTTAGTGCCGCGGCAGGGACTCGAATCATGTACCTTGTGGTTCACAGTCCGATAATTTATCCACTTGACAACTTCACCTACCCAACCACATGTCAATATGATAACCCTACCTGGAAATGCTCTGACAACGACCGTGAAATTGCACGTTGCATTATTCCCAGCCGCATCTGTAGCAGTGAACACAACGACAGTAGGTCCGATAGGGAAGGTGTCTCCTGAGAAATGACTGGAACTGACAGTCACCATTGCAGAGTTATCTTCGGCTGTTGGTGGGACCCAGAAAGCCCGGGCCGTTGAGCTCCCTTGTTGGGCGTCAGAGCTGTCTACTACTGGACAATCAGTCAGATCTGGTTCGGTGTTATCTATGAAAACAATGCAAACAAAGTACATTCATATAATCAGTGGTGTTTCCTCCCAAGACTAGTAGGTCCTCGCCCTCTGCATGACATGCCACTGACTACAAAGGATGTAATTCTATGATGCGAGCTTTTTGTATAGTTTTGCATTTTGCACTCTCGGCAATTATGCTTTATGTCAAGACGACGATTGTAGTTGTGTGTCGGTCTATATAATCCAGCTCGAATAGTCAAATTGGATTAGAAGAGGTCCTTGATGCGATGTACTCTTTTCAGAAAAATCATACGACTAATTCCGCTTAGCTTTTAATCTGATCTGTTGATCAAATGCGATGAGTTATGATATGATGAATTATATCCTACCTCCAACTACCACAGTGAAATTACACGTATCTGTAAGGTTCTCGGAATCTGTAGCAGTGTAGGTGATGATTGTTGATCCAAACCCGAACATGCTGCCTGGCTCGTGGGTTGTAGACAGCACTGGGGTATCATTGTCATCAGTGGCATTGGGTGGTGTCCATGTTGCAGTCACATTAGAAGAGGTAGAGGTCAGGGTTACTGGCACGTTCATAGGGCAATCTGACAAGACTGGGGGCTGGTTGGTAGAATCTTGAGGTCAACGGATATGGAATAAGACTTAACAACGTGACGATAAGAAACGAGCAATACTACATTACGCCGTGATAACGATGATATCACGGATACGTTTTCATGGCAGTAAGTTATGAAACGCAGCACAGACTGGGAAAGATTGTATCCATTTTAAGGCATGAAAGGGGTTATTCTCCATGACCATTTCAACGAAATGACACTATAATCAATCGACGATTCATTTCTTCACGTTCGTAATTACGTTGTATTCATCAGCCCCTTTATACCAATTAATCAAGGGTGTCCAGCATTAGGAATGTTGTATCTATCCATGATTTATGTTATGCTCTGCAGAGACATGATTGAATACATGTTTATAAATTATGCAAATGATATCCAGATAAAATTCATACTTGAAACTAGGAGAGATGATAATTGATAGCTTCAGATGTGATGTGATCCAACTTGGTAAATAAAAGTATATGCTTTAAGTTAGAACATGCATTATTCAGCCTTTTACATTAGTTGGTGAATCGAGTTCTACCCACCTGGCGCAACTGAAACATTGAAGATACATGTCACCATATTCCCGGCTGCATCTACTGCAGTGTAAGTAACTGTTGTCTCTCCGAGAGGAAATGAATCACCAGGGTTGTGAGTCGACATCAAAGTGGACAATCCAGAGTTGTCACCGGTCATTGGCATTTGCCAGAATACCTGAACCATGCTGTCTTCTGGCATAAGCAAGCCTGGTGCGGTACTAGGGCACATGCTTATAACCGGAAATGTTGTATCTTAGCAGTGGAGAGAAATATATGCATATCATGATTATCCTTGTTACCGCATAAGAATTTGTATTCGATTTCAATCATGTCATCACTAATAAGACTAACATAGGGTTGTAAATATATTTAATACATGTATTTTTAACACACAACTGTGAAAAGGAGGTGGTTGGGTACAAGCATTCCCTTTTTAAGTACTAGTACCTTGAATAGGCATTGTTCAACAGATTGTATTACTAATCAATGAAACTCTGCCAGTATTAATAAGATAGGATTAATCTCTCAAAAGAGTGAGAATGACTGTGATTCGCCAATACTTGGTCTGATATTAATTTAAAAAACACATATTTTCGCATGATTAGTGACCGTCGGCTGTGCAAAGTCGACATAGAATGATGCGTCAGAGTGGTCACTCCTAATCAATTGATTCGTTTCTCACTGTCGTAGAGATACTGTTCCTTTTGTCAAATGTGCCATACCTGTCACGTTAACGACGAACGAACAGTTGACAGCGAGACCCTCACTGTCCATTGCTGTGTACGTCACAATGGTCAGACCATACTCAAACATACTGTCAGGCTGATTGGTGGAAGATACCTGTGGCGTCCCAGTGTCATCTACTCCTGTAGGTGGTTTCCACGTCACAGAAACGAATGACGATGTATCTGGTAGTACTTGGGATGTATCGTTTGGACAGTTGTTTAGGACGGGAGGTTGATTCGGGGTACCTTTGATATGAATAGCACACACAAATGGACGTTCATATACACATGTGATTCTGAAATCAGTACCAATAGGAATGCTATGCTAGTAGTTAAACAGTAATCATTCACTAAAAGGTTTAAGGCTAACAGAAAGTAGATTCTTCACATTAATAAAACCATAAATCTATATCGTTGAAGAATATCCCTAAAACTTTATCCACGTGCAAACGTTCCAGGATACATTCTACACTCAAAAGGAAAGAGGAATCGATTGTCAATATGAGCATTATGGGTTAGCTATCTTGTATATGGTATATTGTATCTTCAGATATTCCCTAAAGTTCTTTGGTGTAATTCAGTACATACCTGTAGCAGTACTCACACTGCCGACATTGGTCCTTTCTGATCCAGCTAAAGCCACAACAGAAAATGTATACAATGTCTGTGGTTGAAGGTTCGAAACTAAAGCCATCGACTGACTCGTCGAGGTAGACATAACCTCTGCAGTCGTCGTATCCTGACTGATGTATGATATCTCGTAAGATGTTGCCGTGGGAACGGCAGTCCATGTAAGTTGAACCGAGTCAGATGTAACCGTGGTAGAAGAAATCCCATCAAGTAGATCTGGAAGAAATGGGGAAAAAACAATGTGGCATTGTCATTCATTACCAAGATGTGTGCGATAATGCGTCCATATTATCTGACAATAGAATCTTACTACTATGTTTAGTCTTGTCGTTCACCTTCATTTACCACCGATGGCGATTGGCATGACCACATGCTTACAATGAGTGCTCATCGGCACACACTGTAGGAACAAATTACAAGAAGGATTGCACTGTGAATTGCAAGTGCCTCGAAAATAAATAACTAATAATAATAATTTCTGGTCATACGTGAGCTACATGAGAACCCTTTGACCATATTTATGTAATTGGTTCATACAGAAAATTTAGACATTGTCCTGAATCCAGTAGTTGAAATACCTCCTTAGAATAAAATATGAAACAGGGACACTACTTGATATGCTATCCCCCCCCCCCCAAAAAAAAGAAGATTTTATTGAATATAATGGCACCCCTCGTTATTTCTTTGCGCTACCCTAATGCATTCTTCTTGTCAACACGCTGTTTAATTGACTTCCAGCATGGACATTTCCACTATTAACATCTAGTTGATTTCGTCTTCGCGTTGGTCATGTTGGTAAGTATAAACGTTAACAGTTCGCTATGCTCTTGATATATTTCCTATTGTTCAACCCAGTGCTTCATATACGTACTTGTTCTACGGGTTTCCGAAGACACCACCACACCCTCTGACACAGCAACCATCGTGTACACTGTGTCTGGTTGGAGTTCTGTGAAGACCAACGGAATGGCGCCAGGTTCGATCGTCCTTTCATGTTCCTCCAAACCATCTTCACTAAACAGTTTGACCTGAGTCATTGCTGAAGGGGGATTCCCGGACACCTGTAATTCCTGGGCGGTAATAGCTCGTATGTTCATACCGGCTTGTGTACCTGTGTGTTTATATATAAACTATTGTATTGGTGAACCTGTCACTTAATGTCACGTGATTTTTTTTTAAATAAACATAACGAATTTCTACTAGTGTCAAGCAATAATACAATGGGAATTAGTACATCACTCTTATCGATTAACTCTGATAACTACTGTGTGGATTGTATTGACATAACATGTTAAACCCTTCCATGAACAAGTTTAGCAACATCATGTAATTCATACGAACACATGTATCTACTGTTTTACCTTTTTGTGATTTTGCCACTTTCAACAGTATTTCCTACGAAATAACAAATCATACTCTTTGGAATGACTCCATTGCACTTAAATCAATTCATAATTAAAATTACGATAATCCTGAACTATGTCACACAAAAACGAAGTTTAATTGTTTTCATCACAAGATCAACAGTTATCTACTAGTACATATTACTACATCACTTTCAATACGAACACATACCACCCTGGGATAAATAATTATAAATTCTTCGATCTTTCTATTTGCGATTACCTAGGGGAATTTCCAAGAGATCCGAGGGACCACTTAGTGTTGGTCCGATACTGGTAAAGAATTCAAAGATATACTGAGCCCCTGACATCAGTCCTCCCAGACCGTAACTCTTTCTTTGTGGCACAAAACGTATTTCATCGGCTGCAGATACAGAACTGTTGATCCTCAAAATGTAGTCGATGAAGAAATTGTCCGGAAGAGAGGGAGGATCCCATCGAAAGAAGTATGAGGAGTCACCAAGTTCATACACAGTGACATTTTCCGCCCGCTTTGGTCCTGTGGGGAACATACACGTGTTTAATTCATTCTTTCGTCATATTATGGAAAATGCAGTCATTACTTCTTTTTTTTTTTGGTTTAAAAGTACACCTTAAACATTTGGTATCAAGGATTTTCAAGGTATATTCATTTTAAAGGGATCCGGTAACTTTGTCTCAGATTCTGAAATAAAATTCTGGATTTAGCTCATGATGCAATGATAATTATAAACCTTTAGGTCAGTCAGGAACCCCATGACTTTTACAAGCCGATCGCCTGTCTGATTATCAAGATATTTATGATTGGAATTACAAATTTTGAAAACCGTTCGCCTGACGGTTTTCATAACACTACAGTCTATTGGGGAAAACGAGTATGGTAAAACCGGTCACTCAAAGATTTTCACTTTTTTGAGGCACTTCTTGATCATTTTGAAGCGCTATTTTTTGTAGGGCTTCAATATTACACCATATCACAGACAGTGATAACACGTAGGGCCGTGTATCTCAGATTTAACGTTGTTAAACGATCCCTTTAAGGCTAATATTTGATGAAAGAATACAATATTTTAGTTTTTTCTGTTGTACCAGAAAACCCAGATACTTGTTCTTTCATCAATATTCGTCTTCAAACACATTCATTTAAAAGATCCTTGCAGATGTGTGCGTTAAATGACATCTTCTTTCACATCATAGTGAAAGTTTGCCATCAGATGTTTGAGGCTCCCAACACTTTAGAGGGGTTTGAAGGGAACACGCTATCGATTTATTTTTGGTCAGGTGGATGCCACAATGAAACATATTTTCATCCAATGCATATTCCTGACCAACAGAAATGAATTTTTTGCTTACTCGTGACAACGTTCAATGCAGCAAAGTCGACGGGAGTACTGATGAAAGAATTTATATCTATCATGTACTGTGTTCCTGGTGTGAGTTGCTCGAAACGCTGAGTGATTATCGGTAATGGCGCAAAGCTTCTTGTGGGAAGAACTATACCATCGGCATCTGACAGAATAATGGTGTAGGCGCTGATTCCCATGTTAACATCGTTGATCCAAGTCAGCTCGAAGAAGTCGGTACCAAGGTCGCTCACGGTGACAGTTGAGTTTTCTGTGACAAGGTTAAACCGCTTGAAATCATTCTATTTTTGTTATTGAATCTTTTCAGTTCACGTGTGTTGTGCCTTCTGTTCTGACTCATTCAGATTTTTAACTTGCAAAGTGTAAATAATCATATAAATTGTCTTCCACTTTTAGAATGACTTACTTTGTAAAGCAAAGTTAATGAAGATGAATTTATTAACTCAGTGTAAAGTCAGTCATTTCGAACTGCATACCAGGCAGAGTACCGACAGATTATTTTTGCTTTTATACGATGTGCACGTCATATTACGCTATATTCATTCACAAACACATAGCAAATTCAAATTTGAGATTTGATTCTACCTACCCCCACTCACGACTACCGAAAACGAGCATGTGCCAATGTTTCCTGAAGGATCCTCGAAGGTGGCGGTCACGATGGTTGTTCCGAGTGTAAAGTTGCTGCCAGACGCTGAGCTAACGCCGACAAGATTTGCCGTGCCTGAGTTGTCGGTAGCTTCTGGGGGAGTGAATGTAACCGCTGCGTAACTGGCACCCGGTTGTGCGGTGGCGGTAACGTTCTCTGGGCAACTAGCTTCTGGTGGTGTCATGTCAGCTGAATAATTGAGTTTGGTAAGGTATGGGAAAGTGATACTTCACAATGAAACAAGGAACGCTCCAAGCACAAAATAAACAGTGAACTTACATGTAATTATTTTTGTTTGGATTATGTCCACTACTTTATCACTCTATTTAACAAATGGAGAAAATAATTATAGACTATACTAGTATAAGACAAATGACCCATGAAATATATTTACTTATTACTTCTGTTCTACCGGAATCTGATCAAAGTAATGGGCATATGGGTCCACAACAAAACTGAGCCTTTCTGGTAAGCTAAATTGTGAAGATAGGACCAGCGTAGAAACAGAGCGACTATAAAGGCTGATGACACTGCTCATAATAAGGATATACTTTACAAGTTCCTCGAAGAATTTCAGATAAAACCTGCAGGATTACTTGTTAATGCAGCGCACTACTAGAATCGATGATTGATTGTTAAATCTTCGATGGAATTTGTTATCCCTTGAACTGCTTTATGCACCTTCTGTGACGTTGACAAGAAAAAAACATGAAGCCCGATTCCCAGCCGCATCAGTAAAGATGAATATTACAGATGTAGAACCCACTGGAAACAGAGACCCAGAGACAGGACTGTGGGTCACAAGTGAAGCGTTTCCTGAATTGTCGGTAGCTGTGACAAGGTCGAAGGTCACCCTCTTCCCAGAGACACCTGACTCGACTGTCTCTACCAGATCATCAGGACAATTAGGTGTCGGTGGAGTTTCATCAACTATATGAACAAGAAAAGTAGTGGGATATGTCACATTTGATAGCGGCAAGTTGATTCAAGTAAGTACATGTACATCCTTTAGTCCCACCAGGTAGAGAGCCGACGATACAAACAAATTGTCGGTGTCGAGACAACTTTGAAGACTGACATGTTGGTCTTTGGTCTGTCGATGGCTTTGGCTATTAGAGAACCCTCAGAAAAGTTTCAGACAGCCCGTAAGTCCAGTTATGTCGATCTTATGTGTTGCTGTTTGTCTCGTGGGATGTATCCCATTCAATTCACTTTAAAACCCAAGTGTTCAAAATAACCTGACTGATCAGTGGAATTAGTGGAAAACCACTTTCTTTCTTGTTTTGGTCTGGTAACGCGATTTATTGATAATTCAAAATATTTTACACAAAAACTTTGAAATATTAATGCTTTCCTTTTTCATTAACATTTTATCCACCATATAGTTGTTTTACGCGAGAAAAAGATATACTTGTTCGGAAAATAGTTGACAGTATGAGATAAAAATGTTAAGGTCGGTTCATATCAAAAGTAGCATTTCATTTATTCCATTTCTTTGATCCATAAATTATGAACAAAACACTTAAGAAATAAACATACATTATGACATAAGCAATCTTAACAGCATGTATAGTTTTAACACAAGGGAAAAGGCTTCAAGAATCTTCACTTTATTAAAAAAGGGATGGCCAAATGAGAAGATTATCTGTTTTTAAGTAAGTCTAAAAACTTTCCACATGAGTTGATGTTCATAATGTCAATTCGAGCATCCGTCTTACCAGCATTGATTGAGACAAGAAAGCTGCACTCGTCGAAATTTCCACTGGCATCACCAAAGACAAACGACACCACTGACTGTCCAATGGGGAAGTCGTCACCGGAGTCATGTGACCTATTGAGCAGATTGACCACGCCCGATGTATCCATAGCTGTGGCGTCATCAAATATAACTTGAAATGGACCTTGGTCGTCCACCTCTACTGTTCGCTCGATATTTCCGGGGCAAGTAACTCCAGGCGGTGTAGTGTCCGCTAGCAACAGAAACGATCATACATATTGAAAGTTTTCACCAACGAAGTGGTTGATACATAATTAGATTCATATATTTACAGTACCATTTTACCCCACATGATTCAAATCGTTTCCTCCGATATCTTGATTCATAGGGCATATCAATTTTTACCTCGATGGGAACTTAGAACAAATCTCAATTAACCATAGGTTTTTACCACATCCACTAAATGAACTAATAGTCACTATGTGTACATACGTCATATAACATTATTGAACTGATATCGAGACAAGTACTTTTAAAGTTTCAAAATTGCACTATCAAACTAAACAAATTGGGGTTCATTACAACTCCATCATCAGCCTAATTTACATCAGCATGTTATCTCATTCTAAAGTAAAATATTTCGAATTTGTATTTGATAGAAATAGTCTATCTGCAGAGATCCAGAAGGCGATAACTCTTTACCAAAGAGGTAATACATTTTGGGCGATCGAAAGGTAAATTATTGATAATAAATACATTAGCGAGTAAATTAATTGACAATCAAAGAATTCGCATTAAGAAACAACACGATCTAATAATACCGACTGACACTTTGATTAAAGGATATTTAATTTATGTACATTGGTACGGTGACCGTCGTAGTAAGACGATAGATAATTATTAAACAGCAAAAAGTATAACCAACAACGCACCTGTGTCACAGATAGGCCCATCGAATCCCGGTTCACAAATGCAACTGAAACTGTTGACATTATCCATGCAGACCCCATTTATACATGGAGAGCTCAGACACTGGTCCGTATCTGTGAGATGAATTTAATGAAATTATATCAAGATCTGTGTAAACCACTATATGAACCACAGGAGGAGAGGTAAATATAATTGTAACCAATGCCTCATCTTCAGGCACGTAGCCACGGGGGGGGGGGGCACGGGGGGCACGTGCCCCCCTAAAATTTCCAAGATCGGTTGAACTTTTTTTAGACCCCTTTTTTTTTTTACCTCGATCGATTACATGTAGGTGCCCCCCCCCCCTCCCCAAACATCGAACTCTGGCTACGTGCCTGCTCATCTTACCCGATAGAAGGGCAGAAAATATTACAGATCAATAGTAAAATATTAAGACATAATCATTGAAGAAGTCCTATCAGTACCTTTTTATATTCAATACAATGTGCCCAATAGTCATTATAACAAGCTCTTAAATTAATGTTTGGGGAAATACACATGGAGAAAGAAAGTTATGCTACAGCTGCATTTTATTATTGAGAGATGGTATCGAACATTGGCTCCGATTGGAAAATAGGCCTATAAATTATACATTTTATAAGATATTATAGCGTAACACTTTTTATCCACAATTCGATTGTTCAATATTCTACTGAGTATCATTTTTCTTCAATAGTTGATTATTACATATATTCATGTACACTTCGGTCTTATTTTGCGTATTTAGACGCCGTACACTAAGCAATCCTTTTGATAGTACTCACCTACAGTGATTGATAAATCACAAGAGCCAGTATTGCCAGAATTATCCTCAAAGGTGAAGGTCACGATTGACAATCCAAAGGTAAACATGCTCCCAGACTGATGAGACTGTGAAATGAACCTGACCATGTTGGATAGGTCAGTGGCTGTGGCATTGACAAAGGTGACCATTGCAGACTGGGGACTATCTACTATTTGAGTGATGCTTGTTGGACATGTGACCGTCGGTGCTGTAGTGTCAACTGTAAAATGAACAAGATTGTTTATAAATGCTGATGCTTACTAAGTCAAATGTAATGTACGTGACTGTGTGGGCGATATATTACTATCATGATTATGATGTTTGATCTACCACCATGAACTCTTTAACTCGGTTCTTCGATTGTTTTTTAAATATTTATATGATTTTATTGGTGCTCCAAAAATCACTATCGACAATATATTCTCATCAGTGAAGACCTTCATAATGATAATGATAATGATGATAATAATAACAAAAATAATAACAACCATAACCAATCGTGATATTTACAGTGTACATAATATTAACAATAATCCAATCAGGTATATCGCAAGTCACATCTTTATATCAACGTCTCCATATTCCTCCTGATTACTTGTCAAACGTGCATGACATAAACATCATTGATAGATCTTTATCCTGAGTAGGCAGGCACGTCGAATAACTACTCTTTCTTACCAATATTGAAATCGATGCTAAAGGAGCAAGTCCCTTGATTGCTGCTCTGATCCATGGCTGTGAAGGTGACTACAGTGGTTGCATCCACGGGGAAGGGTCCGGGTGAACTGTGACTCGTTGATAAAGAGGTAGCGGCGAAGTCGAAGACGATAGGATCGAGAAAAATAATCGGGACATTTGTTGGTCCTAATTCAATGGTTCTGTTGACGTCTGGAGGGCAGGTCAGAACTGGATCCATCGAGTCAGCTGCAGTGGGTGCAATATTGAAACAAATGATTACTGACATCGGTTTTACTAGGGACTTTTAGATTCGCACGAAGACAATAGGTCTATGCTACGATCGACGTCCTTTTAATGCACTGCCTTGAATGGACGTCACACGTATCAGTCCACGCAAATCTAAAAGTCCCTAATAACCTGGATGATTGATCGTTGTATTAATGCCTTCTACGACACCTGCTGTGGTGATACTTGCTCCACGGTCAACATCTTACACTTGCCGAATTTTAAACTTGAGCACTGGACCAAACAGTATACCTGACCTTAATCCTTGACCTAACGCTATTTTTTAAGGAAATGAGGCTCGGAGCCAATGGCGACTTCCTGCCACGCGGACATGGTTAATCTACGGGCATACCAACACAAAACATTGATCGCTTACAGTTCTCAGTATTGATTTTGGTCATACCATAATATACATCAGTGTGTATCTAGGCAGTACAGAACTAAAGTTGCGCCACAAATATATGATGTTGAGGTTTGAGGGTTGATGTGTTATTATCGCATCGTTCAAATACATTAATATAACAATTATTATAAAAATAATAACAATAATAAATGCATTTTTAACAAAGAACTTGAATCTCCTCCTACTTGTATTGACAGTGATATTGAATGAACAGGAGCCCTCATTTCCACTCTCATCCCTTGCAGTAAAGGTGACTCTGGTTGTTTCTCCTACAGTGAACGGTCCTGGAGACGTATGGCTTGACGATGTAATCATCGCAGTATTGGAGTCGTCCATGATAGACGGGTTGTCAAAGGAAACAGGAAGGTTTGATAAACCCAGCTCAGCCTCTTCTGTGGTGTCAGGTGGGCAGGTCAGTACCGGATCCGTTGAATCAACTGTCGAGGGTAATATTTCAAAAAAATGTTACAAAATTAACCACTTTAAGAAAATAACAAAACTGTCTATATTTTGAGTATTCGAGACAGATATGTACCCAGTGTGTATTCTTTACTGGATACCTTCCTATAATTATAGTAATCATCTGGATTTATATAACCCATTATACATCTTCCAATTCTCTCAACACTTCACAGATATACCAATACACCGATCATCGGATTCAGGCTTGCCTACAAACGACATGTGCACATTCTATAATCCCTGGGGAATATTCCAAACTAGGCGCCATTTTACAGACGGTCGCGATGATGAAAACGCCATCCAACCTTTTACCCGTTTTGAACCAGGATGAAGAGGAGAAATGTTAATAAAATGTTTTGCTTTGAGGTCGAACGAAACAAGCAAGGGATAGCACACTTTGGATGTATTTTTTCGCCCAATCTATTACGTAACAATGACGTACCCTCCATAATTAAGATAGTGAAGGTACACGACTCCTCATTCCCGCTCTCGTCACCAGCAGTGAAGGTGACCGTTGTTATCACTCCGGCTGGAAATAAGGAACTCGAGTTGTGACTTCGTGATAGAATCATCTCCGTGTTTGAAGCATCGGATATAACAGGATCGTCAAAGGACACATTCAGTGGACCCTGACCAAGCTCAATCGTCTCGAATATGTTTTCTGGACATGTCAGCATGGGTGGAGTCATATCCTCTGCATAATTTATTATGTGGAATCAAAGAAAAATAAAGCGAACAAGTTGTTTTGCTTTTATTTCTAAGTACTGAATCTAATAAGATCCGTTTTCAGGGTCGCGTGTATTCTCTTCGAAACGTTCTACTCATTTAATATATAATACCGATTTGATATATCTACCCGTATTGCTTTTTAGCGAATCTTCGGCTTGTATGCATTTGAATTGCTTGTGTTGGAAATGTGGAACAAACAAACTTCAAACTTCAAATGTACTACCTTTATAATGACAGCGCAAGAGGTTAATGTTTTAAAACAATCGTCACTTGTACTATGTTAAGAGCTTTTATTATCATACTGATATTCTGCTTCTCGTAGAGTATATAAAACTGAAAGTATATTTTGAAAATAAAGGATGTAACGACTCTACCCCCTAATAAATCAAAAACTGTGCGAGAATTATACCCATACTCACGCGTTGTAACGTTGACGGTAAATGTACAGTTGCCTAGGTTATCGCTCGTGTCTGTATATACGATGGTCACAAGGGTTGGTCCTATAGCGAACATTGATCCCGGCGGTGAACTAATGCTCAAGAGAGTTGGTATGCCCGATATATCAGTAGCAGTAGCAGTATCATTTGGAATGGTTAGGACTGTACCGTTGAGACCGAGTTCAACTGTCTCGAATAAAGTCGATGGACAGGTGACGTTCGGAGGTGTAGTATCGACTGTGTAGGAATAACAGAGAGTGACAGATATATACCATGGTTAGGACGCCCTCTATAAAATAAATGTCTCTTTCCTTTGTATATGCACGTTACCCGTTGAATTCCTGATCATCATTAGTTGATTGAATATGTCACATATTAATTTCCTTCTTACGGTGTACTTCACCAAGTATCCTACATCAGCGTTTACAGACAGTTCTCAACCAAAGTGCCATTTTATAGTTTATTTCGATGTTACAAAATGTTTCATGAGCGCGCTTTGACTACTTTATAATTCATGAGCCCGGGTTGATTTCACAACCACTTTTCATTTTCCAAAGGTATATAAAATTAATAATATTTTGGGCCGCTTGAACATCTACGGCACTAAATGGGTAAGTAATATATGTTTGCTTGAAACAGTAAGATGAAAATATTCAATACTTCCACATCTACGTTAGATGTATGAAAAACTTCCGGATCATAACAATGTAAAGATTATTTACACACCAGCCGAATAGGATTTTCACATAGAATGGAATAATGTTTGAAACAGAAAGGTATTTGTTGAATAAAAATCGTCAATACCTCAAAATCTATGTTAGAGATATCATTAGTTTCCGTGTTAACATACAGTGAAGATAATATACACACTCATGTCGATCGGGATTTTCACACTGAAACAAATGCTTAGCGTAATAGTTATAGGGTGACACGCAATTTGCTCCCGTGACTATTGCTCTGGCCTTTATTTCGTCAAAGATATAATTTTAGACTAGTCAGGGTAGCGTTTAGGTTTTAGATTAGGGTTCAGATTAAAGTTAGGTTTAGGTATAGTATTACGTCCGGGGTTGAATTGAAGAAGCGTTAGCTCTCTCTCTTTAAATTTATTTAACTCAATAAAATACATTGGATAACTCAATAAAATACATTGGATAACTCAATAAAATACATTGGATATACATTGGATAAAATACATTGTATATTTTGGATATTGGATATTTTGATTCATTTTGTACTGGCCATCCGTATTCCAGTCGGCCCATGTTGTGTTGTGTGTGTTATAGGTAAGATCCCTGCCCTCTCTCGTTGTCTCCCTTCTTTCCCTGTCCCTTTTACTTCTTCTATGTTATGTTTCATTGGTTTATGTATTTGTGCGTTCCTTTATTGTTGATATACTATTTTGCAACTATAAGTTATAGGGGGCTGCAATCTACAAGCCCAGCTTTTCAGCAGTCCCCTCCATGACCAACCTGTTAAATATGCCTATTGTACACTGTGGACCAATTACAAATATATTGTTAAGTTTCATTGTTTTACTATGTACAATGCAATCCCATGTACTTTATTAATTTTGTTGGAAATGGAAATAAATGAAATGAAATGAAATGAAAGAATTCGGTTGGTGTAGAATATTTTCGTGGACAACCAATCATTGGCTCTTTGGTCATTTAGGTACATACCAGCATCGACAGTGATTGGAAAGCTGCATTCACCACGGTTAGAACTCCTATCCTGGAAAACGAAAGACACAATTGTTGTCACGCCCACAGGAAACATGTCACCAGAAACGTGACTCTGATTCAGAAGCGTGACGTCACTAAAGTCTGTCGCAGTAGCATTCGGGAAGGAAACATCGCGGAAAAGTTGTCCAAGCTCTACTGTTAGGTTCATCGGGTCCGGACAGGTCACGGCTGGTGAAGTCGTATCTTCTGCAATACCAAAATATATCGTATAATTGTTAATATCAAATTCAACCTTAACATGGTCGCAAAGACCTTTAAAACTCAACCTCAGTCAACTCAAGTAGCCTTGTCAATAATCTTTTGATATTACAGCATAAAAATGACGTATTACTTTGTCCAATTTTAATATATATGACATATAAAATATGGTATTGAAATTGTCCGTCAGTTGATTTCTCTAAAGTTGATCATGTTCACTCTTTGTAAAGTTTGGTATAGTTTGGAAAAATTACTGTAGAAGATAGGCTACAAGAAACGGGTCAGGGTCTATCATAATCAAAGGACTTGTGATGTTTACATGATGTGATAATGTTGCTTCGATGGTAGCTCCAACTCTCTTCTAAGTTTTGTATTTCCAAAAGTCATTGTTTTTCATGTTCAATCGCTGCACTTATAGGCAAAATCTATGTAGGTGAAGGCTTTCACGATCAAGACAAATCTCATATCATGTTTGTTTACAAGTTCTGTCTAAGACGAATGTGCAGGCACAATGCGCTGCTCACATGCCCTCTTCTCTTTGAATTAGTTGTTTCCTCAGTTCGATGAAGGCTTAATTCGGGTATAAAATCATCTTTGTGCACAATCACAGGCAGGACGTATCCATGGAACATAAAGGAGCTACAGGATAAACTAGTAGTAGTAATACAACAATCTAATACATTACGTCCTATGAAGAAGACTGAGAAGGAGCAGGATCCCTCGTTTCCGGTTTGATCCATGGCACTGAACTTGACTGTTGTCTGTACACTGACTGAGAAGTTAAACGGAAATTCATGGCTACGTGAAGACAAGGTTGCAGTATTGGATTCATCCATGATCGTGGGATCATCAAAGGAAAGTGGCACCGTCGCAATCCCAAGTTCAACTAGTTGCGGTATGAAATCCGGACAAGTCAGGACTGGAGCTATGTTATCGACTGTAAAAGAACGAAAAGAATACGGGGGCGATTTATAAGAAAATTTAACTACAATAACGTCCACTGATCTTATCAACACACAAATGGCGGTGGACAATCATTCGCTTTTATTAATATTGTATCAGTAATAGGTTTATAGATGATAAAAGTTAAGGTTATAGTTACCTTATCCCTCAAATTTCGTACCAAACAGCGCAAAATACAAGAAACTATTAATATTAGGGTATAGGGTCGATGTTCCGTAGAACATTGGGGTTAAACTGCATACAAACAAAAAAGTTGATTTACTTTCGTTAAAATATTTTTAAATTTAAGGGGAATTTGTGACGAGCTCTTGAAATCGAAGTGCTTCATTAAACAGAATAACAAAACATGTATAATATATTTGTTGAAAAAGCGTTAATGGCGTCTATTTATATTCGAGAAATTGAATGTTTGGATTTGTAATTATATAACATTGCAAAAAATAATAATAATAGCGTTACCACCGTAAGAATAATAATATACATGTACCTGAAATAAATCGTGTAAGTGCTTCAGTGACGTAGCCTAATACTTGTCATCGGGGACAACATTTTGATAAAGGAACGATGAGGGACGGGGAAGTATTACAAAATATAGGACAGAGGGAAGTATCTAATTTGAAATGTTAGCAATTAATTCATTTTTTTCCTTACAGATCTGTGCTACTAAGAACGATGAACATACCAACTCCTGCGCGCACAATCACATTGAAAGTACAGAACGCCTGGAGTCCACTCATATATATAGCCGTGTAAGTGATAGCTGTAACTCCGATTGGAAAGCGTCCTCCAGGGTTGTTAGTCGAGGTGACAGTTGGCTGTCCATCGCTGGCATTAGCTGTCGGTTCTGTCCATGTCACAACGGCGGATGCAGCACCAAATGGAGCTGCAACCACTACATTAGATGGACATTCAGAAAACCCTGGTGGGTCGGGGTCATCTAGAAGAAATGGAAAGGAAAATTGGCATCGAACGATATTTTTCCATTTTCAGTTTTATATAAATTTCAGGTTAGAAATATGCAGTTGCGAGTAAACAGAGATACATTCAGGGGAAACATCACCAGTGCCTGATGATTGCTCACAAGAACTGCTAAACTCTGGTTCATACTTTTGAATGTTACAACTATCACACCACAAATTCTCCATAGAAGTTAAATTTCACATAATCTGTCAAGCAATTTAACCGCCATGCAATTTGAATTGTCATTAATAAAGCATATTTGATCCTACATACCATTGTTTGGATCTGGGACGAATACAACGTTGAACTGACACATCACCGAATTACCCTGCTGGTCCATGAACACGTATGTCACAGGTGTGGTTCTATCTCCGAACGAATCTCCCGGGTTGTTGGTGGCTATTACAATGATATCATTCTGTAGTGTCCTGTCATCGGTCGCGGATGGTGGTGTCCATGTTGCAGTTGCAGTGAAGACTCCAGGTTCAGCAATAGCAAACACATCGCTGGTAGGACAGGTTGTGGTGAGTGTAGGAGCGACGGTATCGGAACGATCTGTTTAATCCAAGGTCATTAAAAATAAATAAGAATTCCTCAAATATAATGTATATGTATGTTCACTTTTAAACTTATATGATCAATGTGGTTTTCGTTTTAGCATGCATTTCACGTAAAAGAAGAATGGTGGACGCGTCAAATCTGCTTCATAACCTCAATAATAATCAAGATATGCTTGTTTGTTAGTACTGTTTCTAATGCCCATATGAGAGGAGCCTTAAAAGCATGTCTTATCAATGACGTCACCGAAAAATGCAACTAAATTTAGAGATTATATTTTACTGAATAATTTGAAAATAGCGTACCTGTGACAAAAATAATAAATTCACACACGGCTCTGTTTCCGGCGGCGTCGTCGAAAGTGTAAAAGAGATCTCTATATAAGCCTTCTGGTAAGAACTGCCCTGGAGCGAACAAAGAAGGCTGACTGGATGAAGGGACAGAGACTCCATTATCAACAGCGGTGGGTATATTCCATGTGACTGGGTCGCCAATCTTGGCTACCACAGAAAATGGACAATCGGATATGACTGGTGGAACATGATCCTCTGTAAAGGCAAATGGAGAAAGAAAAACAAAAGTATCAACAAAGGTGCATTAAGAAAAACTTGTATCTCAAAATATGAATCTTGAAAATATATTATGACTGAACAATTAGACGATTATTTAGAAAATGGTATCAATTAATTTTCCTCTGAAGCTCATCTCATGTATTCCAAATTAATTAAGCATAAATTTAGATTTTTATAAATACCTCGAAATCTAAATTACGGCCAATTAATCAATAAAGAAATTACTCTATTATCAATAAGAGGATAAATTTTTCACCCGTGAAAATTCTAATGACCGATTGTCCACCGTGACCAAAAGGATGATGTAGGGGTTGATATGAGTGTTATGTTCTTGATGTTCATATTATTTCACACTAATTGTACGCGTATTGTATTTAAGCCGTGGCTCTATGTAGATTGTTTGTTTGCTGTCTACAGTGTATAGTGTATACTGGCCTAATAAACACTGCAACTGGCTGATGAGGATGTTCCACTTACGATCGGCATATCAAATATAATTGAATAATAAATATTTATTTTAATACACGGATCTTGAATGCAGTACAAACCGGTAGCTGTTAAGATGACATTAAAGTCGCACGTGGCTTGCAACCCAACATCATCGGTTGCAGTATAGACCACATGTGATATCCCGATACCAAAGACATCTCCAGGAGACCTTGTCGAGTCCACATTGGATTGACCATCATTATCCAATGCAGTAGGTGGTGTCCATGTCGCTGTAGAATTTTCCTGCCCGATGGGTAATTGAACGGTCACAGTCGAAGGACAGTTCATGAAGAATGGTGACGTGGTATCGGCTGTGCATGGGGTAGAATGATTAAAATTACTTATCGATTTGTCAGTTATTTTTTATAAATCGTCACTGGAATCAGAACAATTTACGTTCGATAACACACCCCTCTCAAGTTTTCATCATATTGCTACATCAAATCTTATTTACCACGCAGGATTTAGGCTTATACATTGCCATTCCAGCATATTTGGTTGGTCTACATCTAAAAGATCTAGGCACTGTTGAGTTAACTGGGCTCGGGGTCGGGCTATAAGGTCTTTGAACAATACAGATTGATTGGTGCTTCAAAAATATTAAGATGTGTTGGAGGGTTAGTCTGTAGTACACTACCACACACACAAAAAAAGACTTTCATTTGGTATTAAACTGACTTAATAACAAATCAAGATAAAGGATATTTGGTGATAAATATTCCGCCATTGCAACGAACTGATAAATCTATTTGTCTGTTTTTCTCTCTCCTTCAATTGAAAGTAATATAAGCCCTAATGATACTAATTCACATTGGAAAAACATGAAACTGTTGCATATTATTATTGCTAGTTTTATCTCACCTGTTGGAGACACTCCGACGCTGAACACACACAATGTAGTTTGACTCATGCTGTCTGTAGCAGTATATACAACCTGAGTGTTTCCCGGATTGAAAGCCTCTCCAGGATTATGATTAGTGGTGAGGTTAACCATGTCGACATCGTCTGAGGCGATAGGTAATGTCCAGGTTACATTGACCGAGGTCAACCCGTTTGGTAAAATCACTACCAAGTCTTCTGGACAATTATCGATAAATGGCGCTAGATCTAGACAACAACAACAAAAACAACAACGATGTTAACATAATAATAGTACTACTATTGCAACTACTACTACTACGACAACTACTGCTGCTACTACTACTACTACTTCTACTACTACTACTACTACTACTTCTACTACTACTACGACGACTACTACTACTAGTAATGATAATAATAATAATAATAATAATAATAACAATAATAATAATAATAATAATAATAATAATAACAATAATACTAGTAGTAATAATAATACTAATAGTGATAATAATAGTAATGATAATAATTTTAATTATATCGTTAATGATATTGATAATGATAATGATAATAATAATGGTCATAATAACAATAATAACAATAATAATAAGAATTTAAGTTACAAAAATAATGATATTAATAATGATTATAATATTGATAATAATAACAATTAATAGTGATATAATTTCGTTTAAATAGGATGTCCCAAGAGCATCAATAATGTTCTTTTCGAGGGCCCTGCTATTACTATTATCCCAATTGAGCGTTTAAAGTACAATCAATCTTCGGATCAGTGACAATTCGAAGCCAAGACATACGACCAAAATAACAACTAAGACATTCACCTCCAGTCGCCATCTCGCATGTGTAAACGTCAGGAGAAACTGAATCAAGGCTACATGTATTCCCATTAGGACAAGGTGTGCAGCTGCAGACATCAGTTCCCTCTAAGAAAACAAATGGAATGACAAACGAGTGACTTTTTGCTTCTTTTTCTATCTTTGTTTGCGGTCTATACAATTGAGACACGGTTAATATAAAAGAAGTCAATATTTGATGCCTCTCTCCGAATTCATGACAGGGGGCGTAACAGTTCATTACAAAAACTTGAAGAAAAAAAAGAAGAAAAAAAGGGGGAAAAATACTGTTCATTTCACTCTTCTTTCATTTCTCCGGTCATGGAGAGTTGTGTAAAATCCCGCAGATCCGTCTTAAAAAAAGACAGATACTGATTTCTTCTTTAGTATTTTGTTTGTATACTCAAACTCTATATTAATTCAAATCAACGTTTATTATCTTACAAGGAATAATTTTGTAATATATGCCATGTAAATATGTATATAAAACCTAAGGTATGTCAAGTGTGTATCTATTTTGAGCCAGGGTCGGCTTTATACTTTGTTTATGAGCTTCCGAAATGAGGCTATATTCAAAAAATTAAACTGTCTAAAAAGTAATGATTACATTTCACCTCATTTTAAAACAGATTATCATCTATACATGTAAATATGATATTACAAATATTCAACGGTGTTTTGTCCACATTCGTTATTTTTAAATGTCATGGTTCTTATTCGCTTAAAATAGAAAAACCTGTTAAAAGAAATCAAGTTTCAAAATTGAGTATATCATGATATAAACAATATTCTAGATATTCATACAAACAAATAGGCCCGAATTCACAAAGGAGGTTTGTCGACAAACCTTGGTTTTCGTACGTCACATGACGCGTTTTTACGCGTTTTTTACAAACCTGGTTTGTAAAGAACAAAAGGAGGTTTGGCGAAACAAAAGGAGGTTTGTCAACAAACCTTGGTTTGTCGACAAACCTCCTTTGTGAATTCGGGCCATAGATTTCAGTTACCAGAGATGCAACACCTTCAAGAGAAAGAAGCAAAAATACCAATGAAAGTAAATAAATTATGCAAATGTAATCTTGTTTTAAAAATCACCCCTCCTCCTACCCTCCCCCGAGAGGGGGAAAAGAATATTCTTGAGTGTTATGATTATGACATAAAAGAGGCAATCGTGATAAGCAACTAAAAACTTAAGCAATAAATTACAGAATAAACTGGAAACGTTCATGAAAAGCAATAGAAAAAAATGTATTTCTGACGATAAACATTTGCATACGGAATACGAAAATACTCACGTGTAATATTGAGAGGTATCACGCATTCAGATACGAATCCTTGGACGTTGGTAAAAGTGTAGACCACGTGATATGTACCCACATCGATGGTATCTCGAGGAGTGTACGTGGAAAGGAAGGTCACCATTGTCTGGGTGACAAAGGGCGGTTCAAAGGGAAGACTGCAGTTTACATTATCAAACGTTTCATAGACTTTGGGAGTGCGACTGGTAGGACATCGAATGATATCAGGCCCCGCCCTGCCGTCATCGGCTTGACAAAGAATAGAAAGAAATCATGAAGTCATAGACGTTTGCCTGTTTTTTGTATAAATAATAGTTGTGTACATATGGTGATGACTTTTTATTCCATTTACGATACCGAGGAGTCTTGACGGGAAGATGTATTTTTATCATTTAAGCTCCACCCCTATCCCCCCCCCCAAAAAAAAGGATGTAAAAGTGCCCTTCAGTGTTTGTCATAATTATACTGCGAACATGTATATGAATGACATGGTAAAGTGGAATGGTGTGGAATATATTACATTTATGATTTACTGCGACAGGACATGTCTCCAAATATAGCCACTCTAATAATCCCATAAACCTTGACAGAATGAAGTTACATAATAAGGGGTAGTCCTCTCTGATATTAGGTTGGTTTTTAATATAAGCAGAATAATGAGAGGAACATGTCAGATTGAGCAATTTCAATCAAAAATAAGAAATCATCTTTTAAAGTTTTGATCAATCAAACACAATTTGGCAACTCTGTGACGTACATGTGTATCTTATGAGATCCCCTCCAATTTATCCTGTACTGTAACAAAAAAATCTTATTTTTTTAATTTTACCCTCAAGAAGATTTTAAATCATGCATGCACCTAAGATATGACTATTGCTAATATGTTTCTATATATCTATTCCGACATCAATAACGAATGAAACGAAAGTTTGTGAAATTTGTATGTACACAGTAAATTTGAGTGGAGCTGGCAAGTTACGTCAAAGTGTTGCCAATTTGTGTTTGATTGATCGCAATTTCAAAAATTCATAACTTTCTTATTTTCAATCTGAAATTGCTCAAACTTTCACTGACCTGTTCCCCTCATTTCTCTGGTTTTACGTACTGAAACCAACTTAATAGGGACTTTTCGGTTTGCACGTCGACAACCCCAAGACGAAAATCCAATTGAAACCAATTGAACACCAATTGAAATTTCAATTGGTTTCAATTGGTCTCAATAGGTCTCAATAGGTTTTAACAGGTTTCAATGGGACCTCAGATGTTTTCAATTGGTCCAGATTGGCCCCATTGGACAAATTGGCCCCATTGGCCCCATTGGCCTAGGCCCCATTAGACTTTAATGGGTCCCCAATTGGTTTCAATTGGTCCGGATTGGCCCCATTGGACAAATTGGCCCCATTGGCCCCATTGGCCTAGGCCCCATTAGACTTTAATGGGTCCCCAATTGGTTTCAATTGGTCCGGATTGGCCCCATTGGACAAATTGGACCCATTGGCCTAGGCCCCATTAGACTTTAATGGGTCCCCAATTGGTTTCAATTGGACCAATTGGCCTTAATTTGGACTTCAATTGGTCCCATTGAAACCAATTGGCCAATTGAAACCAACAAATCTAGGCATCTCATGAATATTCATTATCACTTTACACGTGTCACAGAAAAATAAATTTATCATGATTTGTTAAGCAAATTATGACAATGCACATCAATTTTGTGATTTCTTTATTCCTTCAGCAATTATTAACCAATAGATTATTTTGTCTGATCATGTTACAATTACATTCACGTTTTAACAATAGATATATTGATTTATATATTGATTATATGATTACTAACCAAAAAACAATATACATATTTAGTATATATATTTGTACGAGCCAATGACATTGTAAATGAAACTCTTGAATTCACTTCAAATGATCTTTGTGATGAAGTTAATGCAAATGAGATTGGAATATACCTAATTGGTGGACAGTTGCCAATATCGATTATGAAGTATCAATAATTTATCACTGGTTCTTCTAACTGGATCGATTTACCTATTGAATCCCCATTGAATGCCCCCATTGAATCCCGATTCAATACCAATTGGTAATTTGGAGTAAATGAAAAGTGAAACAATGGGTACCCATTGAAACCAATTGGCAATTGGTCCCCAATTTGGAGTAAATGGAAAGTGAAACAATGGGTACCCATTGAAACCAATTGGCAATTGGTCCCCATTGGAACCAATTGGCAATTGGTCCCCATTGTTTCACTTTCCATTTACTCCAAATTGGATTCAATGGGGACATTCAATGGGGATTCAATTGGATTTTCGTCTTGGGACGTAGCAGTCCACTATGTCGACGTGCCAATCAAAAAGTCTTTAATGTCAGGGTGGACTTTCCCTTTAATCTATTTGTTTACATACAAATCATTTGTTCAGGATCATGTAAGAACACATTATTAAACATCTTCACCTGTTGACAAGCATACAGATGATCTCTAGGTATTTGAGCTATGTGGCTGGCATGCTAAAATTTACCGTTCTCCGTTAGTATTCCATGTTCGTAATGTAATCAAATTAAACGCACAAATCTTTGTTAAGTGACTCGTTACAAATTATTTCATGCACCTGTTACGAAATATTTGTTTTTCAAAAGTGAGAATACGAATTACATAAATGCCGTGTTGTTAGGTACTTAGGTAGGACAAGCCATAATGTTACCTAGCAACAATTGTTTGGAGCAATTCGCATTCTGACTATTGAAAAACAATCATTGTTAACAGGTGCATGAAATAATTTGTAACAGGGCATTTAACAAAGAGTTATGCACTAACTTGGTTTACATTACAAAATGATCTAATGCAAAGATACCGTTTATTACGCATTTAGAAATCGGGCGGGTGAATGAAATAACTCTTGTCGAGACACTTCTTTATTAAAGACGTAAGCATAAAGTTTGGTCATGATTACACAAATAACAAATTCGAATAACCTAGCAAAGTGTATTTTTGCTTGCTCATAAATTAAAATTACCCAAACATGCCCAAAAGTGTTTGGGTCCATGTGGTACAAATTTGGTAATTTTGATGCGCCTGATATGAAGTCGGCTGACCAAATGATGAAAATGCTTTACTATATAGAAAAGATTTGTGTAATATATATCTATATAAATATATATACAGATATGAGGAAGTAACAACATATATGTATCACCAACCTGCCACATTAAATGAACTCGAAAATCAATCCTACATAGTGTGATGTTAAAGAAAGACTTTATACCCGTGATAGTGACATAGAAGAAACATGTCGCTGAAACACCACCGGTGTAATTAGCGGTGTAGAGCACTGCATGCCTGCCTACAGCAAACAGTGCTCCTGAAGCATGTGAGGTTTGTATGCCAGACGGGCCATCAGGTGTTGGACCCGTCCAAGAGACTGCTATCTCATTCTGTCCAGCCGTCACGTTCATTGTGATGTCATCCGGGCATATTACTGTTCCATTCAAAACAAAATAAAACCAAGAAAGGATGAAAGCTCTCCAGACTCCTGTATATTATGTCGGTAATGGGCAGCTTTCAATATGAAAACAAAATCGACGAAATTAATATCTTGTAATAATAATAATAATAATAATAATAGATCACATATTTTATAACGCGCCTAATACATTGTTTCTGGGCGCTGTGGTGCCGTTGTACCAGCAGCCATCAGGGACTTTTAGATTTGCGTGGAGTGATAGTGATACGTGTGACGTCCATTCAAGGCAGTGCATTAAAAGGACGTCGATCGTAGCAATCCACGTTGTCGTTGTGCAAATCTAAAAGTCCCTTTAAGACTTAAAGGGACTTAAAGTGAAGCAATGTCCTTACACGAAATAAAATCCGGAACGACAGCACCACGATTACACAATATTATTCAGTACAAAAGTACAGTATGTTACGCTATGTTACGATACAAAATTACAGTTTGGTACAGATAAATGAATAAATCAACTTAGTCTAACTTAAATTGTGCTAAAGATGACTTATTTCATAACAAATAGTAGTACGACATCATTTATTTATTTGACATATTTAGAAAAGACGAAATTCATGATATGGATTTGATCAGATGGGTGTTTAACATTACTTTGAAAGTGGATATAGAGGGAGCATTTTGGATGTAGGACGGGAGGCTATTCCACAACTGGGGAGCGGCAACAGAAAGTGCTCTATCACCGTATCTTGTTTTCACACGAGGGCCAGGAATTAGTTGAAAGTGAGAGGAAGTTGAAGCACGCAATTCGGTTGTGTCGAACAGATAATGCACTTATTCCAGTCATTTGTGAAATAATACAAATTAGGCTCACATGCTGCATCATACATAGTAGCCGAACTAATATTGGCCTTTATTGCATGGATAGGGATCCCTCTCCAGCGCCCATATCGTAGACACCAAGCCTTCGTTTCACTAAACGATGGTATGAGCCAAGATCAATTAGCCAAGATCCCATTGAAACGCTTATATTTCAATTGACACTTGACTCGATTGGATGTTAGTAAATTTGTTAAACGCTGGCCAACAGTCTAATTAATCTGAAACTACTCTCTTCTTATATGGACCCACTCTAGTAGAATGGCTTTTCTAAGTGTGTATTACATAATTACTTTTTCCTGAATACTAAGATACTGCTATGCTACTTCTATCTGATTTTACATTAAATGTCGTAGTTCTTAATAATGGGTTACGTTGGTTCAGTCGAAATCGCTTTGTCTACATTTTGAATCTCATATGAATAGTAAAGACATTGAACTGAAATGTGGATTCTATCATTTTTACTCAATTTCCCCCTTATGATACCGCACGTCCATGATTTAAACAAGGAAAAGAGGTATATTAAAGCAAAAAACATGTCAGATGAGAATAATGAAGCGAATTGAAAGAATCATGAAAGATCTTACCGTTTTGGGCGTTCACTGCTGGAGAGAGCAAAACAAAGAAAAGCATCAGTACTGTATCAAACCACAACATTTTCAAATTGTCTTTAAACAAAAGTATCCTGAAATTATATATAAGAAGTAATGCAATAGTCCGTTTATTTCATCATGTTTTCCGAAAACGAGAGGTGAAAATGATTCCGTCTCTCTGCTCAACTGCTCTTTGACTCAAAGCAAGAAATCATCACTCACTCTCTTCCTCTCACTCCCTCTGCTTGACCTTTTCCTTTGTATGGTTTTCCAAAGAAAATATCTATATTTGCCTTTTTTGTTGTTGATAAGAATAGGTGTGGTTGGAAGGCATTGTGTGCGTGACGACAGTTCGTTGAATAAACATATTCAAAATTGCAATTCAGAGGGTGGAGAATGACATCATACTTAACCCGGCCTAAAAAATCTTTTGCAATTTGCTTTTATGTGTTTGTTATGCAATTACAAGAAAAGTGATTCGCAGTGGAGGAGTGGAGAGAAAACCAGTGTAATGCCTTATATACATTTCCTGATTACGTGCTGCACGAATTTCCATTCATCGATAGCTTTTATAATAACGTCTACATTGCCACTAACTCAAGTTTCAATCAATGCTGAATGTCTGACTCTTCCCCCATAAAACAGAAATCTTAGAAGAGAGATTCCTTAAAGGTACTATGTCCCATTTGCAGGGCCCAACAATGAAAAGCCAAAATTCCAACGGCATTTGAAAGACAATACTTATTTAGAACTTCCCTCAAAACGAAAGGGTTTGAAATGGCTTTTTGTGGGAAATAACGACCATAAAGTTGTCGAATCGACATAAGTGATTGCAATCACCTAAGTAATAGTCTGATTTTCAGACCCTTTTACCGAATGGTGGTACATTTTGTGCTGCACAAAGATTCAATCAGTTTAATTTTGGCCATTCTAAGTAGTGGGTTATTGATGTAGACAAATGCACATGACTACCTGTAACAGCTAATGTTATTACCAAAGAAAAAAGTCTAGCAATAAACGGGTTTCCTTGCATAATTTGAATACTAGGACACTGCTAACGTGTAAATTTCACAGGACATACATGGCATATTCTTAATTTCTGCAAAGTTCTACAGAATTTGATGTTGGCTGCAAAAGGGACATCATTAGTATCTTTAATGTAGGTTTATTCAAGATTGAGTGAAGTAAGAGACGACTGGTTTAAAAAAAGAGATTTATTTAAGAAGGCTGAAAAGCAAATCGCCTCTATATTCTTTCCAACTCTTTTTTTTGGAGGGTGTTTTTTGTCAAGGGCGGTTCCTAAATAAATCTTCGAGGACAAACTATTCATTGGAGCAGTTTGAATTCCCCACTTTCAAACAATACGTTGTTCTTATACTCTAAAAGGTTTTTACGCGGGGAAAGAACACTGTGAAGTACAGGATTGCACTTATCGATTCTTACCAGAACTTCTCTCTCTCTCTCTCTCTCTCTCTCTTTCTCTCTCTCTCTCTTTCTCTCTCTCTCTCTCTCTCTCTCTCTCTTTCTCTCTCTCTTTCTCTCTCTCTCTCTCTCTCACACACACACACTCTCTCACTCTCTTACTCCCAGCTCTTTCTCCTCATCCTCATTCTCAACGATTTCGGACATCTTCTTGGCAAATCTCAAGGTTTTCAAGACATCTTGGAGGTGAGAATCCCACAACAAACCGTTCAACGATTGCTTAATACATTGATAAATCGTAACTGACTAAGATGCAAATATCCAGAAAAACAAATATTATTGTGACTTGACAGAAACTGCGCGCTCTCTTCTTCACGGAAATTGTTTTGTTTCTTGAGACAAGTTTTGTGGGTAGTTACCATGTGGACCCCTAAGAAACACCATTCTTACTGATCAGGATGATCCATCCCACAAGTGGTATACAAAAAATAAAATAGAATAAAAAATAGGGTACTAACCAGGGGCGTACGCAGGGGGGGGGGGTTTTGGGGGTTCAAACCCCCCCCCCCCCCCTTTGGTATTTTTATGTATGTAAACCCCCCATAAAAAAACCTAAACCCCCCCCCTTTGGGGTTTTGTTTTTTTTGTTTTTTTTATTATTAAAAAAAAAAAAAAAAAAAAAAAAAAAAATTATACCCACGGCTAACCTAAATAAGGTGACCTTACCCCCCCCCCCCCCCCAACGACAAAAAATGTCAAATTTTAAAATTTCGAGACCAAAAAAAAAAAAAAAAATGGGTCCGCTTACCCCCCCCACTGAGCGACTTTTCGGCTGGCTGAGTCGTTGCGATTTTTTTTGACCTCCAAAAAAAAAAAAAAAAGTGTCCGCTTACCCCCCCCCCCCCCCCCCCCCCCCCCCTCCCCCCCACTGAGCGACTTTTCGGCCGGCGCGATTTTCAAATTTTCGGGAGCAAAATATTTTAAAACCCCCCCCCCCCCCCCCCCTTGGAAAAATCCTGCGTACGCCCCTGGTACTAACTACATATAAGGAGACACATCAGACATGGTATGACTACTCATGTTTAGGCTTTGATATCAATGCATGATCACAGAAAGCAATAAAATGACTATAACCCCATCGCCCCAGACCCTCAGATATATAAGACCGACACCAGAACAACAGCAGACCGAACAAAAAAAAAATCCATTATCAGGACTGCTTTGGATTTATTTATCTTTCTCCTCCTTTAACACAGAATGAAGGTCTGACTCTCTGTTCTTCTTTACAAATTAGTTTTAACCATGACTTGGAAATAATCTATTCTTTCTCTTTTTGTTTCCTTTTTTGTTTGTTTTGTTCTGTATCCGATTATTAATATATAGGTCAATAGTAATAGTATTTATTTAGTAAGGGAGGAGTCCATTATTGAGTACTCTCTGACTACTCTATAGTGTATTGTATTACTTACAGTATTTGATCATTTCGGGGGGGGGTTCTAGGTTGTTTATACATATATCTAAGCAAATATCAAATACAGGTCGAAGTGAAATACATACAAATTATATAAACTATTTTACATAGATATTTATTATTGAGGGATGCAAAACTTATCTTGCATACATTAAAAACAGTCAACTAATAAGGATCTAAAAACAGTGATTATTTACCAAGTGTCAAGAAAATTATTAAACCATGCAGTAATACCGCAATATTTCGCAGATAGTAAACTGATGATTTGTAAACGGGATAATAAGAATGCATTTCCTATAAAGAATATATTTGCTATAAAGATTATTTGCTATATCAGTTTAATTCTGTGTTAAAGGGGCATGTTCCCCGTATTACAGAGGGCGTTCAAAATACGTACGCGCTGGCGGACGGTGCTATAGCTGCCTATTGACACCAACAGAATACGGCTCTTATACGCAGATGGCATGTTCCGATAACTACACTGGCGGGAACGTGCCCCGATTTGTTTCTTTGATTGCAGTAACGAAAAGTAGGCTATCGCCTGCATGATTCTGCATACCAGACATGTGATGTCATGTGATTTATATCACCAAGAAATATTTTGAACTGCTTGCGATGCATTTGAAATGTTGTATTGGAATCCTGTTTCTCGTTCCTATTTAAAGCGAATTGTATTGGCTATTTTAGTATGTCAAGGTTGAAAAACAAACTTGGATTTAGAAGGTGTTTTTAGACAAAACGAGAGATGAGATTTTTTTTCTTCTTTTCATCACGCAAAGGCATTCCAGAATAAATTGCTTTCACACGAAAACACCAAAACAGAATACTGTGCAAATAGACCATGCAATAAGAAGGAAAAAAGGTGGAATGAAATAAAACACACGCCCTCCTTTCTGTACAAAAGAGCGCGAACAAGCACTGGAAACAATTTCTTTCTACCTATTGTACCTATTGTACCTGATTGGTTTGATATAGAATGTGCTAAAATTTGTTTTCCAGTGTGATGTTTCCTGAAAACAATTATAAACAGACATGAATATGACTCATCAGTTTGAGGATGTCTGTTTTTACGCTTTTAATATTTATTCAGTATGGACATGATGTATGCAGGGCGCGAAAAACATACACTAGAAATGTATATCAAAATGTTCCTTCTGACTTTACTTAATTCATCTGGAAAAAGAGGGAAATCAGTTTCTCAATGTTTCGCCAGAATTCATTTTTGGGGAAACATGAGTATATTTATCTTTCTCATCATTTACGCTTTTGATATTAGAATAGACCTGAAAAATGTGTTACGTACAACTGTGTAGATATTTAACTTAAACTCATAAACTGATATTTCATTCATGTTTTCATCTGCCTTTGCTAAATGTATATTTTAGAATATGACATGTTTATGACAAAGTACTTTCATTATTTATAGATCTAACGACGTTTTGTAATTAACATGATTAAAATTCGTAAGCACGTTTGAAGAAGGGGTATGTGGAGGGTGAATTTTCAGCCACATTTCAATTAGTTTACATGTTAGAGATTCATGGTTGTGTCAAATAATAATGGTGGGATCACTCGTCGGAATACTCTCGGAGGCATTCAAAAGACATTTCTACTCGGTACAATGTTATATTCAGCAAATGGTTTGGGGGCGACCCCCTCTCCCTCCTCCCCCCCCCCCCGTTCCCCATTCACGCATACCTGGGCCCCGTTTCATGAAAGTTATTAGTAACAAGTGTCAAATTTATATTAACAATTTACTTTCTCTCGTAATCACTCTCTCTCTCTCATCTCTTACTTATCTATTTGTTTGCTCTCATCTCCTATCTCTCTGTAGCCGCAAGCTCAGGACTGCATGGAAACAGTTGAGGGGGTGGGCAAGATGGTGCGGGGCGGAGTTTGGGAGTTACATTATATTGCTACCTACCGGGTAGTCTATGTAAGGAGACATCTCAAGGCGGGAAATTTTGAAAGAAAGATAATGTGTTCCTAGGGATACAATGTTTGGGTGGGTTCTAGCTGTCGTTTATCAGGGGAGCTTGGTAGAGTCAGTGATGATGGTGTGTTAAACGAACATAAAGGGGGTTGCTGGCATCAGTCATCAGCTTAGCTGCGCCTGCCGTCAGTGTTAGCCACAAAGATATACGTCCAATTCTGTACGATATCAAATATTTCACTTTTGCCAGTTTTATAACAATTAAAAATATAAACAAATTCATGTATTTTCAAACCTTCTAAATAAGTGTTCAGTTTGCTTTGACTTCAGTATTCACTATCTACAGTCCCATCAAAGCATTTTCCAATCTGCAAACTACTTTTCAATTTGCAAGCCAGGCAGTTACTTATTAAATACAATGGCCTCATATTTTTCACGAGGGAATAGAAAAGCTTTTTCACATTCAAGTCTATTGAAAGCATCATACCGAATTTAAATGAAATACGAGACAATCCAATACTGGGCTTGATGACACCGAGCTTGTCTGCATCCTCTAAAGAACCCCATAGTAGTCAACAAAGACACGCGAGTTATTTATTTTGACAGGGTACCTATTGATCTCAAGTATAATAGATGATCTGTCTCAAAATACAATCAAGACTGCCAAGCCACCAATTATTTACTGCTCCTTGTAGTCGGGTCGCTTAGCGTCAACATTTTCGATTATCGTGACAAGGCGGACAAAATTACCGTTTTTGCTGCGAAGCTTCCTTAGGGTATATCAAACGGTTTTAGTCGAGGAGCCCTCATGTAATATGTACGTTGCCATGGCTACAGACAAAATTAAAAATGACCTGCCTTCTGACGAAAAACAGTATTTTGATAGTAATAATCCAGTGAAGCGTCGGATCACCACATGTTTGGTGTAATATAGATGATTAGATTGAATGCACGCTGAAACCAATTTTAATTTAATTGAGGTTGATTAACATTAATATATATGATATGTTCACTTGCAAACTTGTGCAAAGCTTTCTCTTAATCTTCACCTCTTTCTCTATAAATTCCTCGTCTCACTGTAGAGCACAATTATTCTGTCATGCATATTTATCCTGAAAAATCATACTGAACTTAAAAAAAGCAAATACAAGTTTACTTGCTTGCCTAATATTATTATCATTATTGTAATCATTCTCATTATAATTACTAGTACTACTGCTCCTGCTTCTACTACTTCCTCTACTAATACTACTACTATTATACTGTTGTCATACTTATAATCATTAATATTACTACTAATATTATCATCAACTAAAATTCTCCGTTTTCATTTACAGGTAGCCGTCAAAGAAGTTTTAGCGGAGTTAGACGTGAATTTTTTTCCACCGAAGGTAAAGTAAAACTGTGAAATTTAGGCTGGCCTATAGCGCCCCCAATGTGCTGAGAGAGAAAGAAACTAATGTCATGATTTGGATGCTGTTCTGCAGTTTGTTCATAATTATTCATAACCCAGATATTTTAACTAAACCAGTATTTTAACCAGTATATAAAAAATATTCTTCAGTCCATATACTGCAGAAATTCTTCAGACAATATTTGACATTAGTTTTTCTACCCATTATCATAAGACTCGAAGCTATAATCAATAGACTATAACACTACGTGATTCTTCTATCTATGTATTCTTTTGTAGGATTTTGAGAGAATTTTGTATTTCTTACTGGTTGTTGCTGAGTCAGAGCCAACAGTTGTTGAGTCTCCAGCCGTAGGTATGGCCTCAACGACAGCGGTGTACAGGGTGTCAGGTGTCAAGCTCTCAAATATCGCAGATGAAGTTCCAGCAGGGAAAGGTTGCATATACTCCTGTGTGCCATCCTCACTGAACAGACGAACTATGAAGGACTGAGCATCTATACTCTGGGACATCCAGAGAACCTCCAGTTCCCGAGCTGTAACTGACCCAATGATCACATCACCTGCGGTACCGACTGTATAGAGTTTGGGGGAAATTAATGAAAACCTTTGATAGAACTATTCTCTGTTCCATTTAATTTGGTTATTGTGTTTTGTTGATTTCAATTGGTACCTGGCAGGAATTAATTCCTTGAAATGCAAGGGCGCCGTAACGGCAGCCGTGCGAATATAGCCAGTGTAATAATCTGGAGCGCAAAGAGAGTCAAGTCTGACAGATATGAGCGCTATACAAGAACCCCATATCATTATTATGAGCTACTTGTATACAACTTCTCTTGATCATCACCTCTTTCTCAAGAAATTCTTTAAACCTTAATATATCGTACGATTCACTCATGCCTCTTTATCCTAAAAAATTAAATCTCAACTTAAAATATAGATAGGTTTACTCGCTTACCTAGTAGCACATAAGTGAAATCATTGAGGACACTCGTAATAGGCTCAATATTAGTAAAGACGCCCAGGTAAAATTGAGCTCCTCGCTGAAGACCACGTATAGCAATGCTCGAAGCTCCTTGAGGTAGGACGTTCTCTAGGACAACCGCTGCATTCAAATTGTTGACCGACACCAAGAAGTCCACAAAGAAGTTGTTAGGTGGAAGCGGAAGTTGCCATCTGAACAAAATAGCGGAATCACTGAGCACGTGCAAGAAGATGTCTGTAGGTGGCTTTGGTCCTGTATAAAAAACATTGATGTTCAAACGGATCTATCAACTTTACTTGGCGTCCAGTGTACTTAAAACATTGTCAGAAATATACAATGTAAACAAATGGTGTAGAAGGTATGTGTATGTGTAGATATATATATATATATAGGCGTGAAGAAAATGGTCTAGGAACGTGAGACGTAGCTGTACTTTACAATTTTATTACGAGCTTTCGGCTTGTGAGGTTCTGAAGTGCAAACACATACAAAAACCAAACAAATTGTATGAACAAATATACATGGCATACAAACTTAATATCACTCAAACGGATGTGTCATAGATCAGTAACATCCGTGTCTTTACACGTTCACAAATATTACATCAACTGAATAAACACACCGACAGCCCAACACACAAGCAAGGTAAAACACTTTGAAATTGCATAATCATTTCTAAGTTTATTCCGAAATTATTTCTCGTACAAATTTTTGCTATGTTCATGATGCTTGAGTATGATTGAGTGATATTAAGTTTGTATGCCATGTTGTTCATAATTTTTTTTTTTTTTCGTCCCAGTTACGGCACAATCGACAGTAGCGCTAACTTAATCAAAGTTTGTGCCATTGCAAGAAATCAAACCTCATATATTGTGGTCTACAGTCCAGTGACTTATCAACATGACCATAACACCTCTACATTTTCAAAATACAGTAGAGTTAGAATCCACAAAGAATCATGCTTACGTGTGTATTGAGCTTCTCTGGCAAAATCACTCGGAGTTGGACTTGAACTCGTAGTGAAATCAAGATCAATGATGTACTGTGTTCCTGGGGTAAGTCCACTGAATCGATGGGTCATGCTTGCCATGGGAACAAGAGATTGTTCGTTGACTATTTCTGTGGTACCATCAGAAGCAAAGAGTGTGACGACGTAAGATACAATGCCCTGTGTCGAGTCATGGTCCCAGACAAAATTGATGTAGTCCTCGCCCAGGTCGTCAATAGTAATAACAGTGTTCCCTATAATTTAAAAGAATTGTTTTTATTGAATAACACATTAAAAGAGTATGATATCCTGCAGACATTGTTAGCTCCAGTTAGATAAGAGATGAGGAATGTAGAATAGTTATTTTATTGACTAAGCATAAATATAAAACTTCACTCATAGATATTATGCATATCCCAGCATGTGTATGCAAGTAGAAAGTAGATGCACTTAATTCCGTGTGCACGCTAAAGTATAAGTCTACCTAACTTGAGATTTATTTTCCATTGATGATGACGTTGAACAATTTAAAAATGACTCATTTTTAAATCAATTAACAAGGATCTTGGATTTTCGTTGTTTACAACAAATGATTCAAGTTTTCATTCGTTCATTATTTAAAAAAGAAGAAGATCTATCTGCTCTTGTGAGGCTGTTTATGCACCTATCGTACTTAGCCTGACGGCTATGTTTGATAAACGCATACAGCCTCAACAAGTGCAACGTAGTCACATTTTGAACTCATTTCCGTGCATCATTTAAACCTGATCTTGAACATAAAAATTAAACCTTGTTTTTTTTTTTTAAATAACTTGCTTCTAAGTATAATTAAGCAAAATTACGTACCAATCCAAGAAGGCACTTTAATATCTCTGAAAATGTATTGCTCATCAAAATACCCAAAGTGATATTTATGTTATGATTCATGGAACCTGGTATGAGCAACTTGTGTATTCATAATTATCTAACTTCGGATTTACGAACCTTCGGGGAAAAGCTTCTGAATATCGAAGCCCGATCCCACCCCACAAGCGACTTCAATGTCGCCATGTTAACTGGTCTGTTGCCTGTATTATTTGTATGGTCTAGACTTGGGAATTCTTATCTCAGTTTTCCTTAAGGATTTTAGATTTGTCTCTTTTTTGTCGTCTCTGGATTTTAACTTATTCAAAAACCTTCGGTCCAACATCAGTCCAGATGGTATGAGCCCAGTGATAGACTTACAAACGGGTAACGTAAATATTTACAGTAAAACCGAAATATATGTTCCATCTTTCTATAAGCCTAGATCACTTTAGCAGTCTAGTCGTGAAAAAACGAAATCATATAAATATCTCACAATTAATATCTACAAGGAAATTCATAAAATAGTATTTTATACGCACCCGTTTGAGAAACAACGATCTTGCATAGAAGGAAGACAATAAAGAATGACCCAAGTGATATCCACTTTAATTCCATAAATTGCATAGTTGGTATACACGTGCACATCAACTAGTACCGATACACTACATGCCACAACCGGGCAATATCACTTCAGCACTACAGAGCAGTCATTTATACCCCCTAAAAAGTGAACCGATACTTGTAACTCAATTTTGTCGAGGTCGTCTTCATGTCCATTGTGTTTTTGTTTTTGTTATTTCGTCTTCTAAAATTCTGGGAAATTATTTTGATGTGATACATTAATAGGTTAGTTTTTCATTTCACACATTCTGTTTTTTTTACACCATTATTTTTATTGCCGAAACAAAACAGGCACATTTGAAACACAACGACACTCTAGTGTGGTATCAAAACAACCCTTCTCATTTTTAATGAGTTGAAAATCAGACAATTGCAAATTATGTCAAATTCGTCTTGGTCCAATGTTTTACCAAGGCTGTACTTGCAAGGCTAACAAAGGTCGTGGGATACTCGTGATAGAGATTCTTAGGGTGCGTTTATGCTCAATTTTGAAGGCAGAATGAGCGATTTGAAACGCTCATCGTAAACGCTCATCGTAATCGCAGTTCCACGGTGTACTGTTTATGCTCACTTCTCTGGCTCCTCCAGGCATGATTCTGGCTCTGCAGCTGGATTCGCAAACCTGCACTGCGCATGCTACGTTGACCCCATTTAAACGCGTTTACAAAGATTCCCTGATTTTGCAGAATCGCCGATCCAAAACGGACCTCTTTGTGAGTTTACGATCGGCGATTACGATCGCCGTTTTTCGGTGATTCTACAAAAATGAGAAAGGACGCAACCGTGTTTTGAACTAAACGCGTAACAAATGCCTCATTCTGGCCAGAACATTTTGAGCATAAACGTACCCTAGAGAGGTAAACGTCATAAAGGCAACATTTCTACTCAAGTTAAACTCATTTTACGAGATGAGAAATGCTATGATTCACATCTTGCTACGGTATGAAACAAAGATAGTAGACTTGGTTTGTTTTGTACTGTAATAATTGTTTATGTTCGAGCACATTAAAGCTAAACTTTAGTACTGGTAATGCGATTGCATTGTGAAAGAAAAGGTGTGGAAAGGATCAGAAACAGTTGATCATGTAGCATGTAAGTATTGGTGTGCACTGCAAGGTTCTGGAGTCATCAAAATCATAATAAATTTGACCGAGTCTTGGTAAAGTAACAAGCACATACACAGAAAGCTATGTATGGGACAACACGCATGTGTCGGGGTTGGTACTACCTTGATTCCTTGTCTTTCTATGCTCATTACTCAGCCAGTATACATTTTCTTCCAAAATTGTTTGGCACATGTCATTTATTTGTAATCTTGAACATTCAGTGTAAGTTTCGTTTGATTCTGTGAGAATAAATTTTCTTTTTTTTACCAGTACTGGAGTTTATCTTTAACCCTACATGCCGATACTCCTCCCTTATATTTCATTACGTATAAAAGTCCATAATTTAATGATATTATTTCAATCTTCCTTATACTCTTTGTGTCCATATGAAGGGGGTCAGTAAAAATGAGGCATAGGGTCAAACATTGATCCAAATCCTTCCGTCATTTCCAATCCCATGTAGAAAATGTGACCAAAAGCAAATTAAACATTGTCTAATCATTTATAAGCCTACTTGGGTTTATCGCTTGTCGCTTGCCAACGAAAGCAGGAGAAGAGCCATTGCCGGGGTTCAGGGGCAGAGCCACCGGAAGCTCTTGAGTTTTAAGCAATTTAGGACCTTAAAGATGTCCGTCACGAGCTATAGGAATTGAAATTTTCTCTTTGAAATTCACGCAGCCTCTATGATATTTGTTTTTCTTTTCATATTTCCATTCCTTTCTCTCTATAAACATGTATATATCTCTCCGTATCTCTCTCTCTCTCTCTCCCTCTCTCTCGCTCTCTCTCTCTATCTCTCTCTCTCTCTCTCTCTCTCTCTATTTCTCTCTTCTTTCTTCTGTGTACCAACTCTATTTGCCTCTCCGACTCTTATCTCTTAATCTTTGTATATATTTTCTGTTGTTTTTTTTCCTTCTTCATATGCCTCTCGCCTTTTGCGTGTTAAAAAATATATCAGCTGCTACAAAGTATTTGTGAATATTTCAGTTTGGAAATAAAATTAGTTGACTTGTAATGAGCCTCATAGAATATGAACGGTATAGCGCTATTGGATTTTTAAAAGTCTTGTTTTAATAAGCAAATTTGTTCATGATGTATTTCAGCTTCATATAATAGAACAACCTTATTCACCATCTATGCAATAAGCTAAATACGTAATATCCGTCCTCATAAAGGCCTAAATTCTACATCATATTTTGCTTTAATTCAATCCAAATGACTATTGAGAATTTCAAGACCTAAAAAACAAATTATCTAGATGCGTGATGAATTACTGCGAATGTAACTGAATATTTCCATTGCCAAAGAACTAAAGTCGAACAAATCAAATATTTTCACTTATCGACAATGTCTACAGATTACATTCAATACATCGGTGAAACATATACAAACCTCAGCATTTATAACAAGGGGGCGACGGACTAAAATGATACAATAATCAAGACGTGTCATTTTTTGATGTAAATCGCTAAATAAAAAATGATTTAAATGATAGACCATAATAAAGAAAATATTTTTGCAATAGTGCACATTTTATAACAAATTTAATATACATTTAAGTCATTTCTGCAGAAAAGAAAATATTGTGAATCACATATTTGAAATACAACTTAAATTAAATGGAACATACTTAACAATGAAGAGATGGGCAATGAATGCCATCAATGCACGGCATAGTTAATAGCATGGGCATTGTTCTATAAATATTTTATCATTGATAAAATTAACATAATATTACATAATACTGTAGTCATCGTGTTTGATTGGCTGTGTGCTGATTTATTATAATATTGTGGTAGTTGTTATCCGTAGCAAGTTTATGAAAAGTTGTCAATGTCACTAAACAGTACATTACATTTTGCATGCACACTCTAAGGGAAGTCAGAGAAAAAACGCGGTCTGGACTCAAACCCGGTCAGACTAGAGTACAATCTCTTTCCAAAACCACAGCACCTCCATAAAACTGTACACAAATAATACAGCTATACTGAATACACATTTTACAATTTAGTGATCAAAGTCTTAACTAAAGCAAGATACATTTATATACAGCAATAACAATCATTTATAATGTTTGTTTGTTTTTAATTCTACATACTACCGTCTATTTTCCGAAAAGGAAACATTTTATTTCAAACGTTGTGGTCTTATTTAGATCAATTACCGTCCTCCTCAGCTTGAAGCTTATCCATGACCATAGCACGATTCTTTGACTCCAGGTTAAAAGCAGATGGGTGTTGTTGAACTAGTTGCGGATTGGCGTTGATATAAGTATGATCAGCAGGGCTGGATTTCTTGAAGAACACATCAGGAACCGAGGATTGAACACAGCCCTAGAAAAAGCCGAGAGATGACAGAAAACTTGCTGATTAATTATTACGTCAAATGAACGGTACATCCATACTTCATCTTTATCATATTCATCCACTCAGGAAGTTGAGCACTAACTGTAGGAGGCGATTCTTATGTGGAAGCAACACTTCATCAAACCTATGATAAACATGGTGTCGCCAATTTATCAAAGCTATAATAGATACGATGTCGCTAATATATTTGAAGACTTAAATAATCAATTGTTATTGTCTTTAAAAAATACTTTTTCTTCACCCAATTACAAATCATTTACACCACATACTAGTGCATTATGTCGAGTGAATAACAATTGGACTAGAATGTGAGCGAAACATGAATCAAATTATAGCGAAATATAATCGTCTTACCCACGTGACTGAATAGTTTTGTATCATATATGTCATTCTGCAATGTGTGTTATTCCTTCACTCTGTTCCGTATCAATCCATTGCATCTTAACTGGGTGTAATGCAGTATGTACCCGTTTTTCATAATAGTCCTTAGCCACATGATTATTAGCAAAACACATTCTAATCTTAAACTGTACACTCTAAATCCATGCAGGTGGGGTTAATAGAAACTCTGTACGCAGAATTTCTTTCATGCATTAGCGCCTTATCATTGAAACAAAGCGGGGTTCAAAATAAATTTTGATATTTTGTATCATCAGTAAAAAGTGCAACAAATTTAGAGAAAAACAACTTAAGAGGACCTTGAATACCCTGGCACTATATCCAACAGAAATCATGTTCAGAATACGAAATACGTCACTGTTTCGTTTGCGCATTTCAACCAGGCTTTTCAAACTGTTATATGCTGATCTTCTGAATGTCTTTTCAATCGTGTTGATATGTAAGCATACCTCAGGAGGTTTGACGTCATGGTTGTGCTCTGGAGCAGCAGCCCGTCTTTTAACCTTGTATTCCTCGCGATGAATGCGAATAAGGTTAAAGCAGAACACAGACAAAATGAGTAGGATTACTATGGCAACGGATGAAACTATGCCGATGAACAGAGTCCTCTTGTCAATACCAGTTCCTGTCATGAGGGAGAGAAGAGAGAAAACACGTGATTAAAGCCACTCTGGCATAGAGGGATTAGACCTCCCTGCGAGGTCATCATGGGGGATCAACGGGTACCGCTTAGAAATGTAATCGAAAACTGTCAGATGTACCTAGACAATTAACAGATATCGTGTTGATCAATGGTAATATTTTAATATTTATCTTGAAATCCACTATAACTCCAAGCAATTATTCTTATTTATGAAGTATTTTCAAACAGATATAAGAAAATCCTGAGAAGGAAATATTCATTAATGTTGAATCCATTTCATGTGAATTATAAGTATCTGAAAGAAAAGACAATGTGGACATCTTTGTCAGATCGCTGTCATATTTTGTTACATGCTAACGTAAGAATTTACATTGGAAACAGCAAATAACAGACATGAAAGACGGATGCCTACCTGGTAACTGGTCTGTTCCTGGTGCGTTGGTTGGATAGGTATCTGCCAAATGGTTGGAAGGATATAGAAAACACATTGAAAAGATAAATAGAGAATATAATCAAGTCACATGTGAGTGGGTCACAACACAGACACAGACATGTATAGACAATGGATTGTTTAAAAAAGGAAAGAAAAAAGGGATTCATCCATTTAAAAAATACGGTCTTGAACATAGCAAGCGCCATCTATCGACGCCCTTGATGGTAGTGTTGTTGACAAATCAAATAACGTATATGCTTCTTCCAAGAGAATTAGGGATTAATAACTTTCGAAGTTGTTGAAAACGGTCAGAAATATTTAAATCAAAAGACATCAGATTTGCTTTAAAATTTCACATGAGGTTGCCAGATTTTACTCCAATCTTTTACCTTTCTCCCAACTCCCAATGACATTGTTCATAGTCCAATTGGTATCCGACTAATAAGATGAAAATCGATGTCAGCTATCAGACATCGTGGTAACAGAAAGAAAATTTTGTTCATAAGCCATCCGGGCAAAGACGGCACTACGGATGTTCCGGATTAGGCGGCAAATTAAAGCCGAGTAATAGCCAAGACACTCGAATCAATCGCGAATGATCAAGGTATTGTTTATATTATTGTTTGTAGTACGTCAAAACACAATTTTCAAATTGTTTGTTTTGTTAGGAGTCTGCAAGGTAGTTACTAATGAGGCAATGTTGACATTTTTAAGAGATGAAAGTCTCTAAAACACAAAATCTAGGCTCAGGGTTCATCTGTTGAGACCGAATCACCGATGCTGAGTCTGCCATAGTTCCGAGCTAGGCCGAGCCCGTTCATAGGGATTTAAATACCGTCAATACCACTGGGCAAGAAGGAATTAGACCACACAGCGAGGTCACTCAGAGGTGGCTATCTCATTAACTCAGCTCTCAACTAACATAAGAAAAAGAGGATCATGGGGGACCAACAGGCACCGATTGGGGAATTTTTCTATATAGAGGGAGCAAGTAGCTACAAGTAGGACAGTGTGGCTTTAAATACCTTCCACACAGTAGCGTCCAGGCAACGATTCCGGAAAGATGTCCATATAGCCTTCCATACACATACAGATATAGCCGATTCCATCCCCATCCATACATACAGCATTCACGGAACAGTCGTTGAGCTCGGGAGCTTCACACAGATTGATGTTGGTAATCTCTATAAAGATGAAAGACGAAACATATGAGGAATTGTAAGACGCCAATGACATCAACCCCTGTAGCAGAAACACTGCTTCAATAAAGTCATAATGGAGGAAATTAAGAAAATGCATCATCTGGGTTTTATACTCAATATCATGTAGAATTGAGAGATTATAAAATATATATCAGCAGACGTGCTCAATAAGTAAAAGTAATGACCTCTAGTTATTTAAAAATTGATAACAATAATGCATATTATGGTAAAGATATCTTTGGTTGTTCTAGTCTCAATGTTCAGATATTGAAATAACATTATAGAGATGCTAACATGTGAATATTTACAAATGCCGTTTACTTCGTCCTTTTTACATATCTATCTTAATTTCTATTAAAGCGGATCAAAAATAGTATTGTTTGTTTGTTTATTTTATTTTAGCACGGTGGGATACTTCAGCCAATGGCTGTTCTTCGGTATGGCCATACATAACAAGAAGAGTCATACCATAAACAGTGACAGAGTTTCTCCGAATGAGTAATTCGCGGGTATCATCAGCGAAGCGAGGTGAAGATTCATTTGGCATCAGGACCTTTTCCAGGTCGGACTCGGAACCATGAAAGTCTTGGCCCACGTATACAATTACCTCACACATCAGACTACCCTGGAAAAAGCCGCCGACATCTACACTGATGACGCCTGGCATCCCACCCGACTCAAAAGCAAGCGGTAACTGCAAAATGGTGGGTAGAAAAAAAAGTAATAAAAGTAATATATATATGTTGTCCTATCGTAGAGACTTTTCCTTCCTATTTCTTTAATTTTACTTTTAAAAAGGTTACAAGATACCAATGCCTGTGAGCTTTATGTTCTTTTTGCTCATTTGCAGCAGAACGGGTCATGATAGACAAACATACAAAGCTTATCAATTGGGCAGTAATGACGTAAATATTCACTCCTGAATGATAAACGCCTATAAACCAGAACAACAACAACAACAAATGTCATGAGTTGTCTTTATCATCATTTGTCATTCGATTTATATCGTTTGCATACAGTCGTTGTAAAGGAACATGTGCAATAATTTTCTTTGGGGATAATGTGTGATCTAAAAATGTTGTTTTTCATACAGTGTGCAAGATACGTACAGAGTTCAATTCAATTCAATTTCAATTTACTATTTCATAAAAAAATCACATACAATATATATAGAGTTGCCAATTAAATATTCATAACTTTCTCATTTTTAATCGGCTTTTGCTCAAACTGTCACTGACTTGTTTCTCTCATTCTTCTGTTTCTATTAAAACCATATTAATATCAGGGTGAACGTTCCTTTAAAGCCTGTGAAGTACTCTAAGAGCAATTCTACATGGTGCCGTGCATGATCATACTCACTAGACCAGTGACCGCGTCGGATCCATCCTGAAAAGCGAGGCTAGTAGGATCAGCGAACGAAGGATTGAAGTCCACTAGGGAACCACCGATTTCATCAATAGTGAACACCGAGACAAAAGCTCTACTTCCTTTGAGGTACAAGAAATGGGTCAAGTGAAAGGAGTTGGATAAATAGGAACAGTATGGAGATTCGAAGGAAAAGTAATCCCTGATCCCCATTGTAAGCGTTCTAAATAATTAATTTTATTCATAAATAACCATACTACGATGTGAGTAGGAAACATTCAAAGAGATACATATCGCATAATACCTGTGAAGAGTTACACCAATTACTTACTTACATGTGCAATGATACATTTTTACACTATTTTATATAGCGCTTAATAGTAATGTGTGTCAACACCATACACTGCATACTTTTTATAGACATACAGATGGAAACTTATATTCACTAAAAACTCTATAAAAACATGAATCTTTACCAGACTTACCAGAGAAAGCTGCAATATGCAATGATAGACTTATAGTTAGACCTCAGAAGATAGCTTAAGAAGCCATTATGCGTGTCTCCCCCCACCCCCCCACACACACACACACACACACCCCTTTACAACTTACTAAGAAGACAGAGTCCAGTCCAGAAGCTTCTCTCTCTTTCTGGTCTACAGTGACATTCAAAGCCTCTCAAGGTCTCTAAACATATCTCAGTGACGAAATCGCAAGACGGTGAACAAGAGCCTATCAAATTCAAAGTAACAGATAGCTATTTTGATAAATACGTACTGATCATAAATTATTCTTTGTTTGTGGTGAGATTTTGACTGTAAAAATGAATATAATCATGAGGGGAAACAAAAGCAAGTGGAATTAGTTGACCAAAGAGAGAAACAGATAATTAGCTCTGATACGAATATGAACTGATGGTTATCTTTTTGTTATAAGAGAATACAAAGTCATTATTATTACCCCTAATAGGTATCCCATAGCCTAAATTATACATGTTACATAACGAGCATTGGCATCTAGACAATCAGATGATAATCCAAGTATTCTGAAGCCATGACGCGTTGATTAGATAAAATTATGTATCAACCATTTACCAAGTATCATTAGTATATCGAAGTTATTCATCTTGTACTTGTGAATTTATATTATCGCTGGCTTCGTAAGTGAAAGGAGTAAGATAAGGCTTTTAAAAGCAATCAATACCCGTTTATGTTAATTTATTATACATATCACTATATTTCAATGTGATAATATTTATCTTAGCTGTTTATTTATCGGCTATCAAAAAAATTGAACTCCTTTTTTTTCTTTCACTACTTTTATTACAGAGTACGTAGTGCTTGCTCCACGAAATCATTAACTTCAAATTCAGAATAATTAATTTCTACTTACTTTGGCACAATCCTGCTTCAAGTGTGAAACCATCAAGGCACGTACATTGTTCATTGACACACACCTGAGAAGATCCACATGAGACTCCACCGCATGATAAATCTTTAACAGAGGAAAATAGAGCAATCCTATTTTAAAAGATTTATCTAATGATGAATAGGTCATGTTAAAACACGTATTCTATGTACGGGAATAGCCTCACAATTGGTAAAGATTATAATTATAGCGACATGAATGGTAATCAAATCCAAATCGAACACAAATTAGAAGAATGTGCATAGCGCTGAATCTATAGTTTCCATTCCTGGCGCTCTGAGACCAAAGAATTGTATTCATGCCATTAACATCATTCGATGAGATTTCAGAAAATGTTCGTCAATGAATGATGATAATTCCAAAATATAAACCCAAAACAATTCAATATAAGAATTGAAACAATTATTTATTTATTTTTCAATGACCTAACACAACGCTTTCCTTACTTTTGTTCTGTTGTTCGGCAACTTCTTCCAAGAACATGATATAAATCCCGAATGAAAGTAGTACACGAAAAGAATTTGCTTTTAATATCTTTCCTTACCTATTTCGCAGACAGGCCCTGTAAATCCTACTGGGCATGCACACGTCAAACGGTTGACATCTGCAAGACATGTACCTCCATTCTGACAAAGATCAGCCGTGCAGGCAATAGTAGTAGATGCTGTCCATAAAAACACAAGAAGGTATCATGATTGACTCCCAATTCACGTCAACTGTGGTACATACCATCGTTAGATTAGATACTGAATAAGGTACGACGAATTATGTGAGATTTCGTAGGATTGTAGAAAAATCATGACAATGATGCACTTTCTGAAAATTGATGTTTCCAATAATCATGGTATATGCCTAGCGCTGCTCTTTGGCGAGAGAAAATTTCAATGTCTTTTTCCATAAGTTTATTAAGTTACAATGGATATTCACTACAATAAAACCACAATGTGGATATCTATTCTTACCTTTACAAATAATCAGTAATATTAGATAATAATGCAAACAGTTTTATTTAAAGTATGTTTTTGTAATTTTCTTCAAAAAACCTGGATATGTTTTCATACCTCGACACGTTCCATCGGGCATGAGTTGAAATCCGCCATTACAAACACACATGAAGGAACCGACATTGTTAAGACAGAAACTATTCGGATCCTCACACATCAAACCATTGCTGCATTCGTTCAAATCTATAAATGAAGACAATCATTCGAAAGTATTGGAATCTATTATCATTTAGAACCTCATACGATTCCAGTTATAAATAGAATGCGTGGGTGTTTGGAAGGATATCTCAAGCTGATATGATTCTTAAAGATCTGTATTTGGAAAAGATGATCTTATGAAGTATAATATAGATTAGTTTTGTTCTGCCAGGTGCTGGTTCGAAATTTGTACATGAGATACGTGCTAATTATGTATACTTTATAGGTTTTTCACTTCCATGATTACAGGGTAATGAAATCCTGGTCTAAGATCTTCGATATATATTAAATATTTGCAAATATATTCCTTACCCCTTGATGATTTATTTATAATAGTTTCAACCTTTCCATCTTGTATAGATCATACTTACCCTCTTAGGTGAAAACAAGTTATATACAAGAGTACCACATGCCCTCCGATCACTTTTTTTTAAACTTTTCTTATAAATCAAGGATCTCATGTGGATTTTTATTTCGGTTATCAAATTTAAATCAAAACATGCCAAGAAGGCCTAGATTAACCTATAACCATACGAAGATACACAAATGACAGTGCAAATGGTGAGATCGAAAGATTTTTCACATAATATATTGACTACCTTCACAGGATGGGAACGTTCCATCAAGTGTTCCGTTAGGTTGGCAGGACAGTGTAGTCTGGCCCCTGATGATGAAGCCCAGATCACAGCGGTATGTACAGCTATGGCCAAAATCGATGATCGATGGTCCATTACACAATCCATCAAAGGAATTGAAGGCATCAGGCATTGGAGGTATAACGCACTGGATCGCTGTGAAGAGACATAATCGGGTCATTTAGATATGTCTAGACTAAAGTGTTGTTATTGATGCCTGGGCCCTGTCTTACAAAGAGTTGATATTAACCGCAACTTATTTGCGATTGATATCACTCGAAACTATGTACAAAAGAGATAGGAGATTGAAAACTTGCGATTGATTGGAGGACTTACGATTGATTTGGATCAATCGCAACTCTTTGTAAGACAGGGCCCAGGTCTTTAAATTACCCCCAAAATAAGTTGCTCACAAAATATCGCCATCAAATTACGCTTAATGCAACGTTCCTTCTCGGCAATTTTGCGTGATAGACGTAGTATTTTATCTGCGTTATACTGCGACTTTTCCATGGAAAAGTCATAATAATTTTCTCTGCGTTATACTGCGACTTTTCCTTGCAAAAGTCATAATAATTTTCATTGCGAAGAAGCCCTAAACTTTTACGTTTGACAGATTTGAGCAAATCAGTGCTGATCGTAGTCGAATCGATCAATCGATCGACTTTAAATATTAATTACATAAAATTACTATGTTTTGTAATTTTAAAGAATTTTGGGCGTTACGGAACGAACTTCATTTTGTTGAACTAGTAAAATATTTACCCCTTTCATTTGTTACAAGAAAACCAATTCAATCGTCCGGAAGATATGAAGGTTGATGTAAAAAAAACGTTACTTTAATCCAACCCTTACATTGTTGTTTGAATCGAATCGTTTCTCTCTTTCCTAATAGATATCACATTCATATTTAAATTCAAAGTTTATTGACATGAAATCCTAACCGAATAGGATAATCATCAAAACAAAATGAAACTCAATAGTACAACATCATTTCTTCTCACCCGTTTCACAGAAAGCACCGAGATATCCGACATCACATTGGCAGGTAAAGCTCGAGAATTCATCCAGACACTGTCCTCCATTAAGACAGGGTGATGAAGCGCAGGTATCGGGGGCTAGTGAGATGAGAAGATAATGATCAACACAGGCAATAACGGTTATGTCTCTGAGGCTACTTTACATCCAGTGGATTCAAAGTTTGCTTTAATAAACCAAGGTATTACTACCATTTCGTGTAGAATGTTTTTTCAAATATGTGAAAGATATATGCTTTATTCTATTCGTACTTTTAAAAGCTATATTTTAATTTCAATAAATCACGTATCTGAAACGGATGTAGTTTTTGAATTGGGAAACTAATAGTTTAAACTTTATCAAACATATTACGAAATGGTGGATTCTTACACTAAGTTTTGCTTGTATATTTTTCTGTTCCAAACTTGGAAAAATGAGGTAAATTGTTCTGACTGGGTTGAGACGTTGACATTTCTCGTACCTGTAATGGTCGACGCAGATCCAAGATTCACCTCACCCGACTGTCCAAAACCCCTCACCGAAAATGCATACGTGGTATTATGCATTAGACCAGAGATCGTAGCAAAAGAGTCAAACGACTGGTCAACATTACTACTGACCCCATCGGTGTAGTTGATCGTGTACACCAGAGCGCCTGGGAGAGGGTCCCAAGTGAGGACGATAGTATCTGTTGTTCTGGAGATAACTGCAACTGTTGATTCGATTTCTGTAACAATGTCATATATAAATTACACTTGTTAGTATTATAAGATAGTTTACAACGCAGTCAGAACTATAGCCTTGTTGGTACAGAAAGGTATTGCAAAATAAGTGGCACAAGAAAATATGACACGTCTTTATACGTTCAGACGCGAGTCTTCGGAATGTAACGAAATTTGCACTGAAAATATTTGCTTTTTACCGGAATTAAACAAAACAATAATGAGAAAGCTTACCAATATTTTGATTTCTTTTGCACTATTCGTTATTCTTTCAACAGAACAAAAACTAATACAATTATACATAATCTTCTCCAAAAGGTTTTTTTTTTTTATTATAACCTAATATGTTAAGGTATTTTTATTACATCATTTCAAAATCATTCCATAATTCTAATAATGAGGAAAAAAACCTAAAGACCAGGTGTAGTCAAAATGAATATCTGATGTTTCCTGGAAACCTTTTGAAGTGCAGCTTGAACAGAAAATGGCATAACACACTAAACGAACATCCATTACCCGTTAAGACTGTTACAGATCCCACTTCAACCTGTCCAGCGGATGTGAAAGCGAGGACCGTGATATTGTAGGCGGTAGACGAGGCCAGACCCTCGATGATTGTAGTATTTGAAGTAGACCCAGTCTGTCCACCAGGCCCATTCTGGTCCCGATAGGTGACCTGGTAAAAGAAGCTATCAGGGATATAGGTCCAGGAGAGCCTGATCGTATTGAACGTTACCTCATCAACCAACACTTCCGAGGAAAATGCTGTAATTGGCGTGAAAAGTTTGAAAGAAGTAGACAAATATATGCCTTTAATAAATGATCATCTGAACTTACAATCAAATTCGTGACATCATGCGTTAAATAAAATGCGATCGAATAGAAATCTCAACATAATCCACAGGGCAGCCAAAGAGGTGGCATTATCATCAAACGGATACTTTTCTTACATCGAAGAAAAGGGCAGTTTAAGAAAGATTGCTATTAAAAAAAAAGGGTAACAATTTTCCACGAGCGAGAGTTTGGGACAGTTTTTCAAGAACATTTTTTCTATACCATTCTTGTAGAACAAAGAAATTTGTCAAGACAAATTTAACAAAGAAAGAGTGACGTATCAAATATGATAACATAGGCACTTCATCATCAAGGAAGAAAGACATACGAGACAAAGACATCACTAGACATGATGATAAATGATAATATTGATTTTAAGTAGGGTACCTGAATTCGAAGAGAAAAAAAATTCCGGCTTAACCTCACTGGATTCAGAAATTCGAGGTCACACATAGAAAACAAATTTACTTACGTTAAAACGTATTTTGTTTTCTACAATACTACCACGACATGAACGTCCTTCGGCAACACAAATATCCACAACCGGTACTTTCGCTGATACCCCATGATTCATGTAAAATAAAGATATTAGTTATCTTGAAACCGTATCACTAAAGCTCGACTAAGACTAAGGTAAAGGCACAACCATTTGTACAATATCTGGAGTGGAGAATGCTTGTATAGCCTTTTAAAGACAGTGCAAAATGATTCACATGAAAAAACATATAGGCCTATATTATCGAAATAGTTCTTACTTGTAGTACCAACAGCGGTTCCCACATTGGTCTGAGGTGTAGTGGCTGCTACCACAGCAAATGTATACGTTGTACCTGATTGTAGATTAGGCACGGTAGCTGTGGTAGTAGGTGAGGATAGTGTGAAGGTTCCTGTGTCTCCAACATCTTGGCTGATGTAAGATATCACATAGCCGGTAGCTGTCGGGACAGCAGCCCATGACAGGGTTGCGGTAGTAGAATCTGTGTTTATTACAATCACCGTTGAGCCCGACAAAACATCTGAGAGAACAATATTTCTGGATTAATGTTTGAATAAAAAGTGAAGTCGTACTGTAGTGAAGGGTACTTGGCATAGTCATTGGAAGCCAAGGATGGTTACTCAGCATAAGAATGTGAACTCCTACGCATAATAAATCCGGGGTAATTTTCATCAGTTTCCTGGCTGAGTGGAATGATATAGTGTTTTTGTTTAATAAAACTAAAGTTTATAACTAATACCCCATTCATATAGTAAAACAATACCAGAGCGATAAAAGACGGGTAAAAATTACACTACACGGAATTACCATGACCAAGAAACCATCCGTTTGGTAACGATTAGGTGGTGTGTCTGTGTTATAAGTCTTACTTGTTTTTGCTAGATCCCATCCGACAACGTAAGACAATTGTGAGGATGCAGAAACGGTCTCGACGATAGCTACGTACACGGTGTCGGCAGTTAGATTTGGGAAGACTACGGACATAGCTTTGACGCCGACAGTCCAGGTATGTTCCTCCGTGCCACCCTCGTTGAATAGATGAACCACGTAAGACTGTGCGTAGACTTGCGGGATAGTCCAGTAAACTTCCAGTTCCCGGGCTGTTACCGCCCCAACGCTTACATTGGCTGACGAACCTGCACAAAGTGTGGGTTAATCATTTATTTGTTTTCATAATTTAATTATCTTATCGTAATGGCTTTGCATCTTGAAAGACAAACTTGGCAGATGCTACAAAGTGTTATATATTTTATAAGGTCAGGAATGAAGGCATGCAGTACCACTTGACTGTCATATCTCGACACTTCATAATAACATTTATATCTAATCGTATAATTCATCAGTGTGAATCTCTTGATATCCCATTGAGTACGAGAAATAAATAGATAACGGCAGAAATAGGTTTATACTCACCGAGAGTGATAGTACAGAATTCTGCGAATGAACTTGTGGTAGTTTGACCGATGGTGGTGAGTACAGTGAAGTCGTATGCCACACCGTCCTGTAGGCCATCTATAACTTGGCTTAAAACTGCAGACGGAAGAGCAGTCTGAACGATAGGCCCAGGAGAAAGGTCCTGGTAAGCTACCCGATAGCCCTCAAAGTAGTTGTCAGGAGAAGAGGGAGGATCCCATCTTAAGAAAGAGGCTGCATTGCTCAGAGTGTACAGGATAATGTTCTCTGGTGGCTTGGGTCCTATGCAAGATCAATCATTTCAAATGTTAGTCTTTCGGTAATCATCATGGAATTGCGGGAAGACATCACAAACATATCATTCAAAAATGTTGCATTTATGGGCTTTTTAAGTTACCGTTATTATAAATTTATTTCTGAAATAAAATATATTTGATATTTCTTTGAATGAAAACTTTGGCTTTGTTTTAATTTGGTTCACAGTAAAGCATATATTTCAATATGTTTTTATAAAAGTCAATATATAAGCATTTCTTCATCAACTTACGAGTGTAAAACATTTCTAATGCAAACTGATTTCTAATGAGACCGACTATGACGTCGACGTCCACTGTATACTTGGTACCAGGCTGTAGTCCCATGAATTGATAAGTAAGTGTCGGTTCAGGAGCTAATGGTTGCTCCGGGATTACTTCAGTCGTTCCAGTTTCATCAAAGAGAGTAAGGACGTATGACACAATATTCTGTGAAGGATCATTCTCCCAAGTCAACGTGATGAAGTCTGTCCCTAGATCAGACACAGCAAGTGATGTGCCGAGAGGAACTATATATGGAAGAGGTGAAAGGTATTGATGATATTATCACTAGTAAGATTACAATCTTTCCCTCAAAAAAAAATTGGGATTGGATATCTAATTTCAAATCAAAGTGCTTTCATTTCTTCTAGTCACTTTATAATGTATACAGACAATATCTACGATATAAAGAGAATGAGAAAGAAAATATCACTTCTGTCGAAAAATTAACAAATTTTCAGTCATATACATAAGTTAAATGAGTGTATGAAGATATGAGTAATTTCTTTTAAAGAGATAATATGCTATTTTGTTAGGGCAATACATTGACACGCACTGGCGTACTGGTGGGGGGCTTGGGGGGCGCCAGCCCCCCCCCCCCCCAAATAAAATTGAACTATGACTTATTTTCAATTCCATATACAAGTGATGTATAAATGTTCGTGATATCACATGATTTTCAACAAAATACGCGTTTCTCCATTTCTGTTGCAAACTGACACATTCCCAAATGGCCAGGAAGAGCATATGTTTTTGTATCGTCACTAAGGGGCCGTGGCCACTAACAGTAACACTAGTAAAAAAATCCTTTCCAGAAGCAACTGTGACAAGCACTGCCGGGCGTTACATACTTAAGGGGCCCAGTGGGGAAATTGAATTCAGACAAGATTAAGAGTAGTGAACTGTACAACGAATCGTCTTCTTTCTCTAATAATTTAATGAAACGGCAAAGCTTCCGCGCTTCGGGGTAGGGGGTGGGGGGGCAACTGAATTCAGACTAGGATTGAGAGTCGAGAACGGTACAACGAATCGTCTTCCTTCTTTAATAATTTAATGAAGTGTCAAAGCTTCCGCGCTTTGCGCGGGAGGGGGTAACTGAATTCAGACAAGAATACGATACAACGAATCGTCTTCATTCTCATATAATTTAATGAAACGTGAAAGCTTCCGCGCTTTGCGCGGGATGGGCGAAAATGAATTCAGACAAGGATTAAGAGTAATAGTTTAATGAAACGTCAGAGTTTCCGCGCTTCGCGCGAGATGGGCAAAAATTAATTCAGACAAGGATTAAGAGAAATAATTTATTGAAACGTCAAAACTGCCGAGCTTCCCGCGGAAGGAGGGGGGGACTGGACCCAAACAAGAATTAAGAGTCGAAAACGGTACAATGAATCGTCTTCTTTCTCTAATAATTTAATGAAGTGTCAAAGCTTCCGCGCTTCGCGCGGGAGGGGGAAACTGAATTCAGACAAGAACACGATACAACGAATCGTCTTCTTTCTCTAATAATTTAAAGAAACGTGAAAGCTTCCGCGCAAAGCGCGGGATGGTCGAAAATGAATTCAGACAAGGATTAAGAGTAATGATTTATTGAAACGTCAAAGCTTCCGCGCTTCGTGCGGGATGGGCGAAAATGAATTCAGATAAGGATAAAGAGTAATAATTTATTGTAACGTCAAAGCTTCCGCGCTTTGCGCGGGATGGGCGAAAATGAATTCAGACAAGGATTAAGAGTAATAATTTTTTGAAACGTCAAAACTGCCGCGCTTCGCGCGGGATGGGCGAAAATGAATTCAGACAAGGAATAAGAGTAATAATTTATTGAAACGTCAAATCTGCCGCGCTTCGCGCGGAAGGAGGTGGGGGGAACTGGACCCAAACAAGAATTAAGAGTCGAAAACGGTACAACGGATCGTCTTCTTTCTTTAATAATTTAATGAAGTGTCAAAGTTACCGCGCTTCGCGCGGGAGGAGGGAGACTGAAAAATAACCCAGTTCCTGGCCCCGGGTTTATAGGGTTAAATTTTTTAGACATTTGGACATTGGCATTAATATATATGTCGGTAATTGGTTGGCCGTTTTGTCGGTGATCGGTGGCCTCTACACCCTCCCCACTCCCCCACTGACAAAGATCTAGCGACGCCCCTGATAACGACACAGTTATACACTCGAGAAAATGTTGGCAAGTACTACTGATGAAGTACCGGAAAACCGTCTTTGTGCATTGTGTGGCATCAAAGCATATACAACGTCTCAAGACGTGACAGATCACTTTTCTCTAACTTCTAACCAATCAGAAGGCCTCGTTTTTTTTTCCAGGAAGTGCCGGTGGACATTGATGCGCCAAATGTGGTTCTCAAATTTGCAAAAAATCCCTACTCTTGGAAGGGGTAGGAGAAAGCAATTTTACGTCATATTACTCCAGGAAGTGCCTGAAAATGCGTCTAATTTGGTTCTAAAATTGCAAATGCTTCTTACTCTGGGAGGGGACCAGAACCCCCTCCCAGACCCACCCCCGCTTGGTCGCTCCGCTCCCTCGCCGCTAAAGCCTCGTTCTGTCGCTTCATCGTTTTACATATATTTAACCCCATGCCAGTTTGTGCCCCCCGGTAAGAAATTCCTGGATCCGCCACTGATGCCCATACCCCTTGAGCTTCGGGGGCTCCGCCCCTTGAGCCCAGCCGGGGCTTTGCCCCTAGACCCCACTTTGCGAAACGTTCAGCGGGGGCTGCATGTTAGAGTGGGGTGCTGCGGATTTTTTTTTTGTCAGCCCCCCCCCCCCCCCAAACGTTTTTGCTCATTACGCCACTGTTGACACGTTAGATGCAAGAAGCACGAGGTAAGATTTTTTGTTTATAAACGAGATAACTATAACATCATGATATAATATGTGATGAGACGTATTTTGTATCTTATGCAATGCACTTGTTTTCTTGCAAGTAGTCTTTAATGTAATATACTATCAATAAAAGTTTTAATGAAAAGAAGATCAACTATCAATTACTCCGATCACAAAGACTTTCAAGAAACCAACTCCAAGACCAATTTCAATGCCGTATATTACTGCCAAAGAAATCATGTTCAGATATTTGTGTCAAAATAGGTGACACATTAGGCTACTAAATTAGTAGGATTTGGGGGAGGAAACTATGTGTGATCGTGTTAATTAAAACTTATGTTCCACTGGATGTATCCTATCTAAACTGTGTTAAGGGCATCCAAAAACATATCTTACAAAATACATACTTAGTTCACATTGAGTTCCAGCGAAGCCTTCACGACAAATGCATGTGAATACATTTGAAATTTCGACACATGTCCCAAGGTTTTGACAAGGTCCACTGCTACATGCCGCAGTACCTGTTGCCATAGCTGTATTAAGTCAAGGAAACGGAACATTTCTATTATAATGAAAAGACAGTAACACGTACAAACGGTATGTCTACTGTCAAGCCATGTGAAATATAAAAAATGTTGTAAAATAGAAATGAGGGAATAAAATTGATTAGCATAATTCCATTTACGCACTTTCTACAGTTACTGTATTCTCTCATTAAGTTTTATAATACGTATGGACACACCACCCTAACGGCACACGCACAGACTCTCCCTCAATGTTTGTGGAGGATTTTTACATGCGCGCGTATATATACAAATATATATTCAATCTAAAATAAGTCTCATTGTTTATGAAAAAGATATTTTCAGTCCGCCATGCTGTGTATTTTCAACTACGTTACTTACATGTGGTCGCAGTAACACTGCCAACTTCCGTTTGTCCTGTACTGGTGAAACCAAGGACTGTGATGTTATAAGTAGTGCCTTCAAGAAGACCAGTCAAGGTAGCAGTTTCAGAAGTTGTTGTTTGTGACTGAGTTCCACTGGGGTCACTATACACAATCTGATAAAGGATATTTGATGGAACGGCCGGCCAGGATAATGTGATGGAATCTTGTGTAATAGAATCTACCAGTACATTGGTAGCCGGGATTCCTGTAAATTAGAATTGGCGATTATCAAACAGTCTGTTCATAAAATCCGGCTTCAAATGAGAAGATATATACAATTTAGCATTTGATGTTTTGTCATTCATACCTGATCATTTGACTAGAAATCAGTTTAGTCCATTTGTATTTCCTTGTCAGTATACTGTATAATTTGTTTGCCTCAAAACGTGTCTTCCGTTATGCCTAAAAATGAACGAATGGCATTCCTCACTGCGGACACGAACATAACTGACCTGATGAAAATGACTTATATTGCCTGTTGAAGAGTTACAAAATACATACTTAGTTCACATTGAGTTCCAGTGAAGCCTCCCGGACAGAAGCATGTGAATCCATTGGATATATTGATACATGTCCCAAGGTTTTGACAAGGTCCACTGCTACATGCCAGAGTACTTGTTGCCATAGCTGTATCAAGTGAAAGGAATGAAACATTTATATTATAATGATAAGACAGTAACGTGTACACGCGGTATGGCTACTGGCAAGTCTTGTGAAATATAAAAAATGAGGGAATAAAAAGGTTATTAGCATGATTCAATTAACACACTTTCTACAGTTACTGTATTCTCTTAATTAGTTTCAGATTACGTATGGACACACTCAGCCTAACCCAAACACATACTCTCCCACAATGTGTGTGTGTAAGATCATACGTACATGTGCGTTTTTAGATACAAATATATATCTTTCAAAAATAGTCAGCGTTTTTCAAAGATGAACATTTTTGGAGATCAATTATAGTGAAGGGGTGGACATTTTCACTGCGAATTTGTGTGTATTTCCAACTACGTTACTTACATGTGGTCGCAAGAACGGTACCAACTTCCGCTTGTCCTGTACTGGTGAAAACAACGACGGTGATGTTATAAGTGGTGGCTTCAAGAAGACCAGTCAAGGTAGCAGTTTCAGAAGTTGTTGTTTGTGACTGAGTTCCACTGGAGCTATTATACACAATCTGATAAATGAGATTGGATGGAACGGCCGGCCAGGATAGTGTGATGGAATCTTGAGTAATAAAATCTACCAGTACATTGGTAGCCGGGATTCCTGTACGTAAATTAGAATTGGCGATTATCAAACAGTCTGTTCATAAAATCCGGCTTCAAATGAGAAGATATACAATAGAGCATTTGATGTTCTGTCGTTCATACCTGATCAGTTGACTTGAAATCAGATTAGTGCATTTGTATTTCCTTATCAGTATAATTTGTTTACTTCAAAACGTGTCTTCCGTTATGCCTAAAAATGGACGAATGGCATTCCTCACTGCGGACATGAGCATAACTGACCTGATGAAAAATGACTTATATTGCCAATTGAAGAGTTACAAAATACATACCTAGTTCACATTGAGTTCCAGTGAAGCCTCCCGGACAGAAGCATGTGAATCCATTGGATATATTGATACATGTCCCAAGGTTTTGACAAGGTCCACTGCTACATGCCAGAGTACTTGTTGCTATAGCTGTATCAAGTGAAAGGAATGAAACATTTATATTATAATGATAAGACAGTAGCATGTACAAACGGTATGTACAAAGGAAATGAGGGAATGAAATTAATTAGTATGATTCCATTTACGCACTTTCTACAGTTACTGTATTCTCTCATTTAGTTTTAGAATACCTATGGACACACCACCCTAGAGGCACACGCACAGACTCTCTCTCAATGTTTGTGGAGGATTTTTACATGCGCGCGTATATATACAAATATATATTTAATTTAAAATATTTAGCGCTTTGAAAAATCTCATTGTTTAAGAACAAGAAATTTTCAGTCCGCCATGCTGTGTATTTTCAACTACGTTACTTACATGTGGTCGCAGTAACACTGCCAACTTCCGTTTGTCCTGTACTGGTGAAACTAAGGACGGTGATGTTATAAGTAGTGCCTTCCAGAAGACCAGTCAAGGTAGCAGTTTCAGAAGTTGTTGTTTGTGACTGAGTTCCACTGGGGCCATTATACACAATCTGATAAAGGATATTTGCTGGAACGGCCGGCCAGGATAGTGTGATGGAATCTTGTGTAATATAATCTACCAGTACATTGGTAGCCGGGATTCCTGTAAATTAGAATTGGCGATTATCAAACAGTCTGTTCATAAAATCCGGCTTCAAATGAGAAGATATATACAATAGAGCATTTGATGTTCTGTCATTCATAACTGATCAGTTGACTTGAAATCAGTTTAGTGCATTTGTATTTCCTTGTCAGTATAATTTGTTTACTTCAAAAAGGGTCTTCCGTTATGCCTAAAAATGCAGGAATGGCATTCCTCACTGCGGACACGAACATAACTGACCTGATGAAAATGACTTATTGCCAGTTGAAGAGTTACAAAATATATACCTAGTTCACATTGAGTTCCAGTGAAGCCTCCCGGACAGAAGCATGTGAATCCATTGGATATATTGATACATGTCCCAAGGTTTTGACAAGGTCCACTGCTACATGCCAGAGTACTTGTTGCCATAGCTGTATCAAGTGAAAGGAATGAAACATTTCTATTATAATGATAAGACAGTAACAAGATATTAACCTGCACTTGCTACTCTCCACCCAGGTGTTAAATAGGTACCCGGTAGGATGCGACCGTCATTGTTGGTCAAACAGCTTGCGAGCGTCAAGTAACGCCCGGCTGGAATGCTCCCCAGGGAGTAGAGATAGTGCACACAGTGTGTGCGGGCAAGCACATAATCCAATGACCGGGGTAATAGTATATTTTTAAAGCGCTTAGAGACATTTTTATTAAGCGCTATATAAAAATTAAATATTATTATTAGTAGTAGTAGTATTATGTACAAACGGTATGTGTACTTTCAAGCCATGTGATATAAAACATGTTATATAAAGGAAACGAGGGAATAAAAATTGATTAGCATAATTCCATTTACGCACTTTCTACAGTTACTGTATTATCTTAATTAGTTTCAGAACACGTATGGACACACCACCCTAACGGCACACGCACAGACTCTCCCTCAATGTTTGTGGGGGACTTTTACATGCGCGCGTATATATACAAATATATATTTAATCTAAAATATTTAGCGCCTTGAAAAGTCTCATTGTTTAAGAAAAAGAATTTTCACTCCGCCATGCTGTGTATTTTCAACTACGTTACTTACATGTGGTCGCAGTAACACTGCCAACTTCCGTTTGTCCTGCACTGGTGAAACTAAGGACGGTGATGTTATAAGCAGTGCCTTCAAGAAGACCAGTCAAGGTAGTAGTTTCAGAAGTTGTTGTTTGTGACTGAGTTCCACTGGGGCCATTATACACAATCTGATAAAGGATATTTGATGGAACGGCCGGCCAGGATAGTGTGATTGTCTCTCGTGTGATAGAATCTACCATTACATTGGTTGCCGGAGTTCCTGTGAATTAGAATTGGTTATTATTAAACTGTCTGTTCATAAAATCCGGCTTCAAATGAGAAGATATACCAATTTAGCATTTCATGTCAGTCATTCATACCTGATCATTTGACTAGAAATCAGATTAGTGCATTTGTATATCCATGTCAATATAATTTCTAGCTTCAAAGCGTTTCTTTCACAGTGCATATAAATGCATGTAGGGTATTCTTCACTGGAGAAACGAACACAAATGACTTGATGAAGATTATTTCCATTGCCAGTTGGAGAGTGGATGTGCTTGTAGCTTACCTTCTAAAACGATGACATCGAATGTGCAGGAAGCCCGATTGCCGGATGGATCGCTAAAAGTATACGTCACAGAGGTTGTTCCGAGAGGAAACGCAGACGGTGGATCAGTGGGCTCAGGGATAACAATGCCAGAATTATCGGTAGCAGTCGCACTCGGGACAGACACTTGTGCACTTGTTTCACCAGCCGAAGCCGTGATAGTTATGGTGGGTGGACAACTTACAACTGGTGGAACAGTATCAACTGTAAAAATGAGGTGTAGATTGTTATAGAAAAATATAAGGTGATATCTATCAATGCTCAATTCAATAACCGTGAATTATCTGAGCCAGATCATTACAAATAATTAAGAAAATATCATGAACCCGCCATTTTATATTGCAATTAGATGGAACTTAAAAACCTTTTGTCATATCAATTATTGAAAAGTATGTTACTGCAACAACGATTATGTTCCAGTAAAATATTTAAGATGATGGGTGAAAGCAAACCACCTTGCCTGACGCCAACTTTAATAGGAAACCAATCACGCTTCTCATCTTCATGTATGATACCACTGTGTCATACTTTTTAAAGGGCCTCTATCGCATTAACAATGTCTTTGCTGATGTTAAACTTACGAAGAATCCCTATACCATGGCCTCAATATTTATTAGCATTGTTCGGATTTTCAAACTTTTCCAAGTTGAAATTTATTTGGGGGGACCTCTCTTCCCTTACGTTTCTTGAGCTTCAACCTAATGAAGGTCATCGCCAAATTATAGTCACTTCCTAATTCAGCCCAATTGATGGACTTGGTTTGAGCAAGGTTTACACTGGACTTATTGCATATATCAGTGTATAAGGGGTTATCCACGGCCAAGTGATCGTGTTTCTGAGAGCTTATCGTAAAATAGCATATCCACTTTAGTCCTGCATTTCTATCCCAATAAACATGCATTTTAAGAGGTTATCAATTTCATTAATAATAATAATAATAACAACATTTATAATGCGCACATATCCACCCCAAGAGATGCTCAATGCGCCTAACAAGGTAAGTACATTAAGCTTAAGAGAACAAAAATAATTTAACATAATTAAATATAATTCAACAACGTTAATTACATCAGATTGATACGTACCTGCTACAACATTGACATTAAACGAACAAGATGCAACGTTGCCTGATGGATCTGCAAAGGTAAAGGTTAGCGGTGTTGCTCCTATCTGATATTGATTTCCTGCTGGTCGATTCGAAGACACCACCTCCACCATGCCAGAGTCATCGGAAGCAGAAGGAATGCCTATATCTATTGTGACATTGACGGTCCCCAGTGGTACTGTCTGGGTGAAGCTAGGGGGACAATCCACAACGGGAGGTGTTGTATCTCGGGACACTGCAGAGGCAACAACAAAAAATCCAAATTGAAGGAATAGACATAAAAGAAGAAATCAGGAGTAATAACAAGTAATATTATTGTTCATCCAGGTCATTTTCAGAAAACAAAGAAACAAAAAGTTCATTTTACACACCTTTACTCATCACGCGCACACGGCCACGCACACTTATATGTTGACGTATGCGTGTGTGGGTGCGTATGTGCGTTTTTTTATATAGACGTGCGGGTTTGTGTGTGCGTATGTGTGTATGTGTGAATTGGTGTGTTTGTGTGTGGTTGTGTGTGTGTGTGCGTGCGTGTGTGCGTGTGTGTGTGTGTGTGTGTGAGTAAATGTTTTGAGAAAAAATATATTAATATATTTATGGAGATTAAGAATTATAACGAATTTCACTGCGCCAGTTTATTTCCAGCAATGTTACTTACATGTGGTCGCAATAACAGTTCCAACTTCCACCCGTCCTGCTGTACTGGTGAAACCAACGACGGTGATGTTATAAGTAGTGCCTTCAAGAAGATTAGCCAAGGTAGCAGTTTCAGAAGTTGTTGTTGTTTGGGATAAAGTTCCACTGGGGTTAGTATACACAATCTGATAAAGGAAATTTGCTGGAACGGCCGGCCAGGAAAGTATGATGGAATCTCGCGTGACCGAATCGACCATTACATTGGTTGCCGGGGTTCCTGTGAATTAGAAATTGCGATTTGATAGCAAACCTACACGAAAACCGTATGGTGGTTTTGCTTTTGCAAATTAAATAACATTGTTTAAATGGCCCAAAAAAGTAGAGCGATGTGTGCAGCGCTTTATAACTGCAAGGAAAATGCGGTATATCAAGAACATTTTGGATTGTAGGGGACATATACTTGTATAGCAAACGTCAACCAAGGCGTTAACTATATCGGTTTAAAATAGAAAAATCGTTGTTGCCCCCATGCAGATTCATTCAAAGCTTAAATAGATAATTACACATTTTAGAACATACAACAGTATCAGGTCTTTGTAAATATACAATTAGGTATAAGTTAAACATTAATGCTTGTGATTTCACTGCTTTCCATTTTCTACAGCATGATGCTTGTAACGAAGTATAGAAACATACATATAAATATATATATTCTTTAAGATTAATTTCGTCATATACATGTAATTCTTTCAGCTGAAAGAGACATGGAGGACTAAAACAGCCCTTCCAAGCTATTCCTAGCCATTCATAGCATATGGCTTTGTATAATTATTCTTTCGAAATCAGGCAGAATATGATTATTACTCATCCTATGACAATGTTAGTAGCAGAAGAAATATAGTCCTGGGAGGTGTTTCACAAAGATCCTAAGTTGAACTTAACTCTAAGTTGGACTTAAAAATTATGGACAGCCATTAGAGCCTTAAAATGAAATATATTAAAAAGCAGAAATTCAAGTATTTTAGACTTTTTATAAATTCTACATCCAGATCATGAAATCTCCTTGATAATAGAAAATATGAATGATTTGAATTAACATGTTATGCCTTATACAATAACTTTTACAAAATGTTTTCAAAGATGCTAATGGCTTTCCATAATTTTTAAGTCCAACTTAGTGTTAAGTTCTACTTAGGATCTTTGTGAAACACCCCCCTGGGGGGTATTTCACAAAGATCCTAAGTTGAACTTATCTCTAAGCTGGACTTAGATATTATGGAATGCCGTTAGCATCATTGAAAATATTTTGTAAAAATTATTTTAAAAGGCATAAAATGTTGATTCCAGTTATTCATATTTTCTATTATCTCGGGAGATTTCATGTTCTTAATGTGGAATTTATAAAAAGTCTAAAATACTTGAAATTTTGCTTTGGAATATATTTTATTTTAAGGTTACACATGGCTCTCCATAATATTTAAGTCCGACTTAGAGTTAAGTGTGACTTGGGATCTTTGTGAAACACTCCCCTGGTTTTAGCTTTATATTCATGAATGACTGATTTATGCCATTTATGTCACAACAAGAATAATCAAAGTAAGAATTTAGGAATTCTATAGTAATTGCAACTTGGACACTTTATATGGATACTGATTTCTTTGGAATACTGGCGTATACATTTTAGACGCTTCAATAAGTCTGTCCTTGATGGATTGTTTCATATCTCTAACGGGTAAAAACATATATGAGTGTTGATCCAACTTCTACTCGTGTATTCCTGTTACCACGAACGGTGGTGTTGTAAGAAATACCTTCAAGCAGACCAGTCAAGGCAATAGTTTCATCGATTGTGACAGTCTAGAACTGCCTTCCGTTAGGGTCAGTGTAGAAGATTTAATATTCAATACTTCCTTTAACGGCTAGCTAGGGTATAGCTATAGAATCTCGGGCGACAAAAATCGCTGTTATACCGGTTGGTTTCAACAATAGAATACATGCCGCTGATATGATACGTGTCAATGAATTACCAAATTAAATACAATTTTATACAAATGCATCTAATCGTCTTACCCTGCTCCAACTTCACTCCTACCACCCCCACCCCCTCTCTCTCTCTCTCTCTCTCTCTCTCATTTTTCAGGCTTTCAATGCAATGCATGTTACGACAGTAACTTTAATTTTGTTCAAATATGAATTCAGCAGGCCAAATTGTCATATATGAGGGTGTCTAGTATACAATTATTACCAATATTATTTCATTCCTAAAAAAAAAAGTGTATTGTAAATTTAAAAAATAGTATATACAAAAACAACCAATTGAATGCCAAAATAAGATTACATTAAATTAAAGATATAAGTCATGCAAATACCATTCCGTTCCGTAAAACCAAATACAGCTTCTCTTCAGTAAACTCACCTATAGAGATGGTAATAAAGAAGGTACAAGAACCCAGATTACCGGAGGAATCCCTATATGTATACGTCACGGGAGTGGTTCCTACAGGAAATGTACTCCCAGACGGCGGAATCACGCTTACAAGAAAAAAACTACCCGAGTTGTCAGTAACAGTAGCACTAGCGAAAGGTATGGACACACCAGGCAAACCAGCAGCAATTGTGTTGACGATGTCGGATGGACATGTCACGACGGGCGGCATACTGTCAACTGAAAAAATACAAGTAAAAAGTCGATTTCAAAGTAATCTTGTGACCAGATGTACCTGCTAGTTATCTATACAGATGATTTTCTCTGCTATTTTCACCAGTAAGAGTCATTAGTAATAAGATGCCTGATGATTGATAACTCCTTCCCTGTGCGTGTACATGACAATCGGGAAATGGGTAAACACATTTCATATGTACATGAAATGATATTTACTTATTACCAACATGGGAGGATGGAGGCCTCATCACATCAGCAATACCTTCAATGAGCGGATATAATTCGAATATTGATGACAGTATACAACTGTAGGTTTTTTGCGTACAACAGAAAACCTACATTATATATTCTTTTACCATTATTTGTCTACAAACTCCTCATTTTTTTTTTTTGGGGGGGGGGTACTTGCAGAAGTGTGTCTTAAATGACATCCTCTGTCACAATATGATACAATTTAAGTGAAATTTTAGAGGGGTTTTAACGTAGATCTAGCCCTTTTCTTCTTACATGCTGACACGGTGACTGTGAAGGTGCAAGAAGCTTGATTCAATGCTGAATCCCGGTAAGTAAATGTGACTGGTGTTTGTCCAAGAGGAAATTGATTTGTCGTTGGCAGAGTTGAACTCACAAGTACCACAGTGCCTGAGTCATCAGTAGCAGTGGGTTGTGGAACTGATATTTCTGCAAAGGCCGTTCCTGTTTCAACTAGCTCGAGAATATCAACAGGACAGATCACAGAGGGTGGTGTAGTATCAGGGGAACCTTAGGAGAAGAAAATATGTTTGATTTAGATATATGTCTTTTGTATTCTTGTATTAGTGTTTGATTTATCCCAGAAAACATGGGGAAGCTTACTGAAGATTATTATTATTTTAACTCGGAAGAATGGTGTCAGTCTGATGATAAAGATTAGGTAACGTTATACGAAAATGGAAGTGAAGGGATAACATCGACTGGATATGAATGCCAAACCAATAAAAAAAACATGTCGATCGATTGACTTTCAAGTATTGTATATCAACTAACTAAAGAGATATCCACTGTTCTTTATATATACCTGGTGGGAGTATTGTCAAAGCCGCACGCGTTCTAAGACCGTTTCTCTGGCTGTACAGATTGAACGCGTAGTCTGTGTTCGACGATAGACCCGTGATCTGTTCTGACGTCCTGCCCACAGGCACTTCTATACTGGAGATCCCATCTCCTGAGGCTGTTGCATATGAGATCACATACCCATCCACACCTGGGGTAGTGGCCCACCTAAGCTCATAGCTGGTAGCCGATGTACTCCGAACGGTAGCGCTTGTTGGAGCAGGGGGTAGAGCTGAAATATAAAAGTACATCGATGAAAATCATAAATTCCAATGTGGAATCAAAGACATTATGGCCTATGGCACATCTATTCAATTGAGCCATGCTCGGCCATACAGGGTTATAAATGAACAGAACGGGTTCAGGCTCAATCTACCCCTTTAATCAATGAGCAATGGTCTGTCGCAAGGTTTCGAACGTGTCTCCTAATCGACTTTCGTCAGAACATTGACATAAAAGTGTGACAGCGCCGGCGCAGCCGTTAATATAATAGGAGCCTATAGTTGACTGCATACTGCGGCAATAATTATATTTAACTGAACACTCAATTGACGTAATGGCATAATTGGAATTTTCTCCTATGCTGCTGCCTTGACGCTTATAAATGTGAAAAGAGGGCCACGACCCACAACCAATGCAATCTTAACATATAAGGGCCACGTGCAAGGTTATGGATTTATCCGAAAAATCGGCGTCAACGCAACACTGACAAGTTTAGTGAATCCTTGAATCTTTACAAAGCATTGAGAGGCTTTTATATCTAAATTGTTCGCTGCTTCGTTGTATACAGGGGCATTGCTTTGCTTGAAATTAATATTATCGGTGCAGCGGAATGATGGATCATGTACAGTTGATATCAACAATCTCACATCGGGGTCTATACTAACACTACCGCAATTACAATATTAAAATGTTTATAATCTCATAGTATAGTTGCCGTTTCATTTCATATTCTTCCTCCTCCCCAAACTACAGGAAAAAAATTAAAATAATATTTCACCATTATATTACTTAGTATAAGATTATTAAAAACCTCTGCAACGAGTTCATTTTTTTTCATCATATCTGACTGCACTGTTACTCAAGTTTGAAAACCAACCTGAAAGAGGTGGGTCCCTAGCCGGTACAAGGTAGTTCGTATCGACTCTTCCCCCTACGAAAGGGACTACTAACACCCCAGTGGGTGGAATGCCTGCCAGGATGTCATCCTGCAGAGTAATCGTAGTTGTTGTAGGGTCGTTAATACTCCTCTGGAAACCAGAGCTTCCAGCTGTGTAAGCTATGAGATAACCGGTTACATCGGTGATGTCTCCGGGCTCCCAAGACACGGTGAAAAAGTCTAGCTCATGTGACTGGAAGTAGACATCCCTTGGTGCTGGACTAGAAACCAACGGATCTATAGAGCCATGACGTGGACGTGTTGGGAAACATAGAAAAATATTGAATAAAAGCAGAAATATTTAGAAATTATATAAAAGAAATAGTCACCACAGTTTGAATTTAAAGATGTTATTGCATAACAATGTCAGTCTATCAATTAACAAGCAAAAGATGCAAACTCACTTCACTATAGTTTAAGATAATCGCATAGGGGACTGAAAATACATTATGAACAAAATTAATTTAATCATCTCAGAACATGATAACATGTATAGGCCTATCAAGGTCACCAATATTTATCTTCAAGCTCTCATGAATCGTAGGATGAAACAACAAGCCCGATCTCAAAGAATATTTGAATAACTCGATAATATATTTGGCCAACAGCTTATAACGCTAACCGTCGAACAAAATTGAGATTACGTTCATGAGTTAATGAGTTCATGAGTTTGATAACTAAAACAGAAGTTTTTATGAATATAACTATTTAATCGCAAATGAATTCAGTCATACTCATGCATTCCAATTGGATGTCAAATAGAGTATTCGAATTTCTACCTGTATTAAATGTAACAGTCCCTATTACAACTGTCCCCATTCCTTCTGGTAGATTAGCTCTGACCAGAACGTCGTAGGCTGATCCTGGGGTTAAGCCAGTAAGATCTGCTGAATCCGAAGAAGAGACCACTGTCTGTTGCACGCCATTTGGCCCAGTGTAGAAGACCAGGTAGGTTGGGTTTCCAGGTATGGTCGTCCATGAGACACTTGCTGTGGTTGATGTTACATCTCCAACGAACACAAATGGTAGCGTATCTGCAAAAAAAACATGTCAACACGAAAATGACGAGCAAAAATCCCTCACACGATAAAATTTAAAAAACCCACCATCAGAGGAGGTTTGATCTAGCCGAGTCTATCAAGCAATGTACATTGAATGGTTGCGTTACACAAATAAATGCTTAGGCTTTCGCACAATGCATACGTTTGGAATCAAGAAAGTTATTCAACTAATGTTACCCCCCCCCCCCCACCCCCCAGAAAAAAGGGGGGTATGTACAACTGGGAAAACGATCATAGAGCGGTCGGTCGAATTACTGTAAAGCGAACAAAGCAGACTCACAATTTGTTTTTGCTTAGATGTCCGTCGTTAAAATTTAACGAAAGTTTCTGCTTTCTCAACATCCATTCAGAAAGAATAAAGGATTGCATAATTCCCTTAACTATAACCGTAGAGATATCTTATGTGCCAAGTAGGTATACCTGTATTGACAAGAGTAGTGCCTACAACAACAGTTGTTCCGGTGCTGGTAATTGCCTCGACGCGAACATTGTAGAATGTGCCTGCACTGAGGCCAGAAAGGGTTACAGAATTCGTTCCAGAAGGGACTGTCCTTTCCACACCATCTGGTCCAGTGTTTGTGTAGATGATCCTATAACCTAGGTTTCCAGGAAGAGGTGTCCAGGACAATATAGCTGTCGATGATGACACACTACCAATGGTCACTGTCGTTTGTTCTGTTTATCATATTGTTGGGAAAGAGAGGGTAGTTGACGCATTTACACATGGAACAACAGAACTATGAATACATGCTTCATTCAAAATTACAACTGTAACTACAATGCCATGAAAGGACGTTTACATTTTGAAATGACAACATTAATTTTCGATACCAAAGATGGCAAAGTTAATGACATTCTCGAATGTCTTTTGACAACGTAATATAGTGTTTCGTGATCGGATGGGGATAAGACGGGTTTAAAAGTGACATCTTGTTTACACGAAGAGGATGGCGATTTCTTATAATTACCGAGGTATGGAAAGAAACGCAGCAACTGACTAGGGCAGGAGGGGGCATCCCTTTGCAAAGTAAGCATACTTAAATTGACCGTTATGTTAAGGTTTCTCTTCCACACATATGATCACATTCTACATTGAGACAAAAGATGTGCATATATCGGGTCACGCGGAATGGTGCATAAAGATTAAAACTTACGAAAACGGTTGATGCGATGTGCACCATTTTCAAATTCTTCTTATTCTGTTACATGTGTGCATGGAAAACCTTGACATATCAAGATGTAATAGTGGAATATTAGATCCTTACAATAGGCTACATAATCCTTATACATGTATAGGAATTATTCAATATTCTAAATAATTCAGCAATGTTGGAGTAACTCAGGTAGTCTTGAAGTTATATCAAACCCTCGCACCATTCATTCACCCATTTAACGCAAATGGATGGAGGCAGCATTTATTAACTTTAAGAAGAACCCATCTTTTTATTTTATTTTCCTGAATAAAAAAACAACTGCTCAAAGCACTTATCGGCTAAAGGAGACATTTGCAGTTCCGTTTACCAACATTTGCCAGGGACCAACCTGTATTCGTCGTTGCGGTGCCTACTACAAATGTAGTGGTTCCTATATCCGCTTGCACACGAAATGTGTACATAAATCCTGGCACCAGGTTACTGAGACTGGCTGAATTCGTCCCAGATGCAAATGTTCTTTCTACGCCATCTGGTCCAGTGTACATGATCTGATAAACGGTGTTTTCAGTAAGAGCTGTCCATGACAGACTGGCCGTTGAGGGCGTTATATTGTTAACCATCACAGCGTTTGATTGGCCTTTGGGGGGAAATAGATAATGAGAGTTAGAATGATAGGCTATTTAAAACATGAAGTGTAACATATGATTTGAACAATTACAATGGATGACACTTATTGAAGATGACCAGCGATTTCACTTAAAGTTTCAGGAGAATTAGGATAACTTAACATGTTACTAAGACTGAATATTATGAACAATAACGATGTCCTATAATATTTTTCTTACTAAAATGTTTCACAATACGTTGGTACCATGTCAATACGCACCAAAAACTGCAGTACTCTTTAAATAACATTAAGCATTCTCGGTAGAACTAAAAGAGATGATTATATCAAAGACCACACCTATAAGTGGTAATGAAAAGCATACATGGAGAATTAAGTACCTCAATAGAAGGTCGCCCTATCAACCTCTCTGTCTTAATACGTTTCATGAAATAAAAGATTTATAATTTGATCTAGATTACAAGTAGTTAAAAGAGAGGAACCGTGGGTCTATTGCAAATTTTTGAGTGAGCACTTAAGACAGTGTAAATGTATGTTGACAACCTACTTGTTGTGAATGTTGTAGTTCCCACTTCGAATTGTCCACCCAGTCCGGCAACATTGGCCACTACGCGAGCGTCGTATGAAAATCCTGGCAATAGATTTGACAGCGTCATGGACTCTGTTGCTGACGATACCGAACTCTGGGAGCCATCCTGACCAATAAGAATGATCTGGTAGCCTGTGGCTTCTGGTACAGCTGTCCAAGACAAGGTAGCCGTTGTTGGTGTCACTTCATCGACATTGATTTGTGGTGCTTGGAAGAATGAAGGAAGAAAATTATTAATCATTTGTAGCGGTATTGAAATTTACGATTTATTTTAGCCTTAGAAAAGTTCGTTCGCCTCCTTGCACTGTTTGCATTCTCAATTAGTTAGTTACATTATTCTCAGTTGCCAGTTAGTGGATCAAGCTAGTTTTCATGGATGTAATCAGGAAGGGACGCTTACTTATTTCTAAAACATGTGGAGTCCATAAATCGTCGCTGTTTTCACGAAGTGACGGTAGTGAAAAAAAATTGCATTCACTTTGCGTTACGATTTTCCTCACTACCGTCACTTCGTGAAAACAAGGACGAATTGTTAGGTTTTATGTAACGGAATAATTAATGGAGTAAACGATCTATTTTGGGAGGATAGCTTGTTGTATGGTCCACCGTTACTATGGGACTACCCATGCTAATGTTTATGTGCAAGTTCGCAGGTGTTTTGATGCGAGGGAATATTTATATTGTTTTGGAAAGTGCGGGCGGTCATTCAAATATACGAATATTTGAATTTATCTTGCTTCCAGGATTGTTGTTTTTCCAGCTTGTCAGGTTCTTCGGAGTTTCGAGAGATGTCGAGTGAAAGAGTACAGATGTGAGAGTTATGTAAGTTATGAGGCCGAAGAGAAACGGCGGGCCGGAGGGCTCAACGCTTGAGGTTAAGTTTGCAACATTAGGGACACTTAGGGCGCGTTAATGCTTGATTTTGACGGCCAGAATCAGGCATCTGTTACGCGTTTAGTTTAAAACAGGATTGCGTTCATGCTCACTTTTGTAGAATCACCGAAAAACGACGATCACGATCGCCGATCGTAAACTCACAAAAAGATGCGTTTACAATTTGTAAACGCGTTTAAATGGGGTCAACGCACTGACCTCTAGTGGGTCTACGTAGCATGCGCACACAGGTTTGCGAATCCAAGCTGAAGGCCACCCAAGGAGAATTGCCTGGAGAAGTGAGCATGAACAGTGCACCGTGGAACTGCGATTACGATGAGCGTTTACGATGAGCGTTACAAATCGCTCATTCTGCCTTCAAAATCAAGCATGAACGCGCCCTAAGATTTACACGACGAGAACGTGGACCTCTACGTGTGACATCCTTTTAATGCAATGTGACGTCACTGTCAGTCCCTAAAAAAGGATGTTACACGTCGCAGCCCACGTTCTCGTCGTGCAAATCTAAAAGTCCCTATTAATAAAGTTCCCTTTAACATGGGTGTGTATGTATGGTGCCGGGGATCAATTTGACGCAGTGTCCTGTAGTGACACGTGTTGGAGGGTATAACATGGGAAGCAGCTTCTGAATTTGGGCGAGCTTTTACTTTTCGGAGCGATATCTTTTTTTGATTGATACTCCATTTCCTTTGCCGCCATGAGGTGCTAAAGATTTAGCAGAGTTCGGGACGCCCGGCCCATAGATGTGACTTTTCTTTTGTGATTCGTGATTATGTGTAATAAATTGTAATAAACGTACTATCCACTTCAACACTTGACTTTTGTAGAGAACTTTTATTTCTTCGTTTGGACTTTGTTTTTCTCCTAAACGCGACTTGGGCGGGGGCGTGGTAAGCGGCCATCGGCCATCCCGTAGCCTGGACCGTTTCACTTTTATAAGGAAAATAACCAATCCACAGTTTTTTTTTTTTTTATTGAACATAACTTATGTGAACTATTGTGACAGAAATGGGGATGGGCCTTTAATTTCATGTAAGGGCAAAACAGTGCATTCCTCAAAACAAATGTTCAAAATGTTTTTATTGAATTTATTGAACTCCGGCAGAATACAGGACTATTTGTTCATTTTAAAACAATCACTTTACATCTGTGTCAAGACAAAGCCAGGAAAAATACAAAGTCGCAACCATAGTGATGACAGATTTTAAACTTTACCTAATGTCGTGGTAGTAGTAGTGCCTATGACATTAACTCCCGTTGCTTCATTGACTTGCACACGAATGCTATACGCAGTCCCGGGAATAAGATTGACAAGACTTGCCCCATTTGTCACAGATGACACTGTCGTTGCCATACCGTCTGGGCTAGTGTAGATAATCTGATAAACACGGTCACCCAGTAGAGGTGTCCATGTCACACTGGCTGTAGAGGACGTTACACTGGTCACTGCCACTGATCCTGATGGTGCATCTGGGTTATGAGCATATAGAGAGAGAAAAGAAGGCTTGGTATATTATGTTCCTTTTAAAGCCCCACTGTCCTACTTGTAGCTACTTGCTCCCTCTATATAGAAAACTTCCCCAATTGGTGCCTGTTAGTCCCACATGATCCTCTTTATTTTTGTTAGTTGAGAGCTGAGTTAATGAGATAGCCACCTGTTAGTGACCTCGCTGTGTGGTCTAATCCCTTCTGGCCCAGTAGTATTGACGGCCTTTAAGCGAGATGAATTAAAACACTGTGATATACATTTAACTCTTTCTTCATGATGAATCAAAACCCTAGAATGCCATGTATTTTATTTTTTCCCTTTGGGTTATATACATATACATTGTAGTTGTGATAAAAGTCTATATAGTCGCAGTCCCCTTTTTTGTTTCATAATTTGAACTAAGCTGGTAAAGGGTTAATACCATTACACATCAACTGAGCTGCATATTTACAGAGCGGATGCCTTTTCATTTACCAAAAAATAATCTTCAAATCAATATATCCTCATATACTTTGAAGATGATTCAATGAATATAATAACATGGATGCTTAAATCCCTCAAATCTCTTTTACACTTTACTAGCCTATATTTTGTTAAATGAAATGCGCAATTTCTAGGTTATTTCATTAAAAAAACTTAATTTAATACATAATACTGTCATTTATATAAACATATGTACCTGTGTTGAAAGATGCAGTCCCCACTTCCAATTGTTGACCTCCAGGATTGGCGAGCACACGAACATTATAGGACGATCCGGGAGTCAAGTTCGTCAAAGTCAACGACTCTGTCCCTGATGAAACCGAGCCTTGGACACCATTTAGGTCTGTATAAGTAATTTGGTAGATTGTGTTCCCCGGTATGGCCGTCCATGATATTTGAGCAGTTGTTGATGTGACTTGATTGATATTGACTTGTGCTGTTGAATATAAACGTGAACGAAGACAAGATTTGGGGCGGATATTTCAAGAGATTTTCATTTTTTTATCGATCAAGTCCATTTGTGTGTGCTGGGTACACCCCCATTGTGCATCGTAGCTGAAATTCCTTAGGATTTTTTTTTGTGCGATACCACGCACCTGGTCCTGTATTGTCGAATCAATGAATCGATGACAATAAATACAAAATTTGACATAATGAATGACTGATGGAAAGTACAATGGGGTTCTGGTGTTCTGAATTAATTAATGATGAACATGGATTTAAGAGTGAAGATCTAGTTAGAAATTTAAAGCGTTATTTTAAGATAATCATTTGAGAAAACAAAATTTATCAAATATTTTTCGCATCCTTTAAGTTTACAATGTGTAAATTTCAATATAGATGTTTGACTTATGAGTAATTAACGATCAAAAGTATCAAATATTTTTCTCTTTTTGACACCATATTATGAGTCAAATTAACTTTCTCAATACAATATTCCTAAATCACTCAATATTTTTTATGTTTATAATGTTTATATACTTGTGCTAAACGTTGTCGTCCCGACGTCTACTCCAGTATTGGTGACCACTCGAATGTTGTACTGAGTTCCCTGGGTTAAGATGGTCAGTGTCACTGTAGGAATTGCTGAAGTAACAGATTGCTGGAATCCATTATCAGCGCGGGTATAGCTGATTTGGTAGACTACGTTTCCAGGCACAGCGGTCCAGGTTAATGTCGCCGTTGTGGATGTCACACCAATAATAGTGACCTGTGTGGGCGGACCTGCATCGTGAAGGCATTGATATATCGTCAAAAGCACAAAAACCCTGACACATCTTATGGCGAGATTCATCCAACGACGATGAAAAACGCCATTAAAACCAACAATAACAACAACATCAACATCTTATGATCAATTGCAGAGGAATATTCATGGGTCAGGACTTCATAGTTTCGTACGTGCACTGGCTTTGCCATCTTTTAAAAATGGTACTGGGAAGTGGACTTTTCATTAATGTTTATTCAAATATCATGAACCACCCGTAGCTTTGTGATAATTGAATTTGCCAAGAATGTAATACTTTTTTACCCTTAAATCTGAAAATATGTATCAATGCTTATAACATAATGAATTATAAACATGTTTAATTGTAACAATTTCGGATCAGATTCTGATAAGATGTCGAACCGTTCATTTGTACAAACATCTAGCTATATTCCTAACTCACTCAATATTCGCATGTTTATAATGTTTATATACTTGTGCTAAACGTTGTCATTCCCACGTCTACTCCAGAATTGGTGACCACTCGAATGTTGTACTGAGTTCCCTGGGTTAAGCTGGTCAGTGTCACTGTAGCAATTGATGAAGTCACAGATTGCTGGAATCCATTATCAGCGCGGGTATAGCTGATTTGGTAGACTACGTTTCCAGGCACAGCGGTCCAGGTTAATGTCGCCGTTGTGGATGTCACACCAGTAACAGTGACCTGTGTGGGCGGACCTGTATCGTGAAGGCATTGATATATTAGGCATCGTCAAAAGCACAAAAGACTGACAAATCTTATGATCAATTGCAGAGGAATACTCATGGCCCAGTACTTCTTATTTTCATACGAGAACTGGCTTTCCTATCTTTTCAAAAACGGTACCTGAAAGTGGACTATTCATTAATGTTTATTCAAATATCATGTAGGCCTATCACCCCTAGCTTTGTGATATTTGAATTTGCAAAGAATGTAAGACTTTTTCACCCTTAAATCTGATAATATGTATCAATGCTTATAACAAAATGAATTATAAACCTGTTTAATTGTAAACATTTCGTATCAAATTCTGATAAGATGTCGAACCGTTCATTGGTACAAACATCTAACTATATTCCTAAATCACTCAACATTCGTATGTTTATAATGTTTATATACTTGTGCTAAACGTTGTCGTGCCCACGTCTACTCCAGAATTGGTGACCACTCGAATGTTGTACTGAGTTCCCTGGGTTAAGCTGGTCAGTGTCACTGTAGCAATTGATGAAGTCACAGATTGCTGGAATCCATTATCAGTGCGGGTATAGCTGATTTGGTAGACCACGTTTCCAGGCACAGCCGTCCAGGTTAATGTCGCCGTTGTGGATGTCACACCAGTAACAGTGACCTGTGTGGACGGACCTGCATCGTGAAGGCATTAATAGATTAGGCATCGTCAAAAGCACAAAAGACTCACACATCTTATGATCAATTGCGAAGGAATGTGTGATATTTGAATATTGTGATGTTTGAATTTGCCGAGAATGTAAGACCTCTTTACCCTTAAATCTGATAACATATATCAATGCTTATAACATAATGAATTATAAACATGTTTAATTGTAAACGTTTCGTATCAATTCTGATAAGATGTCGAACCGTTCATTGGTACAAACATCTAACTTATCAACATTGAGTTCTTTGACTTTTTTGTATTGGTGATAAAATAGTAACAGAACAAGATATATCAATACATAATTTATTTTTAACGTCTTGTCTAGAACTCGTAAGTTAAAAATATATGTGACTTGGAAAATGTATTTTTACACAGTCTGGACAACCAGAACTTACCCGATGGGCTCGTTGTTGGAATAATGAATCCTATTGTAATCCGACCTGAGTTCTGTGTGAGCGCATGTACCGTGATGTTATACTGCGTCATAGGTGTCAGTCCAACGAGGGTTGTGGTATTGGTAACAGAGCTTCTCTGATCTTCGACTCCGCCTGGAACAATCGGACTATAGACGATCTGATACACAACAGTACCCTCTACACTGGTCCACGACAGAATGATCGTGTCAGACGTAACTGAATTCACTGCCACGTTTGTCACGGTAGCTGGATAAAAGAGTAACATGAAGGATGTTCACCCTAACTGGAAAATGTTTGCTACACTAGAGAAAGCTTCAGGAAGTGGGTACCTGGTAGGATTTATTCCTTGAATCCAGTATAATCATTTAATAACGACGACAGGTGCTGCAAATTATATTCAATAAATGAAAATTTATCCTTCTTTGAATGCTTATCGTGGATAAAATGAGATAAGTGTATCAAGGTGGGGTGTTCTTTGTGATATTGAAAAGAAAAAAAAAACACTAATGTTTTATTAAGTTAATAATAAAGGGATTTATTTGGGGTCTTACCTGTCGTTTCAACAACTGACCCAACATTTCCTTCTGTTGCCCCGGATGTTGCTACAACAGAGAATGTACAGCTCGTCTGTGGTTGTAGACCAGTTACTACTGATGCGGGAGTGGGTGAGTTCAGTACCCCTGTTCCTCCATTGTCCTGACTGATGTAAGATATCCTGTAGTTTGTGGTCGTTGGAATTGCTGCCCATGATAAAGTCACAGATGTTGAAGTCTTGCTGTCCACCATAACAATTGAATTCGGTATCGTGTCTGTGAAAATTGAGTAAATCTCATGTCATTACCGTAAATCACATTGATACATCCTGTCAAACAGTGTATTAACTACCAACAACGTGTTAGCCAGTATATATGTAAGCTCAAGAAGGGAATTCCTCTTCGATACACGCTGAAATAGATGGCAAGATAGCTCCGATTCCTCGTCAACTATGTAAGCAGTTGATTTCTAGGAATCGCCATGTGTTGCTTTCTAAACAATTTTGTTAACCTACGAAAAGACCATTCTGGTCATTGGATTCATGGAACTCATAATAGAGTTAGTCCAATCAATAACAGAAACGACAAAGAGCAATGGCTACGAAAAAGTACACTGTACTTAAACCGCTTTGATAATCATGACGTATAAATGTAAGGTAGTTGGAAGGGGGAATGAATCCGAAAATGTCTGAAAATGTATTCAATGAAAAATAGTCGATGTTTTATTTCACCTTGTTCCTGTCTTTTTCAAAAGAAGGCTAGTCATTAACCGAATCAAATAAGATAATATTATTTCATGAAAGATATTGTTATCTATAATATGAATACTTTAAAGAGATAATATGTACTGACAAAACATTAAGGACTACATGACGGTATAGGCGGACGAAGTGGGGGTGCTAGAGGGGCTACAAAATTCACTACAAAAAAGTTTCAACACTTTTGCTCCCTCGCTTCACATGTGCACGGAAACGGGGAAGTTGATATTTGCGCTAAAGGCGCCAGCCCCAACGCGAAAATATAAATATACTCGGCAAAATCGGCATATTTGTATACAAAATGCATAATTATTTCAATGTTTCTATGGTATGAAAGGTGAACAATTGTTTAGAAAATGTTAAAAGAAAAACGGATATATTTCTCACTTGTTCTTGCTAGATCCGATCCAAGAACAATTGATTGTCCTCCATTGGAAGGCATGCCCTCAATAAGAAAGATGTAGGTCGAAGCAGGCATCAAGCCTTGGATTACAGTACTTAATGAACTCTGCACTGGTTGGTTGATCTCCTGTGTACCGTCATCTTTGAAAAGATGAACAACGAACTCGACGTTGACGACGGAGTACTGCCAGGACAATTGCAGCTTCTCATATGTTACTGCTCCTACGTTCAGCTGAAACTCAGCAGAATTGTCTGCATGGACGATAATTATTTAAAATAAATGATATATCGTGAAAATTCTTTACATTTCCTTTGTCTGTTTTTTCTAGATTTCTATGATATTTGTCATGTTCTTGTTGGCTGTTCTGACCAAAGAGAGTAAAATCTACAACAAAATCTCTTTCATAAGGGAACTTGGTTTCTATCATCAAATCATTAGATATCTAGGGCTATAAGTGTGAGATTAAGAAAGAGAATTCTTCCTTTCGTTAATGTCAAAGGAAAGATATGGTGTGTTTGAAGACGATGGCTTACTTACCTAATGGTAACGCGGTGAACGGGAGGTTTTCACTTCTTAGGGTACCGACTTGAGTAACGACCCTGAAGTCATATAAAATTCCTCCTTGGAGATCAGGTATTACATAACTGGTAACAGTTGAATCTAGCACCGTATCCTGCCCTTCTCCAGTAACGGAATCAAGGTATGTGGCAACGTAGTTCACAAAGAAATTATCTGGTGGAGACGGAGGATCCCATCGGAGCAAAACGGATGAGGCACTGATCTGGTACAAGAAGAAGTTTTCTGGTGGTTTCGGATCAGCACCATCCATACCTGCAGTGCAAAATTCAGATGCCAATATAGTTTCAAATTGGCAAGCTATGAATGTCTGACTAAGGAATGTATTTACCCATGAGATGTTTATATCAACGGAGTGTCACAAGATATATCCATTGATTATCACTCAGTGGTGCGGGAAATGGGACAAGGTGTATTATTATCCTTAACATTTTTATTATTATTATTGTTATCATTATTATCATTATTATTATTATTTAGTTATTATTACTACTATTATTTTGTATTATTATCATTACTATTTATTCGACATTCAAAAAATACAATATCATGAAGGCATGAGATATAAACTTAGAACAAATGATTCAGCGCCCCCTGCTGTACTTCCTGCATTAATGAAGTTCCCTGGAAGGATAAAAGGGATGTGTAATATGAATGGTACTGGACAGTTTCAAAGATTCCTAATCAATTGTATCCAGTTTATTTCAATGCATCCATCACCTTGAACAACAGAGAGTAATTTGACTCGTTGTACTTTGTACTGCATTGCAACGCAACATACATCAGAAACAGGTCATTGATCATAAATTATGTGACTTTACCTGTAGTTGTCATACCAACAGCCGACCCTACGTTCTGTTCTACATTGCCTATAGTTGCTATCACAGAGAAGATATAACTCGTCTGTGGTTGTAGACCAGACACTACTAATGCGGGAGCGGGTGAGTTCAGGACCCCTGTTCCTGCATTATCCTGGCTGATGTAAGATATCCTGTAGTCGGTCGCCAATGGAGTTGCTGCCCATGATAAAGTAACGGATGTTGAAGTCTCGCTGCCCACAGCAACATTTGAATTTGGTTGGGTATCTGTCGCAAAAAAATACTTAAACATGAGGTTCTGTGATTATAAATAATTCGCTTCTCTAACGACTTTATTTTATTACACTAGATTAACACAATTTTTGTTGACAGTTTGATTGGCATTAACATTTGGAGAATGCTCTCTCAGGTGAAGGAGAGTGTGCACTGCCAAGTGAAGAATTGTAATATAATACAGTGATCATGGTAATACTCCTGTTAGTGCTTTGGTCGGCCACGTTTTAACTGGAAAAGCGCTTTATACGAAAAAGTTATTATTATTATTTATCATGGGAGTATTCCTGACCTTGCTCATGAATCATTTATTAGTGTTTTTCTTGATTACAATTATCATGTAGCAGAAGTGAAGGAATGTTTTGTCAGTGTTATAAAAACTAGCTTTGCATAGGTACTGATAAAAGCATATAACTAATTAAAGAAGGATCCAAATTAAGTAACAATGTACTCGATTGGAGTTGCTCAGTAATTTCCTTTTGTGAGCGATAATGTTGAGGAACATTTTGTGCTTATGTCAGATGTAGCGAATCGATAAAAGGAAAGCGGATATATTTCTCACTTGTTTTTGCCAGATCCGATCCAAGAACAGTTGATTGTCCTCCGGTTGAAGGCATGCCCTCGATAACAATGATATATGTAGAATCAGGCATCAAGCCTTGGATTACAGTACTCAATGCACTCTGCACTGGTTGGTTGATCTCCTGTGTGCCGTCATCTTTGAAAAGATGAACAACGAACTCGACGTTGACGACGGAGTACTGCCAGGTCAATTGCAGCTTCTCATATGTTACTGCTCCTACGTTCAGCTGAAACTCAGCAGAATTGTCTGCATGAACAATGGTTGATTTAAAATAAGTGATATATCGTAAAAATACGTTACACCATTTCCTTTGTCTGTTTTTCTTTGATTTCTGCCTTACTATAGTTTACCGTGTAACCGGCTGCTCTGTCCAAAGAGAGGAAAATCTACACCAAAATCAGTTTCATAAGTGACTTGGTTTGTATCATCAGATCATTAGATATAGATATCAAGGGCTCTTAGAGTTAATGTAAGAGTAAGAATATGGTGTGGTTGAAGATGATGGCTTACTTACCTAATGGTAACGCAGTGAACGCAAGGATTTCACTTCTTTGGGTACCGACTTGAGTAACGACCCTGAAGTCATACAAAATTCCTCCTTGAAGATCAGGTATTACATAACTGGTAACAGTTGAATCTAGCACCGTATCCTGCCCTTCTCCAGTACCGGAATCAAGGTATGTGGCAACGTAGTTCTCAAAGAAATTATCCGGTGGAGACGGAGGATCCCATCGGAGCAAGACGGATGAGGCACTGATCTGGTACAAGAAGAAGTTTTCTGGTGGTTTTGGCTCTGCAACTAAAAAGAAATTCAGACTTAATTATATACATGTATTCAGATGTAGTCTATTAATGTTACATGTAAAAACAAATTCTCACTATTGGTTTGAAAACGTAATTAAGCCCTCATACAAGACCTTAGAGTGGAAATGTGCGTATCAAAAATGAATTGCTAAGTTCGATACGAATGTACCTCAAGATCTAGCCAAGTCAGGGGCGTACGCAGGGGGGGGGGGGGGTTGGGGGTTCAAACCCCCCCCCCTTTGGTATTTTAATGTATGTAAACCCCCCTAAAAAAACCTAAAACCCCCCCCTTTGCCTTTTCCCAACGAAAAAAAATGTCAAATTTTGAAATTTTGAGACCAAAAAAAAAAAAAAAGTGTCCGCTTACCCCCCCCCCCCCCCCCCCCCCCCCCCCCCCCCCCCCACTGAGCGACTTTTCGGCCGGCTGAGTCGTTGCGATTTTTTTTAGACCTCCCAAAAACAAACAAAAAAAAGTGTCCGCTTACCCCCCCCCCCCCCCCCCCCCCCCCCCCCCCCCCCCCCCACTGAGCGACTTTTCGGCCGGCGCGATTTTCGAATTTTCGGGAGCAAAATATTAAAACCCCCCCCTTGAAAAAATCCTGCGTACGCCCCTGAGCCAAGTGTATTACTGAAGTTACATAATTGAACCCAATTCGTTAATTCAACAATGAGTGAACGATGGTATAGGTTAGGAGTAGATCGAGGAGTGGTAGGATAGCCTAATTTTCCAGAAGTTTACATTAAAATCCGTTGACAATCATGGACGCTTATATTATGATGCAAGCGGAAGAATATCAGATCACATCCAAAAAGCTTCCTTCTGGAACAATAATTTAACATTACAAACATTGCAATCATTAGGCCAATAGCTTAGATATATACCATCACCATTCTTTCCATGAAATTGTCATTGGGTACAAAGTCATCGCTTGATAACAATTGCCATGGCTAATCAGAGGCGTTTCGTAATATACAGATCTGCAAAGACCGCCAACCTGAATCGACCTATGTTATCGTACAGAAGGCATCTTATTACATCGATACATATTGTGATTCAAAAGGGGTATACCTTAATACAAAGTGACTTCCTTAAGTTTATAATTACCCTGTGTTACAGGAGGCAGTGCCGTCAAGATTGCCTGTGTTCTAAGCCCGTTTCTCTGGCTGTACAGATTGAACGTGAAGTCTGTATTCTCAGGGAAATTCAGGATCTGTTCTAAGATCCTACCAGGAGGCAAGTCTATACTGGTAGGGACACCCCCTGTGGTCGCTGCGTAGGAAATCACGTATCCATCGACATTCCCTGGACTATTTGTCCATGTAAGTTGGTAGCTGGTGGCTGATGTTCTCTGAACGGTTGCATCTGATGGAGCAGGTGGAAGCACTGTAAAGGACGAACATGGATAAAGAGTAATCATCATCCATAGTGATCTGTCACATGACTCGTTATTGACCCCTATCAATTTCTGTAATAAACATCTGTCACGTCGTCGCTGTTTTCACGAAGTGACGGTAGTGAAAAGAAATTGCATTCACTTTGCGTTACGATTTTCCTCACTACCGTCACTTCGTGAAAACAAGGACGACGTGACTCGTTATTGACCCCTATCAATTTCTGTAATAAACATCTTTCCAAGTGCTACGATCTTGAACCTACTGGTTTCCCTATTCTGTAACCTATTACCCTTCCACGAAAGGTAACCATGTGGTTAAATAATCATAAAATTATGTCACAATAAATAAATTATATCTTCATGGGATCCTTACTTGTAGAAGAAACAGACGAAATATATAGTCCAGATAGATGATTGGAAGGGGTACTTATGTACGGAAAGGGTCAATAAAATATAAATATATTTACGATTCAAGGAGATCTTAGGGAATTTCCTATCAGTCGTCAAAAATCTGAAGTTTACCTGATGGCAAGGTTTCTGGTCTGTTCTAATCATTATGTTCTTAACATGAAGGGGACAGCCCACGAGACCGACGGCAGACGAGATTTTGTATAGAATTTCAATTTGATAGGTCTCATAATTGGTCCTTGGGAACTTTCGGTCTTTTGGGGCATTTATTAAATCAACGTAGAGGTTTGATATAGCCTAATAAATTTTGTGAAGAAAATAAACAATTTACATTTAGGCCATGTGCTGCGTGGATAATGGGTCACATGGGGCAAGGATAGACTCGATAAAGCAAGGAATATACTAGACACTACTCGAAATATCTCTAACACACCGTTAAGTAATTGACCTATGAAGAAAAAAATCTTTTGGTTGGACAGTTTCTATTCTTGGTTCTATTTTATCAAATATTATCTCAAAGCGTTCCTCCAACACCAAGACACAATTGAAATCGAAGACCCTTCTCTCCTGGCTATTGCCATAACCTAGTGACAATGGGAGACATCTCGACTTTTTGATACCTTGACGAATTCGTCGCTACGCCTTTGTTCAAGCTCAATGAGGAAATTTGTGTAGCCTTGGTGAAGTTTGTGCAATAAAAGATAAAGGTGTGATTTGACTCCTATAGTGATAGATAACGTGTCCTCATTCTTGGGTTCAATACAGGCGTAACCTAGCTGTCTGACGTTCTTCTTTTGAAACCACAAATAGGCGTTATTTTCCCATCTATTCTATTATATAGAATGAGGAATATAATTATCCAAACTAAACATGAGTTGACAAAACACGGCCGATGACTCGTACAATTAAATTTAAGTGAACATTTTGAGACAAATAAAAAATAAAAAATAAAATGAAAGTCAATATAGGTAGTACTTGCGTAATTGTAGTATTTGGTATGAGGATCCCATAGGCCAGTTTTACATTTTGAATTCATAATTACGTGTCTTCAATTAAGATCAAGTTTTCCATTCGGAATCTAAGAGATCTACGATAGTCTCAATAATATGACTTCGTGTGACGACGTTAAGATTTTTCAGTTAAAATTATAGATATTAAAATTGAAATTGTCTATTCATGTGACATCTGCATTCAACTATGCAAAATGATATTGATGACTGTATTGATTCGCCGTGGGCTTCCTCCTATTAATTTTAAAAACGTCATTGTAAGCGCTATATATCATCCTGATCGTCATCTCTTCCTCTCTTTCTTCTTCTTCTTCTCTCACTCTCCCTCCCTCCCTCTCTCTCTTTATCTATCAATCCCCTTTTCATTCTCTCTAATTGTTTAACATAATAAAACATAGTAAATACATCTTACATAGCCATTCTCTCTCCCATTTACCTTCAGGTGGTGGAGGCATGGCCTGCACGATGTTGGCACCATCAACATTGCCGTTCATCATCGGTGCTAAGAGCACATTGGTGGGCGGATTACCCGCTAGATCGTTATCTTGGATGGTGAATGTCGTTAGGGCAGGGTCATTGATGCTCTCCTGCTTTTGGGTACCCGAGACCGTAGTATACACGAAGAGATAGCCGGTGACACCATTGGGGTTCAGTGGTGCAGTCCATGACACAGTCAAATAGTTCAGGGAGTGAAACTGGAAGTAGACATCCTGAGGAGCTACAACAATGATCAATATTTGAAAATTACATGATAACGATAATGACTATATGATGAGGATAATGGTGACGATGATAATGATAATATTGATAATTATTGATATGGATATTGATATTGATACCGATATTGATTATGATAAAGATAATTATGATGATAATAATAACGATAATGAAAATGATAATGTTGTGATGATGATGATGATAATGATGATGATTATGATTATGATGATGATGATTATGATGATGATGATGATGATTATGATTTTGATGATGATGATTGTGATTATTATGATGATAGTGATGATTGCGATGATGATGGTGATTGTGATGATGATGATGATCGTGATGATGATGATGATGATGATGATTATAACGATAATGATAATGATAACGATAATTTTGTGATGATGATTCTGATTCTGATGATGATGATGATGATGGTGATGATGATTGTGATGATGATTGTGGTTATGATGATGATGATAGTGTGATAATAACGACGGCTGGTTGTTTAACGCTCATGTACGTTACGTTGTTTGTATGTAGTAATGTTAAAATACTACAAGTATAACTCTCTGATTAGGATGTCAAATTTCTTTTTGCAATTAAAAAACCTTTGATGAATAGCGCACAATCAACTTCGCAAGCTAGTATGTGATAATGTTTACAATTCGAAACTCTTGTATTTCCCTGAATTACCCTATCGTATTACCGTAATTCTTAAGATTTCTTTTCATAGGCCTTTTGCAGAGGTGTTGATGAAATTATAGTTGATTCCGTTTCCAGAAAAACAAAGATTATTTCTTGACTTTATTGTTTTAATGAGCACATTCAAAACAAACATAAGCAGACAACATTTATGAACATAAGAATGAAGTAACATTATATAAACAAACGAATTAGCTTATTTCATGCTCTAGACATCCATCTTACAAAAAGGAACATTCGTTTTTATGATACCTATAATTCTGAATAATAATTATATGAAGTATAATAATGAAAATCGATGAAAATTGAAATACGGTAAACGGTAAACTCTCTATATCTAACACATGCCTTTATTTGTTTTGTAAAGAAAAGTACATACCTGATTGTGCATTCACCCCGGTGGATGAGACCACTAAACAGATAAGAAAAGATATGCAGCTGCGAATTATCATCTTGTCTGATTTCAAACCTCCAACATTTCCTTCAATTGAATATTCCGAGAATCCGGTAATAAATCGTTAAAATGTGAAATAAATCTTCCTTCTTGAACTTTATTCCTAGGACATCGTTCACACCCACTTGCGATTTCTATCCGAATTGCACGAGAATACAAAGGACCAGTTGACTCCGAGGAAAAACTGAAGAAGGCTCGTGGGAATAACAAAAATCAGTGTTTTTATTTCGTGACGCGTGCAAAAAAGTTTTTTTCGCCATGGTGACTGAAGCATTCCCGTGCCTAATAAGGAGGTCTTGATGTAACAGGGGTTCAAAATCCTCTCCAATTGAGCATCCGCGAGTAGTAATATTCTCTCAATGCATGAGTGAGAAATCCACCCTACTATTAGGAATCATAATTTGTTAGGGATAGTTATCTGTGTTTCGGAGTAGAAACATTCACCCTCATTAATGGAGGAACTAACTCTCAAAGCAGTAATTCTACTATAGAATGGATTTCCGGCCTAAAATTTGGAGTGCATTGAACTGCACAACAAAGGTAACCCTCAAACGACTCCTAAAATTGAAGATTTTCACAGCTCTGCATTAAGACAATTCAGATTTGGATACAGGGATGGGCCCGCTCAAAATGTGTTGTATACTTATTTTTTGAAATTTCTCTTTGTCAGATGTTTGGAGATGGAATTGTTTATTTCAAAACTATCGAAAATTCACGATAACGAGAAAGATTTTAGTTAGTATAGATTTCCGTTAATGATTAATCTATCAACAGGGCGGCTGATTTTTTTCTTCACCCATGTCCTGTAGCCGAGATAACCCACTTCTCTCTCTCTCTCTCTCTCTCTCTCTCTCTCTCTCTCTCTCTCTTTCTCTCTCATTCCCCTTCGTACTAACTAACTCTATTCAAGAATACGGCTTTATGTCATATGTCATTATTTTATTGATGTAATGTTCCAAATTTGTTTAACGTATGGACTTATAATATCATACTTAGAATCTAAAATGAAAACAAGATTTTTAAAACCATGTTTGTTTTTCACAATCCTCAAATCTGAGGATCAAGCTGCAGTGGATTGAAAGGGCCGCTCATCTTTTATAGGCGCCGTAAAAATATAGAGAGGATATGGAGAAAAAAGAGAAAAGCATTGGAGAAAGAAGCAGAAATGAGGCGCAGTGAAAAGGAAAGTTATTGTTTAAGTTGTTTCTAAATTCTGAGCGGCTCTATTTCTTATAATACAAGAAATAGACGATTCAACTTTAACTTACCAGAAAGAGTAGGTAGTATTGGAAATTCGTTTTATTACAATGCCATAAAACATTGGAATTCCCTTCCCAATGGTGTAAAAGAAATAGGAAACTATGATCATTTTAAGAGGAAATTAAAGGAATACCTAATACTTGACAGTCAGAGAAGAGAACTGAATGACATGTTATATGATTGAAATTTTTATTCTTCTGTCGGTTCATACCTTTTCATGTTGTATATACTTATGTTTTCGTACGTTATAGAAATTCTACAAATTCATCATTATTTTCCTCTTCTTCCTTCTCCTCTTTTTCTTCTTCTCCTTCTTCTTTTTCTTCTTGTACTTAATATCATTTCTATCATCAGTTTAATGTTGTTATTATTATTATTATCTTTAATAAGTAGTTCTTTTAATTTTCTTATCTGTCTGTTAATATTACTATTTTAACTTATTAATTTTATACATGTCTGTAAGGGACCCCACTGGAAATAAGCTCTCGAGCTTTCGTGGGTTATCCTGTTCAAGCTGACTTATTTTTGATCTGTTATTATTGTATATTGTTGTATGTTGGAAGCTTGTCGAATAAAAATCAATCAATCAATCAACAAGGAATCAAAGAGTAAAGTTCAGAAAAGCCCTTTTCCCGAGTTTTGTAATATATATGATGTATTACAGGTTGTTGTGTTTTGGCTTATTGGCGATTAGTCAGTAATTTGACTATTGTCACCAATAGTCAACAATCAGGGCCCGCGCTATGGTGGTAGTGAGCAGTGGCGGATCCAGGAAGGGGGGGGCGGGGGGCCGCCCCCCCCCCCCCCTTGAAAAAAAAATTATGTAAAATCACGTGATTTTTACCTTTTGGGGGGGGGGGGTTGGGTTCCCCCCCCCCCCCGGCGCTCAAGGGAGGTGGGTGCAAATTTTTAAATTTTCGAGGACCCCAAAAAATGTGCTCACTACCCCCCCCCCCCCCCCCCCCCCCCACTGAGCGACTTTTCGGCCGACGCGATTTTCAAATTTTCCGGAGCAAAAAAAAAAAAAAGTTGAGCCCCCTCCCCTAAGAAATCCTGGATCCGCGCCTGCTAGTGAGCACTTTTTTCTTTTTTTTTATATGAGGCCCGTCTTCTAATTCACGTGTTTTATCTGTTTTTGCCAGGGGAGGGGGCCCAGGTTCCGCCACTGCAGGTCCATCATGATTCAAAGAAACGATAAAATAAATAGAACAAAACAAAAGAGTCGCCGCAGTTATCCCCACTCGATCTACTGTTTGCAAAAGACATTTAGTAGAAGTTCCATTCGGTGGGCGCTGAGATGAAGACTAGCAAAAAGTCAGCTGACACGCTGAAGTTCGGAAGATTTTGCAGGTATTCATGAGATTACTAGCAAGGTATTATTGAATGTACTTTTCAATTTTATGAAGTTTTAACACGTCTGTATATTTGTTTTGATTGATGTGAAGGCCCAAGAGATGGGTATTACTCGATTGAGTGCATGATTACAGTTTCATTAATGGGTACGGTCCCAGACGTATATTATTGTGTATGGCTAGAGTGCCTATGTATATCGACTGCGCGACTCGGATTAAAACACAACACATGTCAATTTTATTCCAGCACAGCATAGAGTCAATGCGAATGCGTATTGACCTCTAGCGCGCGCTGTATACGTCGCGAGAGCCATCAATTGCACGCAATGCACACATTGCACACTAATGCACACATTGAATACGAAGTGGCTGATGCCGTGTGATGGGCAAGTTTGACAGAGTCAGAGATCGACTCACGATTTGAATTTTCAACAAAAAAGTTCTCACATCGTCATCGGTAAGTTGAAAAGATTGTATTTTAGACCTCTACTGCTATTTAGTTAGGTGTCATCAATTGTCACTAACTGAGACACCCTACTATAACATAGTACCAAAAATTAACAAAATCTTCAACAATTGTTCAAATAATGGTCATGATTTAAAAGTCGTTATCTTTCTTGCCTGTTTTGTGTCAATTTTCTTATCTTTTTTGGAGTATTTTTCCTAAAAACAAAGACATTGGTATACACTTTCTCACAGGTTTCACAGCAAATTGCTGCACAAGACAAATGCATACCGACAGTGTGTTTTGGGTGGGCGACGCACCTGCGTGAAGTCAGCGACCGTAATCTCAGATCCTCATTAAAATCATGCAAGTATTAAATTCACATAAATTGATGATGATCATTACGGATCCAAAGTATGGTCACAGTTCTGAACAAGTGCCAAGGAAATGAAGTGGCGGTGAAAGGTCAGAAAGGGTGGAAGGGAGAGGGGAGATAAAGAAAATGAATGAATTGTGACACTGACAGAAAAGTAAGACTTTGCTCTGTTAAAACATACTCTGAATGCAATATTATATTCTACCAACAATAGTGCTTGGGACTGCTGCCACCATGTCTCGAGCTCCCAAGGAGACATTCCGGCAGCGGATGCAGGGCTTCTTTGGCATGCGAGGACCTAGAGGAAGCAACCCTGGTGATGGACAATTTAAGAAAGGGGAGTTCTTCATTACCCCTACAATCAAGAAGGTAAAAGATGGCTTACTGTTCTTGATGCAATCATTATTCAAGTGTAACAAAAGCCATTTTACAGCTTTATCGCACTCCCTCAAAGATGTGTGCTTCCATTCTCTCAAAAGAGAGCTAGTATGCGCCATTGATATACAGAGTCGTGGTTGGAGTTTTGGAAAGTAAGATAAGTTGATATGATAATGTTTTTTTTTCTTCAGAATCAGTTTTCATTAACTTACAAACAAGTTCATATGTATGCATGTGCAAAGATAATTCATGGTCCTTCATTGTTTCATTTATTTCATTTATTTCATTCTCCATAAAAACATTAAAACATACAAACATGTTATACAAATAAAGATTGTATTCCCATTTAATCATCAAGTAGGTCACCTATTTTCAATGAATTGGCTATTTTTCCTACTGTTTTTTTTTTTCTTCCAGGATTTGAGTCGAGAGAGTCCATTGAATGTTCGGATGAAAGCCATCAATCACTTGAGCGCCCTCGTTGGTGAAAAGAAGCTAGAAGACGTGAGTAATCAATGCACAGTAATGCATTACAGTCAAACCTGTCTATAGCTACCACCCAAGGGAAACACAAAAAGTGGTCTTTGTAGACAGGTTCCTTTACTACATGTTTCAATGAGAAACCATTTTCAAGGGAAACAAAAAATTTGGTCTTTGTAGACAGGTGATCACTAAAGCAGGTTTGACTTTGACTGTACCTAGTGATTGCTTGCAAAGCACTAATTTAGTATAAAGTACCAAAGTGATAACCTCATATTTGCTCATCGTTCAGATTACTGGTTCCAAACAACAGAGTCTACGCATGAGGTTCCCCGCAACATCATTCAAGCATCGGGCTGGAGCAGGGCAAATTTAATGTTTGGGGCTGGTGCGATCATCATTTCATTGTTTAGCACAAAATTGTTTGGAACCAGCAACCTTGAAAACTTGGCTAATATGACGTCACACTTCGGTACTCTATACTGTACCTGTATAAGATTATTTTCTTTGTTTTGTTGTTGTTGTTGTTGATGTATTTCGCTAGCAGTAGAAAATGAATGAAAAAAAGAAAGTGATATTATCTTCCCGCATCTGTTTCTTAAAGGAGATCATTCTTTCCCGACTTTGTATTTTCATTAGGCCAAAAAAAAAAAATCATTTGGTTGTCCTCGACCGCCCGCTCGTCATTTTCGGGCCGCTCGTATTTTTTTTTTTTTTTTTTTGGGGGGGGGGGGGGGGGGAGCAATCTTAATTGCCAAACATACCATTTTATGCATTTGCAAGGATCAAAATGCGTCCCGTTGCCAATTTGGTCTTTTCAGTACGCAATTAGGTATTTATTAAACTTGCCAATTTTATTTTTCTATGTCAAAATGCCGTTCATTCAAATCAGGTTCTGAGCATTCTTAAACTCATTTTAAAGCCCATCTGTACTAGTTTACAGGAGGGATTAGACCACCCTGCAAGGTCACTGGACAGGTGGTTATTTCATCAAATCAGCTCTCAGTTAATATTTTAAGATAAAGAGGATCATGGGGGACCAATGTTCACCGATTAGGCATTGTTTGCTACATAGAGGGCGCAAGTAGATATAAGTACCGGTAGTACAATGGAGATTTAAAAGGTGCTGTATTTCAAAGCCCAAAATACTTTTTGTGTTGGTCTTGATATTCATCGTACATTAAACTAGTCTTTTACCATATTAAAGGTTTTTTATAGACTTTGTTTGTTTAAATGCTTGACAATCCCAATGATTTTTTTTTTGATGGAAAAAAAAATATTTAAAAAAAAAAGACACACAAAAAATGAATAAAAAAAATTATAAAAAAAAATAAAAAAATTTAAAAAATCCGCCCGCCCGCCCCTACTCCAGAAAAGCAATCGAGGACAACCAAACAATTTTTTTTTTTTGGCCTTATTTAGAGTTGAAAGGAACCAGTAATAAACATGTATCCGTCTCATAAAATATAAGTCCATTGTTAATTGAAATTCTCATTTTATCATTATGATACATTGGTTCGTTTACCGGTATGTAGTGGATTCAGCTTTCATGAGTGAAATTCTTTCTCCCAGAACATTGCAAAAGACTTGACTCTTTATTATAAGTTTGTTTGGTTTTTGTTTTTGGGCGGGGGAGAACAAATTAACAAGTAAGGAAACAGACGTACTACATATATATATATGGTTTGGTAGTTTATCTATTGACAACTATAATTTCCCCTTTACTGTATTTTTTTCACTACATTTTTTTCACTACATTTTTTTCACTACAGAATGGAATAGAGGCAATATGGGTATTGATTTTAGATCTGTTAGACTCTCAAGTCAACACAGATCATCGTCATCTTGTTCTTCACTTCCTCAAATGCATAATTATTGGTCAGGTAAGCCATAGTACATATTTATGTTTCTTTTTTACATAGAAACATCTAGTCTATATCCTCTAACATTGTTATAAACAAATTTGTTATATATTTACTTGATCTTGAACCTTATTTTCGTTTTCAAAGGATTAACATTTTTTCTTTTTAAATGAAGATTGAGATATGTACACATGTTGAATAACATAATGAGAGTATTTCTGTAGAATAGGATATTCTTGTTAAGTGGTTTTCAGTCCTCTCCATGTCCTGTTGCCTGGTTGGCAAAGAAAATATTTTCCTAAAATTCTCAATTCATGGAAGAAACTGTGGCACAGAGGGCGTGTATAATGGGGGTTGTGTTTGACTCGTATTCAAATATCATTATTAATCTTGGGATGACCTCTAATGTTACCATCCAAAAGATGTAACTTGGTTTTAAACCACAGTGTGTTTTAGAGTCTTGTGTAGGTGAAGACAGAGAGCCAACTATACCTCTTCACAGTATCGCTAGACCAACTCACATCACCCTTTATAAGAGTTAACAGTTTAATAAAATGTGTGAAACATTTTCCAGCAGTATAATGAATGTCATACGCATGGGGAAGGTAGTCAATTCTAATCCTAGGAATTTTAAATGAAACATTCATGAGCCACCCAGTTTCAGATAAATATTTTTCAAGCAAAATAAAAAAGAAGAATTGAAAGAAGAAGAAGTTAAATCAATGATCATAACTAATCTTATCTGATTAATTAATCCATGAACTTTTCTTCATTCTTTACCAGTCGAAGAAGAAGAAGAAGATGTTACATCAACGGTCATAACCAATCTTATCTGATTAATCCATTGATTTTTCTTTATTCTTTTCCAGTCTGAATTCCTTGGTCCAATGCGATATCACTTCTTTCAAGTGGTCAAGGGACACAACATCTTTGAAGACCTTCCTCAGAGGTAAGTACAGGGGGATCGAGGGGCTTTTTCGCCTCTTTAAACATGGGGGTAATGTGCTTTTTATTTCCATTATAAGTGTTACAACTCGATGGTAAGGCTAAGGTCTTTTCCTTCACCTAGCAAAGTAAATAATTTTTCCTCATTAAACAGGATTAACATTTGACAGTTTTGAGAGCAGATTTTAGAGGGATATATTTAACCTGTGTATTTGTATATTTAGGTGTAACCAGATAGTATGTAAACATTGACAAATATCTTCTGTCCATGTCCTTTTACACCTCTTCATATTCTATAATATCTCACGTTTGCAGAATGGACATGTTGCGAGCTCTAAGTGACAATGGCAAGAATCTGTTGGATTTTGAGGAGGAAATGGGACCTTTTCTTATGCTGTGGATGCCAGATGTCATCAGCTATGGAAAGTACATGTAAGTATATATATTTCCTGTGTAGTCATCGTAGAGGTGGTAGCAGGGTATAGTGGTTTATTTACTTGACTCTCAATCAATGGGTTGAGGGTTGGAATCCAAGCCTGGCTTTTTTGTCCTTTGACAAGACATTTTATATCCCTCATGTACAGTTGCTTGCATTGCGATTGTACAGAGCACGAAAAAGGTATAGACAAGTACTATCTACCGATCTCAGGTCGAGATAGTACTTATTGTAAAGTAATTTTTTGCTGCTACCCCACTTGCCCACCCTTGCCCATTGAATACGCATAGCAAAGTAGGTTACGCGAAATGTCAAAGTCAATGTCAATGTCAAAAAAGCGCGCATCGACTGTATTACATGTATGCATGTTGCGCTTTGTAAAATCTAGCTGAAGCTAAACTGTCTGCAGAATCAGTTCTTATTATTATGTAAAATTCACTTTAAATAGACCTTATTGCCGATGTGGGATATAAAACAAATATTAACCTCCTTTACTCGGGCAATGGATACAAACTATCATCGCCTCTGTGATCTCGGGGCTACCATCTTCCCTCGCCTTGCGGCTCGGGAAGATAGTAGCCCCGAGATCACCTCGGCGATGATAGTTTGCACCATTACCCTCGTAGTCGATTAATATTTGCTTAATATATCCACATTTACCACTCTTCACCCAGGTGTTAAATGGGTACCTGGTAGGAAAAGAAAGTCATTGTACAAGCCTGAATCCGATAAGTAATAATGTATCTGTAAATTGCATAGAGTCATTGCTGATGTGTTAAGTGAACTCTGTAACCAGAACATTATAATCTTATGGAGTAACCACTCCTACAGATCTGCCTTGTTTGGAGCTCAGGTCCATATTAACTTGTTAATCCTTCACCACCAGGCCCTTAGTTACATTTTGGGGGTTTGGAGGTTTGCAAAGCCCAGACCAATAGTTGAGCCATATGTGAAAATAGAACAATACACAAAATAATTCCTTATTTCAATATTTCTCAGTCATTCAATTTCTTAATGAATATCTATGATCTTCGTTCCAAAAATACATCATGTTGGGAATGCGATCGTAGATACTGCTACAATAAAGCTACTTGTTTATTCTTTGTAAGTATGTAATTCTTCTCTTGTCCAAAATGTTCAAAGATTGATGGATGAATCTAATGACCTCTTTTGTTTCTGCAGAACTGCTGGGTTTCTTCAGGTCTTAGTAAATGTCATCAAATATAACTCCTGCTACCTTGATGATCACATCATAGCTGGCTTAGTTCAGTAAGTTTCCAGTGTTCGTTTTGAGGTGCTTACCACTTCAATTTATTTGTTAACCAAAGAGATTTTAGAATTATACATGTTGCAGTTCCAAGTTCCCCCATGCAGGTTATAATTTAGTATTGTTTAGGGAAAAGAACATGAACAATTGTTGTGCCATATTTACTAAGAAAGTAAAGTGTATACCAGTTGAACATAAACATCATCATTTATTGAAGTCAGCATTTTCCTTCTTATGAGGGGTTACTGACTTGATGTATGCAAAGTTCAAGGTCTTGCTTCATATAATATTTCAGGGCTTGCAACAAACATTCAACAGAGAAAGTGTGTCAAATACATGAATCCATTCAAGGACCTGAGTAGTATATTAAATAACCATAGAGAAGGGAAGATGATGTAAAAAGAGCATGGGATCTGGAAAAAGATGGTGTGAGAGAGAAAGGAACACCAAAGATTTAATGGAAAGATATGGTGAAAAAAGAAAGCAGTAAGGTTGGTCTAAATCATGAGAAGGATGCTCAAGACAAGAAGTGGAGGGAGGGAGTGTCATCAGGGCATGAAAGTCATTAACCCCTCATAAAAGAGAAAATGCTGACTTTAATAAATATAAATGATGATGATGATGATGATGAGAAGTAGATAGAGAGCCTTGATCACTAATATAATCACACAATGCTCTAATAGCAGGGATGCCATTTTTTAGGCCCTGGCAAGTTATTTTTAGACCATAGTTTAGACCTTTTTGTGTACAAAATAGCTCATTCTAGGTGATTTCCAGGCCCTCTGATCAATTCCAACTGACATCCCTGTAACAGTAAGCAAGGAATTCTCTGAGCATTCCAACATTCTTTCCCTCTTTTCCTTCAGGCATACTTGCTCCATCTGCAGTAGAACAGAGAAAGAGAGGGATATAGAACAAGCCATCCATGTCTTAGATGCTGTTATCTGCTATAGCTGCCTACCTAGCGAGTCTCTATATCACTTCATTACCGCCCTCTGTAGGACAGTCAGTGTCAAGAGGTTCTGCCAGTCAAGCTGGAAGGTAGGATTTCTGCTATAACCAAGATTTCCTTAACCTGTCTGTACTAGTTTGGCCAGGAGGGATTAGACCACCCAGCGTGGTCACTGACAGGTGGTTATCTCATCAACTCAGCTCTGAATTAACATAAGAAAAAGAGGATCATGGGGGACCAACAGGCACCACCTGGGCATTGTTTTCTATACGGTATAGAGGGAGCAAGTAGCTACAAGTAGGGCAGTGGGGTTTTAAAACCCAGTTTGACGAGATTACACACAATCAGAAGTCTGGAATTTTGTACCAGTATAATTATTTTATTTTATTTAAAAAACAATGATTAAAAGAAAGATTTAAATGGATTTTACCTTGTATGTAAGTTTAATGAAAGAATATGATGGATATTAACCAAATATGTTCGTTGATTTGTTTGATAAAGTGTTCTTTTATTCTTTACTTGACCCAGAGTAAGAATTTCACATGAGCATGAGACCTGAAAAGTATATATGGGATACTGTTTAAGATTCATAAGATTGATAACACGTCTTTATTTGATTCCCTTTCAGTTAATGCGTAATCTTCTAGGCACCCATCTTGGACACAGTGCAATCTATACCATGTGCTGTATCATGGAGGATAGGTAAGGAATGGTACTCTCTGTATGTATTCCTGCAATACATGTATGTATGCGGTCTTCATATAAATTTAATTAATCAGTTTGCATGACACAAGGAGAAATCAATGCATTATGATATCATAGACTCATTTTAGTAAGTTATTTTGTATTCTTGTTCCTGTGTTCTGGCATGTAAAACACAAAAAGTATGTGATGTAGGTATGGGCTTTGCATGTTTGCACTGCTTGAAAACCAAGCTCCAGTGAAGTTATCCAAGTGATTGATTCATGTACATTAGATTTAACTGTTTCTATTGACAACTAAAGATCAGCTAAATGTCAATTACCACAAAGTTATTAGTGATGTAGCTAACATCTCAAGCCAAGGTAGATTACTTTTTCTACCTCACTGGGTTTTTTTTTTGTGGTCATATGACCAGGATATCAATAGTTTGATTAGTCTGTATGACACGTAATAAAATTTGAGAATAATATCAATCTTCATGTCTTATCTCTCTTTATTTTGGACAGCCACAACATCAGTGATGTGGTGCTGCTACGTGGGGCAGTGTTTTTTGTTGGTATGGCACGATGGGGATCCATGAAGGTACAATCATTACGTCATATCAACTTCACGTCTGTCCTGCCATCATTTGAGAGGGTAAGAGATTCAGGGATATATATCACAGCAGAGAAAAGAAAACCTCATTTAATACACTGACAAACAATTTTGTATGTCTTGTTCAAAGATGAGAACTGTAATTTATTGTATGGAGTGATGAACAAAATATGTGTTTGCCTCCATTTTCAAGGTATAGATTTGTATTTAACTCTGTAATTCTTTATCTAACTTTGCAATACATGTACAGTCATGTCTTTTTATCCACTTTCCTATGTCTTTCTCATTGTGTACATATCATTTTCTCCCTTTTTCCATCAACAATGTAAGAATATTTTATATATTTTCTCTTTCTCTCTCTTTCTCTTTCTCTCTCTCTCTCTCTCTCTCTCTACCCCACCACTTCAGGCCCTGACCTGCAAGCATGTGCTGGTGGCATATGAGGTGACCCTGTCCTTACAGAGACTGGTCAAGAAGAATGGACAGGACATTCAAGCAGTCACCTGGGATATCATCTTAGGAATTATAGAAAAACTCTTCAGAAATATTGAGGTAAGATGTCTGTCATATTCTCTCATTGCTCGATCTTTCATGTTCCTTAATAAATACAGCTCTACTACAGCTTGATATATCATACACATTTTACCTGTTTAGCTCATTGAATGTTATTATAAAGTGTCTTCATTGAAAGCTCAATAATTTTTCTGTTTTATAATATATTAGGGATTGCACACTCAATCTGCCATTTATTGATGATACATCAGAATGTTTTTCAGATTGAGCATGAATCATCTAATGCTGGGAGAACAATATGTTTGTTATGCAAAATTACAAAAATATGGTATAGTTCATAATGTGTATGTCTTGATCAAGAAGTGTTTTAAATACAGGTGCAACATTTACCCCTGTGTGAATATAAACCTAAACAACATATAAACTATTGATAAGTTTATCGTTCATCTTATAAGCCTATTTTATTGTACTAAAAATTCAAAGCAAGGTTAATCGCAGTCTAGAATCAATTTAAGAAGAGAAGTAAGATCAAGGTTTATGTTACCCCGTTGTTCAAGATGACACATAGGGCATTGCAACTGATATTTGCAATCGATTGCAACTCAATTTTCATCAAACGCCCCACTAGTCTCCTAAATTTTCTGGGATTTGGTTAAGAATTAAGTTTTAACAATTAAATTAAGTTAACTAGATCTAGCTTTTATTCTCCCCCTCTCCCCCCCCCCCCCCCCCCTCCTCTCTCTCTCTCTCTCTTACTAATGGGGCGTTGCAAGAAAGTTGAGTTGCGATCGATTGCAAATTTGCAATTAATTGAAAGTCTAACGCTTGATTTTGGGGATTCGCAATTGATTGCAACTTTCTTGCAATGCCCCGTTAGACTCCGTTAAGGGTTCAGTAAATTTTTTTTATTTTTTTTACAAGCCTTAGAATTTAATTTTCAAAACTAGCAATCACAATGCTTGTGTAAATAAAGGATCTTGCTTTTGAGCGAATCCAAATAAGATTAATTTTTCTTCTTTTGAGCAGGAGTATGCAGTGAGTCATGAATACCTTCCTACCCAGCTCCATGATCTCCTTACAATGATAGAGAGGCTTTATGAGAAGAACAGTTTCAATGGATCGCAGCAACAGCTCTTTGCTATTGTAGAAGAGTTTGCTCGTCTGAGGCCTGTAAGTGGTACTACTTCCTTCTCTTCTACATGTAAATTACTTCCTTTTTTTTCTTCAAATATGTGTGTAAACTACATGAAGGGATACATTACCTACTGACATTACAAGAGAAGTTTAACATTTAATTTTAAAAGTGTGCGACAGGTACATGTATGAGTATGAGAGATCTTCTTCTTTTCTTTTCCTTTCCTTTTTGGCAAAGAATGTATAACACCTTCTTTCTACCTTTCATTCTTGAGTTATGAAAAACATGAAATATATCAAATTAACAAGGGATATGAACAATTTAGTTGTTAACCGTATTACTAATGCCCTAAGTGTAATGAAAATACTAAACCTTGACCTGAACCCAATAGCAAACCAAAGCTCACCCTTAATATCTTTGACAAAAACAAATCCTGGAGCAAATATCAATTCAAATCACCTTTGATCTAATCAGTCTGCAGCATCTAATATTTCTTCTACTTGTGACTTGTAACGTTACTCCTACCGTTGTATCCACCTTCCTCTCTGTGTGCAGGATAGTTCAGTTCTATGCCTTATAAGATACAGAGCCCAAGCCATCCATCCAACCAAAGAGAACTGGATCCCAAACCTTCAGAAGCTTCTAGATCGCTACTTCCGATCTGAGAGTCGTACCGTCATCAGGGAGGCTGCCCTCAATGTCTTATCCTCGACACTTCACTCAAGTGGGAGTCTTTATGAGGTGACGTATTGTTGTCTTTGTTTTTTCGCGTGATATAGTATATTCAAACCTGTCCACCCCCAAAAAAATTAAGGGCTAAACTGATGCAGGTCCCACTCCCTTTATATAAATATAATTTTTTTTTTTTTTTTTCTTCTTCATTTTAGCTGCTGTCTTTAATATTGGAATATACCTTAACTGAAAAAATGTGAACAGAACTTGGTATCAATTGTAATTTCATGAGAAAATATGTAACATGCTCCCAATTCCAAGATTTCAGTGCTTTATATTTCTTATCTCCTATGTCAGACAACATTTTTGCTCATAAATCAATACATACAAGAAGTCAGATGTTTATCCTTCCACTAAAAGAATCCTATATTATATGTATTGTAACATTAGAGGCTAGACAAAATCATTCAAATAATGGTGACGTAACTCATTATAGCTTGTATGAGATTATGTCAGCTATTTCAAACTCTGCCTGATTATCTTGTAATATTCCTGTCCCTTTGTTTTTCCTCTACCTCTCCAGGATGACCTGATTAAAATGGTAGCTCTGCCCCAGCTGAAGTCCATCTGTGATGACCGAGACCCAGTGGTCAGAAAATGTGCGGTCAAGCTGCTGATGGACTCAGCCAAGGTCTGTCAAAGTCCCTTCTGTCTGGACATACTGGACATCATAGAAAAGGTCAGTTCATGTCATTTTATGCTACATGTTAGTTTATAAATGGTTCTTATAAATTAACCATCCCAGGATGAATTTTCTTCTAATTCTGTAATTAGTTAATTTAAAATGAACTAATTTCACTGTTATATGACAAAAATTGTTATTAATCTTCTAAATTCCCAGTTAATCATGATTTTTAAAGTTTTGTACTTGGCTTATCCAAGACAGCTTTTGCTTACTTGTACATGTAAATTGCAACTTTATTTCGATATTTGTTCAGTTGACACTTTGATCACTTTGAAGTTGAGGGAAAGAAACAGAAGTAGAACTCAAACAGATTTATTCCAATTTATATTCAAATAAAGTATTCCATTACCATGCCTTGATTATTATTTTTGTTGAATCAAAGAACTGGTGTGATTTATGATGACCTCTCATGAAGGGTTTTCTTCCTTGTTGTCTGTTTCCAGGTTGTGATGAAGACCATGCATGTGAGATCACACGTAGGAGGAGGAGGAGGAGGAGCAGTAGACTCGCATCATACTCCTCATTCAGAAGAGGAGAGAGACTTGGTTGATGTGATGACAGCTGTCACTGGTCTGCTGGAACTCTTCAAGGTAGGATGGATTGTGGTCACCATGCAATCGTGAGATGACAGTAATGTTCTGTGGAAGGAGATAAATGTGCTAGTGATTAAGAGGAGGAGGATGGTGTTGATGATGGTGATGCGAATAACGCTGATACTGATATCCATGATATTGGGGATGATAATAAGAATTAAGATGATGATCATCATCACCGTCATCACCACAAGTATGCTAGTAATTTTGATGGAAATGATCTGATGATGATAGTAGTGAGGAGGGTAAGAGGCTCATGGATGACAATGATGTTGATTTCAACTTAAGTGACTACTTTCTTGATGTATTTTGTTTAGTTTTGTGTGTTCTTGGGGGGGGGGGGAAGAGGTTTTAGAATAAAATTAATGATGAAGGTAACAATGATATCTTGTTTTAACTTCAGCATATGTAAATATAGAAAACGTAATATATTTTTAATGCATTTGCATATCATCAACTCTTTTGAAAATGCATATCATAGTACAAAATAACATGCTTAATGCTGTACTCTCTTATTTCATTTCTCTCTCTCCATCACTTTTATCCCCCTCCTCCTTTAGGTCAAGATGTACCGTGTGCCCTCCTCTCATGCCGTATTTGCATTTGAGTTGCTAGGCACCCACATGAAGCAGCAGTATGAGCACAAATACAATTCAGACATGGCTAGCAACATCAGAGCCAAGGTAAGGATTGAAAGTTATTTTTTCATTCATTCATTCACTTTGGGTGAAATTGGTACTTTCATTTAGACATAATTCTTACAGTTCCAGTTAATATTCTAAACGTTAATGTTCCAGTTTGGTCTATCGTGATTACTTTGTCTCAGTTAGAGATGTGTTTCTTGCAAGTATTGTTGTGTAATTACTGTCTACCTTTAATAGCAATCACCTGTATAGAAAGACCTTTGTTACAAATACATGTACCACATCCTCTGTTTCCCTTGTACAGTGCATTTCAGTGAAAAAGTGTACTGAAATATTACCATGTTTCTTATCTCCCTCAATCAAGCGGACCTTGCATTATTATTGTTTCCTCATTGCAACAAAAACTTGAGGTTGGATTTCGAATACAAATTAAACACAGACAGATAGATAACAGCAGTTACAAATAATGTACCGGTACACAAATTCAAAGAATCCATAGAGTCTGATACATAAATATGAATACAAATTTACTACAATCAAATTATTACACATTATCAAATGAATTAATGTAAGCTGATGAGTGTAATATTTCATAATGATTGTAATTAAAATCTGAAGTAATTAGGGTAGGGACGTCTATTAATTGGCAGTTTATAATGAAATTGATAGTAATAATGTTTCACTGTATTATTTCATTCTGTTATTTTGAGGTGTTTGAGTTCCTGCTGCAGCTGAGAGCAGACTCCATGTGTAGACTAGGCTTCCCAGGGGAGAGGGGTATCTACAAGTACAGCCCCTATATACTATGTGATTCAAGGTGAGCCGGATCATAAGTTCCTTTTCTTTTCTTCCCTTTCTTCTAACATTCCTATCATTTTTTCCTCTTTTCAGAGTATCATTGTTGGCAGACTATAATGATCACAGCAATCTTCTTAAGTTTCCTAGCTGTCAAAACTTGTGTAAATAGATGTGGATTTTTGTTAATCCTTTATAAGTACATGTGTATCTCCTTGATTTTTTCTTTTTCTTCTAGGCTTTAGTTTACTGGTCACCAAAGATGCTAAATTTGATTTGATGCTAAGGATTTCTATATTATCCTAAAATTCATTTTAATACTTTAGAGTTAGTGCTTTATAGGCACATGATATTGGAGATGATATGCAGAAAAAAAAGAGCTAAAGTTGCATAAAATGTTTACTAAGGTCTTGATCAAGTAGCATGATGACTTGAATTTTTAATGAATAAAAGCAACTATAACTTTCAAACCTAGAGATAACAATTCTATCCATCCCTCTGTGTGTCTCTTAGATTAGAGATGGAGCTAGCAGGGAAGACATCCCCACCGGTATGCAGCTCACCGCCTCCGGGTGAGAGACATCTTAAACCTACCATCATCCCATTCATCCAGGCCTTCAAAATGATCACAACCTGCTTGAGAGAGGTATTAAAGATAGCAACAGCCTAGGTAGCATTAAGAGTTATGGGAAGAGGTGAAAAATCATTTGTGAGCGTTGTGGAAGAACATCAGATACAAATATTCCCCTAAAGGTAATACAAAGTTTTGGTATGGGTTCATGAATTTGATTCAAATGAACATATTGGAAGCTTATGCGATCTTACAATATTCAGTGATCGTTGTCGCGGTTGAAATTGAGTCTAAAGTTATGAAATTGTAAATAATAAACTCTTTATGTTGTATAGCTCCCTCTCAAGGTCAAGATATTAATTAAGCTATAAAACAATGTTTCTTGTCTAAAATCGACCGATTAGCTATTCCCGTTTGAAAATTGTATATCACTACTACATATTCTGAGATTTTCATGGTCATGGCTACCATTGTAGGGCCGTAGACACTATTTTCAATGTCAATTGACAAAAATCAGTGACAAAGCTGCTGATAGTGATAACCAATTAGAAGCAAGGATTTCACTAGCTTACAACAAAAACTGTCATTTGACACTGATGACAAGTTTTGTTAAATTCCCCCCCCCCCCTGGGCTTTTCTTGTAATGTTCTCCTTTTCTTTGTATGTCTTTGTCATAATATATCTGTTCTTTTATTAGTGAAGTTACAATAAAGTGATTTACCCACAATATTTGTTTATTCTAATCAGGAAACTCATTGGAAGGTTCTCTCCATGGTTCTGCCTTGTCTTACCAAAGCTCTTCAGAACAAGAACCTGGTCTTAGCAGCCAATGCTAACATGGAGAACCTGTGTGTGGTTCTCTGCTCCATGGTAAGACCTTAAAGCCCCACTGTACTACTGGTAGCTACTTGCGCCCTCTATATAGCAAACACTGCCTAATCGGTGACCATTGGTCCCCCATGGTCCTCTTTTTCTTATGTTAAGTGAGATCTGATTTGATGAGATAACCACCTGTCAGTGACCATGCAGGGAGGTCTAATTCCTCCTGGGCAAACTAGTGCAGAGGGGCTTTAAATAATGTCAAAGTTATTCCAATTTATAAAGTTCATCTGGTGCTTTACTGAGCAGGCTATTCTATTCATAGAAATTCCATGCAGTTCTATGACACATCTGAAAGGTATTACCTGTGGAAATTTTAATGTCAGTGATCCACACCTTCTTGAAAAGTGGACTGGCAATCTGATTTGTATATCATTCAAACCACTGTGAGGAACTCACTCCACAATTTTCTAGTTATACATTGTATTTCACTGTCATTTATGATATTATTTCCGGCTTTATTTGCAAGGAATCCTCAGCTAATGTACTTTGAAAATTAAGTCACAAATATCAATTGACAAAAATCCATGAGGTTACCTGTGAAAATCCTGAACTTGACAGAATGAAAAAATATAAACATTTAAAGCCTTCTTTTCTTTTCTCTTTCTCATTTGTGCTAACAGGTTGAGGATCGAAGTCACATGAATCGTTTACAACGCTCTGAAGGATTCAACCGAATTGATTTCTATACTGGTATCTACAGCGCCCTGACTGCCTTGGTGCCATACCATACACTGCTTGACCAACAGAAGAAGGTATCATCTCATATTATTTTACACTTTCTAAACTGGATTCCTTCTCAGTCATGGAAAGATGCCAGGTCATGTATCGGGGCTACTTCTTACCCCCAATATTCTCTTTGATATTTTGAAGAGGTTGGTATATTATACATTTCACAGTGAGCTTGTCTTGAAATTTTATTATGCTTGTACTTCAGTATGAAATGAAAACATCATAGAAAATATCAAATGAAAAGTGCTTTAGATTGATCTCAGTGAGGCTTAAGTTTTATTCAAAACAATTGTATCTTTTCTCTTCACTTTTAACACAATATTATTATAATTAATATCCGCCCTTCATAAAAGATCAATTCCTTTGTGACTATTTTGTTTATGCTAGTTAGTATCAATGCATTCAGTGTAAGTACATGATGAGTGTACTGTTCTTATTTTCAGGTGTACCTGATCAAGTGCTTTGAGGCAGGCCTGAAGCTGAAATGTGCCCAGCAGTGTGTGGATGGTTTGACCTTGTGTGTCATTGAGATGCAGGAGACCATGTTGAAGGTGTTGCCTTCGATCATCCTGGTCATGTCTCAGATGTCAGCTACTGCAACCATGGCCATCCCTGTCCTTGAGTTCCTCTCAAGTAAGTGTAGCGATAGAGGCCGGGCCACACTATTTATCACATGTTGAGTTTTTACTGTTGTATATCCACTGATTCAGGCTTGATAATTACCTGATTTAAATCGGTTTCCCGTTTTTACCACTTTTTTCTGATTTTTCACATTTTTCACTTATATTCCCCTTTCAAAAAGGGGGGGGGGGGTTATTTTTTTATTTTGTTTAGTGCTCACTATCTCTCCTGCTGATTGTTTTTTTTATTTATACCTCTGATAGATGGGTTCTAGTCTTGGGTTTGAGCCACATATTGTCCAATGATCTTTGAAAGTTAGGTTGTGCATAGTGGTGTGTGTGTGTATTCATAAGTTTATGGTTTCACCATGTGGGTAGTCCTGAAAAGTTATTTTGGTTTAGAAGTGGATAGAAGGAAAGTGAGAGAGAGAGAGGTTCTGTGTTCTTTGGGTTTCATACTATGGAGGTCTACTTAATAGTATTGTATGGTTAGAGGTAGAGAAATTAAGAGAGATATTCATTCATGAGAAGAGTCCTGAAAAGGAGTGTTGAACCATCTTTTGAATGCAAAGAGATTCACAACCATCGGATTCAGAAACTTGTTCGCCAGTCCTTTTTGAGGACTCCTCTCGCAAAAGAATATCTCTCTTAATATCTCTCACATATTGTTTGTTTCAGAGACCAGTGTTTGATGTAAAATGTTACTACTTGATTCTTCTTGGAATTGTTGTCTTGGAATAAGGTGATGATGAATGGGCATTCTATATATAATATGGATTTATGGAATTAAAACTTGCATAAACATGTACCTTGGCAATATATCGATGCATAATTCAATAAAGGTCTAATAGTAATACATTGACAATGAGAGATTTACAGGTATTCAATAATGCTGTAAAATGCAATGGGAAATTGTTCTGTTCTGTTTTGTTTTGATTTTTCGATTTTTCAAGCAGATGAAATGCTTCACTCTTTTATACTTTTTTATCATCAGGCTTAATCTGGTTTCCTAAGCTGTACGCTAACTTTGTTGAGAGTGAATACATGAGTATCTTTGCTGTGGCTCTTCATTACACCAACCCTTTCAAGTAAGTGGGACACATTTCACTCTTATAATACTCCATAGTCATAAAAGCAATGTTAGGAAGCCAACATACTCTACCGTACTTAAAGATACTGTGTCATAATGTAGAGGTGATGTGGTCTAGTGGATAAGTGGATGGACTGTGGATTACAGGGTATGCGGTTCGAGTCCGGCCGCAGCACTCGTGTCCTTTGGCAAAACATTAATCTACATATTGCCACTCTCCACCCAGGTGCTAAATTGGTACTGGTAGGAAGGAATTCCTTGAATGCTGTGAGCAGAGAAATCGGTATCCTAGCAGAACCGGGGTAATATTGGTGCGCTTTGAGCACCTTGCAGGGTGAATATGTGCGCTATATAAATATCCAATATAATAATATTATTGTAAGGACAAGCTAAGCTTTATATGCACTTGAATATTTAACCATCACTGTCTTTAATAAATAAGTTAGTAAGTGTGAAGTTCCATGTACATACTGGTTATGTGATTTTGTTTGTTTGGTTTTCTATCACAGAAATTTCTTTTTTATAACAAATTTGTAATGATTGTTCCAGAGCATAAAATTGTGGCTCTTTTTGCCATTGCAGGTTTTCCCTATATGTCGTATCGCTGGCCCATCATGTGATCGCCATGTGGTTCATCAAATGTCGTCTGCCATTCAGGAGAGAGTTTGTCAATTGCATCACAAGGGTAAGATTAGTCTCCGTTATCATTATTCTTCGGCTCTTTTGAGAATATGTATGCAAAATTCATATATATATATATATTATTCATAATTCATTTATAATTCCAAATGACCTCATGTAGTATTCTAAATCTTAATTTGTATTGAAACAATATTATGTATTCAAATTTTAGTGAGCAAGGATCACTTTAACAGTCCAGTAAACTGATATTTCCCAATGTTGAAATTACCTTTAAGAGTTTTGTGAATTATTTTGTTCCTACCAGGGTCTACAAGCCAATGCACTCCGACCTGTACCAGACTTTGATGGTAGCAGCTCTCCACCAATCATGAAGCTTAGGAGAAGCAGCAGTCTCACAGACAGGACTAAAATGTTAGTATTAACACCTTACGATGTACATTCACACGTGTCTGTTGAAAACCTTGGGTGGTATTCTCGAAAGCGACTAACTTAGTCCATAGTTTAATCCTCTGACTAAGTATGGAATGCCAAGTGTCCATATGAATATATTTTTTAATAATTTGATATGTTCCTAAATTGCCATGATAACATAATTATTTCTAAGTTATATTGTCGTTCATTAATTATGCTATTACATTTTATTATAATTATAATAAAAATACATAACATTTATTAGGCGCTTAATACTGGTGTTTCGAAGCGCACCATTGTCTGATTTAAAATTACCAACTAAAACTTGTAGTAAACACAAAAAATATAATCTGGTCTTTATTCAAAAAATCATGCATATATAATAACAAGAATAAAAATGAGATCAAACATACATAAGGTCAAACGTAAGATCAAATAAACAAAGAATAAGATGGTGTGCACCTCCTTTGACCGACTCACAAATGCATTCATGAATTAAAAAGGTGCGTTTTCAGCAAGGACTTAAACTGGTCAAGAGAATGAGTATTATGAATGTGCGCTGGTAATTTATTCCAAAGGATAGGGGCATTTACTGAAAAAGCTTGATCGCCATATTTTGTAACAGAACGAGGTCTAAGGGTTAACTGCAAGGTTGATGATGATCAAAGAGGTCTTAAAGAACTAGAAGAACGTAAGGAAATCAAATCTGACTTTATCACTAAATTATTATAATTTAGTGACAGATTAAATTATACAAAAACATATTCATATGGACACTTGGCATTCCATACTTAGTCAGAGGATTAAACCATGGACTAAAGTTAGTCTGCTTGCGAGAATACCACCCCTTGTTTTTAAGGGCTTTAAATTTTAAGGGTTACTTGTAATGCTCACAAGATAAAACATACGTTACCTAAAATGCACATATTTCTATCGGAATGGTTGCTTTTTACATCCTAAAAGGAGAAGGTATTCTATGGGGGAAGTAATCCAGCTAAAGAAGTATGATGGAGTAGTAGCATACATCTACCTGACAAAGAAGCTGAAATAAAATCAAACATAAAGGTAAGCGCCTAGTGTATTGTAAGTGTATGTGCAACTATAACATAAATGTGTAACAAACATGAATATTGGCTTTTCCTATTCTATTGCATCTTTACCGACTTCGTAATGTTTTCTTAAATATGAGTATGACCACTATTGATTAAGATTTTACGTGCGAGACATTAGAAAAGTTATCCTTTTGTAGATAACTCATTTCATAGTCTTGCATTAAATATTGTCTCTTTATCTTACCTTGTCAGGAATGAGAAAGGCAAAGGAAAGGGTGAAGATGGAAACAGTTCAAAGGCACTCACGACGGAAGAGGCTCTAGATATGCTCAACAGACTCCTCACCCAGACTTGTCTAGACATGATGGCTAGGTACACCTACTCAACGTTGGCTACCTATCCAAAGAGGTGAGATAGATATTCCCGGGGGGCGTTTCACAAAGACCCAATGTCAAACTTAGTCCTAAGTTGGACTTAAACATTATGGAAAGCCATTTGTAGCATTAAAATGAAATATATTCAATAGCGAAATTTCAAATATTTTAGATTTTTTACAAATTCCAAATCAAGAACATGAAATCTCCTTGATAATAGATAATATGAATGATTTAAATCAACATTTTATGCCTTTTAAAATAACTTTTACAAAATATTTTCATAGATGCTAACGGCTTTCCATAGCTGTTGAGAGAAAAGTTCAACTGAAAATCTTTGTGAAACACCCTCCTTTTAAAATAACTTTTACGAAATATTTTCATAGATGCTAACGGCTTTCCATAGCTGTTGAGAGAGAAGTTCAACTTAAAATCTTTGTGAAACACCCCCCAGTTTGTGCCATAAATACAAACTTCACATTATTCTCCATGTAGAATCACGAGAGTACTGCATGTCTGTGGGAATAATCCAATTATTGACAGGTGATGACAGGTGAAATTATGCAATGCAGCCTTAAAGCTGACACATTTGTAAAATGAATTGAACAAAAATAAACCTGTTTTAAGAACTTAAACATTTATAGCTTTACTGTTGATTACAAGTCTCAACAGATGATATTATCTCCCCAATCAAAGGTATCGTAATGTGATTATAACATAAAAATGATTTCAAGAGCTTTCTTCTGGTTAGTTCCACTCCAAGGTTATTCTTAAAACTATCTTTTATTTCAGATCACCCGTTTCAGAGTTCCTTTTGGCTGGAGGTCAAAGTCAAAGCTGGCTTGTTGGAAACAAGGTCGTTACTGTGACGACCAGTGGGGGCAGCACACGCCTCCAACGCAACGGTGTGTGCGAGAAGTGCAACTCTCTTATCCAGCAATATGTAGAGACAACCTCCACAGCCTCTCAGGAGAAAGTGGAAGGAGAGACGGAGAGCTGGATGTCAAAGCTAAACGAGGAGAAGGCCGACCAGGAGGCAAAGCAGCAGCCAAGCTCACCCTCGGGTACAGGGTTTGGAAGGCTGAAGAGACAGAGGTCAAAGTCTGGCAACACACAGCGGGTAGACAGCAGTGGAAATGCACTGCAGAAGAAGGTATTGATGAATTCACCTGCTTTCTCTTTGAGACTTGATATAAAGATCGTTGTCTACATTAGGCTTTATTCATTTTCATTTTTAAATATTGGTGCAAAAAAGAGAAGCAAAAGTTTTTACCATAACATCTCATATAGATATATAGGTAGTGATTAAATAAGTTTGCAAGGATCGATGCATTGAATTCATCTCAAATCATATATTGCCGCTAGGACTTTCCATTTGTTAAGTTGTAGAGAGAGAAAGGGAGAGAGAGACTGATGCTGTGTGGGATATATATTCCTATCCCACTCTGTCACAATATTGGCCTTCTTCACAGACATTGATTTGGTTTCTCCCTTGTAGGTTACAAGAACAGAAGACCAAGAAGAGGTCAAACACCTGACACTCTTCAGCTCTGTGACCCCAGAGGTCACAAGTAGTGGGTTGGATACATCTCGTGGGTCATCCGCTGAAAGTCTCAAGGGGAGCGATGGCAGCTCCCAACACTCCAAGAAAGAAGACGGTAGTCACTCTGCAAGAGCAGGCTCAAAGGTCATGTTCGCTGGTGACAAATTTCAAGGTTCAAAGGTGAATCAGGCAGCAGCAGCCGCTGGGACCGGGAGCAGTAAGCCAACACCCAAGGTGGTGTTTTCAGGTGTCTCTGATGTCAGCCAGGGATCGAAGGCAGCAAGTAGTGCCTCAGAGACTTCTCATGGACCATCCGCAGAAGGCTGGAAAGCAAGCGAAAGTCAATCAGGAACAAGCCATTCCAAGAAGGGAGAGACTGGTCACTCGTCAAAGGCGGCTTCTAAGGTCATGTTTGCTGTTGATATGGGTCACAGTTCAAAGACAAACCAGAAAGAAGCAAGTACTTTAGCCTCAGGGTCTATCAAACCTACCTCTAAGGTGCAAGGGGGTTCCGATACAAACCAGGGGGCGAAGGTCAACCCGACTGAGACGAGTAACGGGATGGCAGAGAGTGGAGATCAGTTGACCTACAAGCCTCGGTCTCGGTATTCATCCCGTGTCTCCTCAGCCTCCATCTACCAATGCAACTGCTGGTGTCAAGGATGGGCTGAGATTCACGTAAGACGACCCACAGGGAACACTTCCTGGATCATGCGCATCCAGAATGGTGGGGCACTCCTCCCCTCCTCTCATGAGTTTCCTCTGGCTGACATCTCTGCCTTGCTCCTGCGTAACCGAGACCTGGACATCGATGCAGACATGGTGATACCTGATGATAGCGGATCAGAGGATGAGACATGTTCCCTGGAAGAAGAAGAAGAAGAGGATATGCATGATGGGAAACAGAGTATAAGTCATAGAGGTAAGAATTCATCTTTTTTGTTTAGTAGTTTTTTGTCCATTTAGGGCAATTAAACAGCAAGAAAAAATAGCTGGTTTTGGTAAATAATTATGTCCACCCCACAATGTAATATTCTTCTATATGTCTGATGAAACAGCACACATCTCTAGTTCAGTGTAATGTTCTTTTTATAGGCCCCTTAAAGCCCTTCATTAAGGGCATAACAACACAGAAATATTAAGAGGGAATGAGGCTCCTTGTTTTGATAGATGTGTAATAGTTGTATCACTAGAAGAGTGTACTGAGTGACGCTTCTAATTGCTCAAATCAGCTTTCCCTGTGTGCCCTGCAAAATGGCACAAACCGTTCCTCTCCCAGCAGATGTAGACCTACAGTATATTTGACTATATAATGTAGACCCCAACCAATTTCATTCTGTTCATCATTTATAAATTGTTATATAGCAGTGATAGAATATAACTTTCCAATAACATTTCTCTATCCTTTCCTTACAGTGTAATTTAAATATGCCCAAAATTTTTAGTGTATGCCCCTTTGCCAGACACAAAATGAATCTTAGAAGCTATATTTGCATGCATTTGTGATGTGCACTTACAGGTACAACAAATTCATCCCAATAATGAAAACCAATCACTTCTTATTTCTGAACTAAATATTCCTAGTGAATACGGTTTGTGTTTCAGTAATAATTGTATGCTAGTATAATGTATCCTACATCAATCGTCAGCCCTGTGTATATACACATGTATATGTGACTAATATTGTAAAAGATTAACACCCTTGATATATATTACATACCTGCATAGATTGCAGTTTTGTATGCATGATCCCCGGCTATTTATATGTTAATTCAATATATCCCTATTTACGAATAGCAACAAATACAGACATACTAAAGCTATTTGTCTTGCACTCATATATGTAGGAGTAAATTGCAAGAATGAACAGAAAGCTGAAATCAAACATTATAAGCAGCTTTCTGTTATTAAAATCTTGCGATTTACTCTGATGAAGAAGAAAAGCTTTAGAAGGTCTGTATTCATTGCTATCCTTTGATTTTGAAGTACCAATCATCTTTTATATCCCTATTTCTTCACATTATTACTTGTAAACTTCACACGTAAGCATGTATGTTACAGTTACTTTGTATTTAAACACGTTTTTGTTCCTACTGTATGTAAAGGCTGTGGTATCTACACTACATGAAGAGAATACTAAATGCCAAGTATTGCCATCATTTACTATTATCATAAGTTTAATAATGTACAAGTATTTCATGCATGGCATTAATAGTTTAATAATGTGCCTCGATTTGAATATTTGCTTGGTATTGAATGATATTTGGTAAAATGTGAATAAACCCCTACGATTCCCTACATGCTGAACTTTAATGCCTCTCTGTACCCTAATGACCGTTGAAAATTACAAACATTTGGGAAAATTCTATTATACCTAGATATAAACTCGCCTCTCAGTATGTGCAATTGTCAGCTAGGGTGCTGGCCTGCTGGGAATGAGATATTAACAGGGTCTGTTATCTCCAATATTGTGTGTGGTACATGTACATTCTGATCCATCTGACATAAATGGACTTCCAAATAATTGATAGATGTCTTTAGTCACTGTTCTGGCCCTTTAATGAGAGTCAGCTCCCGTGGTATTGTGAATATACTCTGTATTCATGGGTGTCGATCTGTCATTGATACCTATTGTTCAGGAGGGGATTCATTCATCCCCCCTGAACAATAGGTATTACGTAAGGATCGACACCCATGTCTGTATTACATCGTTTGATGTTTTCTATATCCCTCTATTTATGCCTATTTTTTCATGCAGCGTTATTGGATTTCAGCAGCCCCTCATTTCATGATGATGATGATCTTTTTTCTGATATTCTTTGTGAGTTTTATTTACCCTCCGTTTGGAATTCATTTTTTCTTCCAACCATTTTAGAGTAGGCATTTCAACCAATTATACCCCATGCTACTGAGCTTAAACAGCCAACTGGTGCAGTTGCATGCTTTTTGCTCTATTCCTTAAAAAATAGGGTTGAAATTTACAAATACAAAAGCTTTGCATGGTATCCTTTTTCTGGTCATTATTAGCTATACAGTGCGTCCCAGAAAAAACGAAACCGAGAAGTATCGATGTTTTATCATAACTTAGTCACAACCATAATTAATGAATGATACATATTTGGAAAGCTTAGAGTCTCCTCTTTCAGTTGATGCTACTTAGATGATGCATATTTCACGCATGAGTGATTAAAAGCAATTTGAAGGAAGGAAACCAAAAAGACATCTGGCGGGCGGTATCTGAATTTCGAAGAAAAATTAACATTTCTAGAAAGTTGAGTTTCTGCCCTTTCATATGACACCTCAATCAGGAAAAATGAGCGAGGAATAACAAAGTTCTGTTTGTTTAAAGTAGCCCTTACATTTTCATAATTTTAACAAACGAATTCGTTTTCACTGGGTGCCTGCCGTAGCAAAAAGCAGATTTGACAAAAGACTTAACTCCGTTTCGTTGACAATCAGCCATGCATGAAGACTCTCGTCTACGGCTGATTGTCAACGAAACGGAGTTAAGTCTTTTGTTAATTTCGTTTATTGATACGGCAGGCAGCCAGTGAAAACGAATTCGTTTAATAAAATTATGGAAATGCAAGCACTACTTTAAACAAACAGAACTTTGTCATTCCTCGCTCATTTTTCATGATTGAGGTGTCATATGAAAGGGCAGAAACTCAACTTTCTAGAAATGTTAATTTTTCTTCGAAATTCAGATACCGCCCGCCAGATGTCTTTTTGTTTTCCTTCCTTCAAATTGCTTTTAATCACTCATGCGTGAAATATGCATCATCTAAGTAGCATCAACTGAAAGAGGAGACTCTAAGCTTTCCAAATATGTATCATTCATTAATTATGGTTGTGATTAAGTTATGATAAAACATCGATACTTCTCGGTTTCGTTTTTTCTGGGACGCACTGTATAAATGTGTCTCTCATAACCTGTATAGTAAAGCATCATATATATAAACACAAAATTGTCTTTAATGCCTTTGCTAAAACTACTCTTCAGTAAATGCAAAGTGGAATACGGAATCTCAGTTATATGTCACAATGCAGAGAGTTGAATATCTCTGATACGGGTAGCAATGCTTTGGAATACAACGTAGCCTGAAATTTTAGAAAATGATGTCCTCTCTGCCACAGCTCTTCACCGTGTATTTCTACCAATCTTAAATCAATTTTTTCTAGCATGTTCTGGCAAATAGATGTTCTTCTCTAAAATTGTATATTACATATATATTCACACCATTGTTTGTCCATTACAATCTTATCGAGGTTATACAGGTGTACATAAAATCGAAGTTTCCTGAACTATTTTCATTTTGTTATCGTCATTACTTTTCAAGAAGAACTATGAAATATTTAATTGGATTCTTAAAACATGAAAGTTCATATTTTTACATATGGTTCATCACTTGGTGATGCTCAATATCAATACAACACCATGTTTAGAATTTGTAAATGCAAGAAAATAATAAACAATACAAATAGACCTTGGATTTTTGACTTGTATTGTCGCTATTAAACTTACTAATTGAAAGGAAAGTTAAAGTGCTAACCATCAGCATTGTATGTGTACATCACATATGTCTCGGGACTTCCTATGATTTGGAAGTGTAATGTCATTTTTGTGTGTGCACATGTTCATGTACATGTAGTCTGCATGATACATTACATAAGAACTTAATACATGTAATAATAATCAGAAAATGGTGGTAGACCTTTTAGAACCAAGGTGCTTGTACATGTAGGCAGGGGTCATCACATTGTCAATTTTACATGCATATGTCAGTATTCATATTAATTCACTTATATTTATGAAGATGTCATACGCACAAAATCAACCATTGAAATTCTTGTCTCATGCATTATTTCATGTGTACATGTATATGTGTTCATCGTCACTTTTTGATTAGCACGAAATGTTTACTTACCAGTCAACATGCTCTCTCATTCTGGTTTGCATCAATATTTACTATGTCATCATAGCTGATTTGGCTACAAGAGTGAATGTCCTCCAAAACAAACCATCATACAGGAACGATCACTTTGACATCATGTTCATTTTCACATATCAGTCTGTGCATTGCAACTTCTTGGTGTATTAACATTCATGTAGTGTATTGTGTAAAGTACAGTAAGGCTACATATAAATTGAGTAAAAGCAAGACTTGACAATCAATTACCGGTAACGTAACTTCATATTTTCATGAAACTGATGATTATCCAAAGATAACCTTTTTAACTACCACTACCTGACAACTGCCATCCTAAAATACACTGTCCCATGACAACAAACTCACCAGGATAGTCACACCCTCAATGTGACCACTCCACCCCCTCCAACTCCCCACTCCCCCTCCTCACTCCCCCTCCCCTTCCACTCCTCCTTCCACTCCCCCTCCCACTCCCCCTCCCCCTCCCACTCTCCCTCCCCACCCCCTCCCCCTCCCACGCCCCCCTCCCCCTCCCCTCCCACTCTCCCTCCCACTCCCCCTCCTACTCCCCAATCCCCCTCCTACTCCCCACTCCCCCTGCAACCCTCCAACCCCAACCCTCACTCCCCTCCCACTCCCCTTCCCCTCACCCTCCCACTCCCCACTCCCACCCCCCTTCACCTCACCCTCCCACTACCCCTCCCTACCCACTCTCCCTCCCACTCCCCTCCCCGTCCCAATCTCCCTCCCACTCCCCTCCCCTCCCACTCCCCCTCCCACTCCCACTCCCCATCCCACTCTCCCTCCCACTCCCTCCCCTCCCACTCCCCTCCCCTCCCACTCCCCCTCCCACTCCCCCTCCCACTCCCCATCCCACTCTCCCTCCCACTCTCCTCCCCTCCCAATCTCCCTCCCACTCCCCCTCCCACTCCCCATCCCACTCTCTCTCCCACTCCCCTCCCCACCCACTCTCCCTCCCACTCCCCCTACTCCCACTTCCCCTGCAACCCCCCCCCCCCCCCTACTCCTTCTCCCCCTCACTCTCCCAGTCTCCCACTCGCCTCCCTACCCACTCCCACTCCCACTACCCCTTCCCTCCCCTCCCCCTCCCCCTCTCTCCTGTTGATTTGTAGCTGAAAGGTTGATATTCTGGAAGAGTAGATTGAGACCACAATACTGTACATGTACATACAGTTTGAGTGCCTTTGTTTCAAATAGTCATCAACTGAAACTGTGCTACAAATAGTTGGATCTCCATAATTGCTTTCGAAAGTTCAATTTCATTTTCATTTATTTCCACAGATTCATAAAAGACAATGTAAATTACAATCAAATATAAAAGCATTACAACAAAAGATGAACCTGCAGAGGGGGTGATCAAAAACCACAGAGGTTTATCGGGGATCATCCCCTGCTTAAAATTACAATATCAAAATACAATAGTTTTTTTTTTAATTAAACAATAACACATACAACAACATATATAGATATTACATGCAAATCTATATGTGGGGTGAGTAGTAGTGGGTTGGTGGTACCAAGAAATACAATACCGGTATATAGAGGAAATGAATGATATACAGGAAAGAAATAGTGAGAAAAATAGAAAGAAACACCGTACAAACTAAATCTGAATGTGAATTCAGTGAATTTCAGTTGAACGGTTTATTTTTTAACCACTGCTGAAAAAAATGAATAGTTTACAGTATTAAAGTATTTCAGCTAAAAATATTTGTGATATCTTTCAAATTCCTAAAATTGTAGTTCTTTATATATTTTTTTTTAAATATTTGTGAGCAAGCATGTAACTTTCCTTTCACTCTGATCATATCATTTTTCATTTAATAGATATTGTGTTTGATGATTTGAGATTATTATTTATAATTGATTGACATTTACAAGACATGTAACATGTATTTGTAATTCATGAAACATTATGATATAAATGTGTACATACATGTACTGTACCTGTGTTTGTGTACATTGCAATAGAGATACATACATTTGACTAATATTATTTGAATGTAAGAGTGATATTCGTAAGATTGTGTGAACCCTCTACCATTTTTGAATGTACATATAACTTCATTTTGGACATGGTATGTTTCCATTTTTAATTTTTTCATTGTGCCCAGTATTTATTATTCTTTGGAGTACACGTACCGGTATATCTACTCTGGAGTTATTTAATTCAATTCAATTCATTTATGGTCCATATCATTGGAAATTTGCTTTGTGTAAATTTATATCACATCAATCATTGTGAGCTGCAGTAATGTTTCATTTGTATCATTCACATACTCCTCACAATGGGTTCTTGATCTGTTATGTGAAGTGCCTTATCGTTTATGTGTTACTGTTTTAATTTCAAACGTGGAATTTGCAGTTACAAATGTGTCTATATGTACCGTATAAACAGTTCATCATGCCTGCATTCATGTACATGTGTATTGAAATTACCTTGAAGATGAATATTATAATAGAGAAGAAAGAAATACATGAATGACCAGAATAAATTTTGAGAAAGAATGATACAAAAATTGAAATACAATTCAGAGATGTACAGGGTGTATGCACATTAACTTCTACATGTAAATATAGGTGTGCATTTCTTGTACATATATACAGAATACACAAATTTTGATTGTCGGGGAATCTTTATATTTAATTTTCTTTTCATTTGATTTGAATTTCCGATGGTTTTCAACCCAGTTCTTGCTTAACCTGGTCATCAAAATGTGACAAATGAACCTGGAAAGGGTCATTCTGGAAGAAGGTCTAAATTAATATATAATCATTGTACAGCATGCTAAATGCCAGAGTCAGAAATTATCCCTTAAAAGATGAGATTGTTTGTAATTTCTCCTTTCTTTCTACGTTTTGTTAAGGTTTGGAATCTGACATGGATTCTCTGAGCTTTCCCAGAACTGAGATGGGTCTATCACCCATGGGTCCAAGCTTCCTCCAAGACTACGCTACAATGAGAAAGAGAGAGCTAGGAGAGAAAAGGGTGAGTAAATCTCTCATTTCCTTTATTTGTGGACACCTTTGAAAACAGCAATTTGTTAAAAGGTCTCATCCACCCCATTTTTTGTTGGATTGTAAAAAGCATTTTGATCAAATGCATAGCTGGGGGGAAAAAAGGAATATTTCATTTGATAGCGCATATATGACATTATAAAAACATCCCCATGCACTACCATAGGGCCATGAAGTACTCTGGCTATAGCTTCTCCGAATGTTATTTATCACACAAAGTACATTTTCAAGAAGTAATCCTGACGTATACCAACTTCCTGTATCTGTGTGTCTGTGTGTGTCAAGTTTAGGTTAGTGTCATATCAAAGCACATAACTTAATGATCCCCTTAGCTTTTAATTTAGACCTGTGACTTATCCACTAAACCACAACACCTCTACAAGGGATCTCCACACAGAGAGAACTTTCATGTTAAAGCCCCACTGCACTACTTATAGCTACTTGCGCCCTCTATACAGCCAACAATGCCTTAGCGGTACCTGTTGATCTCCCATGATGCCGTTTTTCTTATGTTAATTGAGAGCTGATTTGTTGAGATAACCACCTGCCAGTGACCTTGCAGGGAGGTCTAATCCCTCCATGCCAAACTAGTGCAGAGGGACTTAAGCAAATTTAATTCAATCCCAACTCTATTTTGTACTTTCAGGAATCTGCTTACTGTGAAGTAATGAAGGAGCTCAATGAGGCAACAGACACGCTGGATAAAGTTGGGACATCACCCAAGCCTGGCTTGATCAGATCCAACTCCTCACCCGCACTCATCACGATGGGTGAACCTACCAACCTACCAACTCTCTCCCCTCGCTCAGTGGCTCGGTCCTTCCTGGAAGACGCAGCTCAAAAACCAGGCTCCTACAAGGACCCTTCGTTCCTCTCAAAGCGCTACGCCCAGGACGTGGCATCGGAGCTGTGGTCATCACCGGGGATTGAGAAGATTGACCGTGATGCAGGCAGGGATCAGGAGGATGGACTCCTGCAGACCAGCGGGTCATCAGAGTTTGTGGACATCAGCTATAAGGACATTGAGAATGAGGAGTCAAAGGTCACAGCAAAACCAGCATCCTCAACCGCTCCTGGAGACTCAACACCTCCTGGAGACTCAACACCCGATGCCCTCGATGACAGTGCGGTCATCTCTAAGACCACTACAAACCAAGTTGAAGAACATGAACCTAAAGCAGAGAAGCCAAAGACCTTGTCAGTCGTACCCCATCTCTCCCAAGAAGAAGAGAGCATCCAGGAGTCCAGGAAACTCTTGAACTACAGTCCCTCACGTCCAAGAGGCCACACGGTGTCCATCATGGTCCATCGGGACAGACCCAAAGGACAGCAGGGTGATAGCAGGAGTCGTAGGACATCTGAAGCTAAGCACAGGGGTTCCTTCACACAGAAAGACTCCTACCGCTCTGGTATCAATCCAAGGTGATGATGATTCACAGCGTTTGTTTGGCGCCATATATCTGTTTAAACAAACATTCAAAGGCGCGAGCTCTTCCAACAAAGTTAGCATTTAAATGTCTGAAGGAAGATGTGAGTTTTGAGTGAATGTATGCTGTGTGAAAAGTTTATTTCCATTATTCATGTTATTTTACTCCAAAAATGTATCAATATATCCTTGACAGTTCTTATCAATTGTTTGTATGACAAAGAAAACTGATGATGCTCCACCGGCTTTTAACCTGTTTATTAAGAGATGGTTTTTGTAGTTCAATTACATACAGTGGGAATCCATGTAGCTTAATTTCTCATATCTTATTAATCTTTTCTGTTTTTTTTGTTTTTTTTAGCTTTGTCTTCCTGCAAGTGTATTTCTCTCCTTTGTTTACCGAGGGTGCTGAGAGACCTATCGCTATACCTCTCTCTCAGGTAAGACTCATCTTAAATCCACTGTTTCAGGGTTTACTCTGTTGGAAATGCACATGGAAAAGAGTGAAACAGCAATACTCATCTCATAATGATAACTAACACTGTATTTTCCTGATATGGTGACTGCATATTTATCTTTTGTATGGTATCTCTCAGTCACAAGTTATTGATCAAAGTGCTCTACAGTTTATCATTACCCCATTCACCGGACTTGATTTCCGTTATGCACTCGTTGTACACCTTCTCCACTTCACTGGGAACATTCCAGAGACTCCCTTATTCTCATTCACTTTCAAAAGTTTATACATGTATCATCTGTTTAGAGCCAGGAGGGTGTTCAACTCAAATACTTCAACACAAGAGTTAACACCCTTCTGGCTCTGAACACATTTCACATTTCACAAAACAGAATTTATATAAATGACAAAATTAGAACATAATATGAAAGATACTCAAAGTATGACATTATATAATCAAGTCTTTGTAAAGACATCAAAACTAATTATAAAATGGTAGGTTATACAGGGTGGAAGATGAGGAACCTATATACTTATATGGAAGCGTAGAAGATGCAATACAAGTCTTTACAAGAAAAGGTGGTAAATATTGTAAACACGATTTATGATTGAAAGTGAAAGGTGGTTGGGTTTGTTGTAGGACTGTGTATTAATAAACGTTTCCCTGCCATTCCTTGGATGGTATGACTCTGGAATCATGTTCTGTTTTTTGTTTTTTGATACCAGGTTGGTCAGAGAGCTGTCAAGGTTCTGGACAGGATCCCTCCGTATGATACTCACAAGATAGGTGTGGTCTATGTAGGAGAATCACAGGTAAGTGGTATTATTATCTATATAAGGCTTCCAAGTGGTACAATAAATCAGTGTATTCAATATCTTTAGCGCAGTACCCGGATGACTGACCAATATTGTTTTCGTATTGCTCGGTCATCCAGGAACTTCAACTATTGATATCGATATCATATCGATATCACACGAAAACAAAGCCATATTTGTACCAAGGTAAGTCAATTTTTGTTATTTCGCTAGTCAGAATAATATAGATAATGCTTTGTTTTCGGGTGATATAAGAATATATTGCTCTCGCTAAGACAATGTTAGTCTCGTCTTTGACATGTCCAATATTGTCATAGCTCGAGCAATATATTCTTGTATCACACTCAAAGCCATCCAATATTATATAAATCTTCTTCGCCATCTGAAAAGATGCTGTTGAGTATTGGTAATGCAGTTGCATTATGAAAGAAACTATCTAGAATTGGTTATGAATGATTCATTATAGATGAACTCAGACTCTCCAGGCATTGTAATCAAATTTTGTATGTGACCTTTCAATTTTTTGTATCATACTGAAGTCTAACTTTTTTTACCTTTTCTGTTAGTTTTATTATGTCTCATAAATGTGTCAACTTCGCAATGTCAGATGAATCACGATTTCCTTTGGTTTTAGATTTTTCATATCCAACAAAACAATTCCATGAATTACCGTCAATACTTTTACTTAAAGTGTTCCTTGGCATTCACTACAGTTTTCAATGATGTTTATGATTATAAGTTGAACTTTCATAGCGTTCAAATTATCTTTCCTCAGGCCAATGATGAGACAGAAATCTTGTCCAATGTTTATGGATCAGCACGCTATATGAATTTCCTACGAGGGTTAGGTCAGCTGGTGTCACTCAAGGACATTGACCCTGATGAAGTGTACACTGGGGGACTGGATAGAACCGGTTCTGATGGCAATTTCACCTACTGTTGGCAAGATGACATCATGCAAGGTAATGTACCAAATTTATGAGTACATGTTAGGAGTATGATTACGAAACTAAACAATTCAAGAGGCCCTCTTTTTCACACAATCAGTGAAATGTGCCTAATCTCTAAGGATTGGTGATAGTTCGCAGCCTTTACAGATTGGTGGTAGAAGTAATATATCTTCCTGTAAGTTACAAAAGATGGTTTGTTACGGAGGTAAGGAATAAGATTTTGGGTGCATTTCTGGAGTGAACAATAATATACCCTTTATTGAGGCAAGAGGAATCACTATTGGGACAGCACTTGTTAGACTGATGACATCAAAACTTGATGTCATTGGGCGATGGAAGAACTTTATTTTATTTTATTTTATTTAGGAGCTTTACATTAAAGATAAACTCCAGTTCTGGTAAAAAAAAGAAAATTAATTCTCACAGAATCAAACGAAACTTACACTGAATGTTCAAGATTACAAATAAATGACATGTGCCAAACAATTTTGGAAGAAAATGTATACTGGCTGAGTAATGAGCATAGAAAGACAAGGACATCAAGGTAGTACTAGCCCCGACACCATGTGTGTTGTCCCATATATAGCTTGTTACTAGTGCTTGTTACTTTACCATGACTCGGTCAAATTTATTATGATTTTGATGACTCCAGAACCTTGCAGTGCACACCAATACTTACATGCTACATGATCAACTGTTTCTGATCCTTTCCACACCTTTTCTTTCACAATGCAATCGCATTACCAGTACTAAAGTTTATCTTTAATCTTGATCTAAGGAAACACGAACGAACGATCAAAACTTGATAATTTGGCTTAATAGACCAGTTTACTAACATATTCAAATTTATGGATGTTTCTTTTCTGGGGACCTAGTGACAAGTTATTCCATTAACCTGTCATTAATGAATGAATTACAATACTTGTAATCCAGTCTGCATATGCAAATTGTTACTATGTCAGGTAAGCCTCTGACAAGCTTTCAGGTTGTCAAGAACAACCTGTGTTAAAAAAACGAGCAAAGTTTGAATATGCAAATAAACCGGTCTATTGAGCCAAATTTTCCAGTTTTGATCGTACTTGGTTTGAAGGTACATTGATCATTCCTGACTTTTTAGTGAGCAAGAATTTTTATTTTCTTAGCATACTTACCAATATGGATATTTACTCTGGAGGCAGTGGTGAATTTCTAATTTGTAAAAATGAGAGCTTGCTATGTTACAGTTTATTCATGAATACATCTAACATGATAGACCAGTCACAGGTTATTGAGGAAAGTGTATCTGCACAGAAATTAATTTGATATTCCTTTCTTTGGTATCCAGTTATATTCCACATAGCTACACTGATGCCGAACAAGGATTCAGATCCCATGTGTAACGGTAAGAAGCTTCACATTGGCAATGACTTTGTATCCATCATCTACAATGAGAGCGGACAGCCTTATAAACTAGGAACCATCAAGGTAAATTCATTCAACACAATTCTTACCATGAGCTGTAGCAATATTTACATTCATTTACTTACTCATAAATGCATTCATGAATTGGCACCAATTTATCTGCAAGAATTAATCGAGGAATACAAACCCTCATGCAATTTACGGTCATCTTCACAATTAAACCTCGTATCTACTTCTGTGTCAACTCTCTCTTATGGTAATCGCTCCTTTCGCAAAGCTTCTGCTGAACTTTGGAACAAATTACCTTTAAATGTAAAAAACTGTCAAACCGTTAACCTATTCAAAACTAGTCTCAAGACACATTTATTCAAAATTGCGTTCGATGATTAATTAACTCTGTTCACTTTGATGTGTATTCCATATGTATTTTAATTTGTAGGTTTATTTGCATTTTTAGTTTTGTATAAGATGTAATTGTATATCAGTCTATTTTGTGTGTATAGCGCTTAGAGACTTCGGTGGTAAGCGCTTTATAAGTAACGTTTTTATTATTATTATTATTATCTTTTTTTTTTAATTAGAAATGAGAGTTAAAGAAGTAAACATATACCATACCAATACAGCAAATTAATAAATCACCCTGAAGTAATTTATATCTATTGTAATGACTCAAGAAGAAATAACTAAGAAAAAGAGCAAATTAGAGTAGTAAACAAGGTCTTGGTTTTGTATCTAATATATTCAAGTATATATTATCTAAATGGGGTTAATAGTAACTACAATGTTACGTGTGTATAATTTGTTACTGCATGTGCTACTTTGGTTGCCCACTAACTGAATGTGTTTTATATTTTATTGATTTAAAAGAACAAAAGTACTCTTCATCTACTGGAGTAGAGCAAATTAATTTTAAACATTTTATGTATTAAGGTAATCTTCTATTTCTATGTATCTTTGTTACTTCAAGTGCATTAATATCATATTTTCTGTCCTTCTCTCTTCCACAGGGTCAGTTCAATTTTGCAGAGATCATTGTAGAGCCTTTAGACAATGACAGCAATCTAGTCTCCATACAAGCAAAGCCAGGTGAGATTAAATATTTCACACTTCTATACGCTCCGACTAAGATCCAATTGTGGAAGAATTTGCAATAGCATTTGATACAAACATTCAAACATATAAAATCTTCATCTTTTTTTTCTTTTCTTTTTGTATTTGTATGAAGTAAAATCTGACTAATCTAACTTTTAAGGGATTTCATGCTCAGAATCAGAGGTGCTTGGTGGAAGCACTGATATATATAGCATATATGAATGAAATAGTTCTAATATTGAGTTTGAGCACGGATGTATTTTGCATATGAATGTCATTGATTGATATAGTTGTTTATCTTTTTAAACAACATATGAAGCATATTGAGATTGCTGTGTTGTATCACTGTTTTGATGTATCTCTCATTTACACAGAGTTAGAGCAGATGTTAGGTAGACGAGGTCCCTGGATGGTTTCAGACCAACGAGCAGCTCTGCTTATCAGACAGATGGCACTTCATGCTAATGTAAGCTTTCATTCGGTTTAATTTGAATATGTATGTAATAGTGATATGTGGGATTTAGTTTTTAAATGGCTTATATGTAGATACATATCCTCATGGCCCCTGCCACTACCCATCATATGAAGAAAAAATAAATAAAAGTATTTCTTCCGGTTTTAAGCAGTCTAGTACACCATGGAGTGCATTGGAGCATAGAAATACTAAACACAAGAACAAAATATGAAAACACTGAAATGATATGGTTTCTGATACCTGGGGGTGTTTCACAAAGATCCTAATTTGAACTTATCTTTTAGTTGGACTTAACAATTATGGAAAGCCGTTAGCATCTTGAAAACATTTCTAAAAGTTATTCTAAAAGGCATAAAATGTTATTTCAATCATTCATACTTTTTATTATCAAGGATATTTCAAGTTCTTGATGTGGAATTCATGAAAAGTCTAAAATACTTGAATTTTTGCTTTTGAATATTTCTTATTTTAAGGGTACAAATGGCTCTCCATAATGTTTAAATTCGTCTTAGGATCTTTTTGGAACACCCACCAGATATGTGGTCTCAGCAAGAGACCAGCAAATGAAAAGATACAATTGATCCTCCTTGATTAGCAGTTTTCTCATGCAGGTTGATAATATATTCTTAGTCTGAAATGTAATATCTTGATGTAAACAGTAAAACCTAATATCCTTGTTTCATGTTGAATCCTGTAGCTGGCTTCCCAGATCCACCGTAGCCGACCAGCCGAAGCCTACTGTTCCAACTGGCTTGAGAGACTGAGGCACATCATACGCATCCAGGACAAGGTCAGACACATGGGGGCGCCCTCCAACCCCATGATGAACGTTATGTCGTCTCGTTATCTTCAAACACCGGAGAAGAAATCAAGTGGACATACAAAAGCAGCTAAAATCAGTGACTTTACAGATTATGCGTAGTGCAGCAAGAGTTTATTTCGCGATCGTCTCATTGTGCAGATTCTCAGATTCCAGTTTCCTTCATATATTTCACAAAAGATATTGAAGTTCCTGGAATCAATATTTTCATTGTGAACTGTAATCTCAAAGAACTGTATCTTTTCATCAGAACCATTTATCTTACACATACCAATCAATAACTTGTACTTCGTGCATACCAAGGACATGTAGCTAACATGTTCAAAGAGATTAAAAATATTGTGTTATATATTATTTTAAATAAACATAATATAATTATGATAATGAGTAGCTATTGATTTTCTCAGTCTTCATTATTTGAGATCAATTGAACGGTTCGAATTCTCATTGCGCATGTTACTGGATACATGACATGTATTGCAGATTTCACTATTCTGCCATTGTAGAGTGCATGGTATGGGTAGTATGAATTAAAGTACTAAGGCATTCATTGTTTTTGTGATTAATTAATGTCTTTTCTTGTGACGGTGTCAATTTGAATCCAAGCATTAATTTAATGACAATATAAACACGTAGGCTAAGACTTTTGAAGCAATTAGTACTTGCCAAATCTTTCATCTCCTGGCCGTCTGAATATCTTTACATGTTTATATTGTCCTTATATTCACTCAACAAAAAAAGGATTGCAAAAAAGAAAGACCAAATGCTGGAAGCTTTTTGATTGGTGTCTCTCCTTTGTTTTATATATTGTTGTATTATATGCAGAAATTAATTTTGATACAGAACTGTGAAGAGGAGGAAAATTGTGATGTTATGATTTATCCTAATTGAAATACAATCAAAAGTATCCAGGAAATTGCTAAAGAAAAACAATGAACAATTCTTAATTTCCTTTAGCAAGTAAAACTTTTTTTGCAATGTAAACATTTTTGTAAATTGTGTATTTCTTGTGCTTACCATTTAATAATAGAGCAAGGTTCATTTGACCATAGAGATGATCTAATGATCTAAATAATTATAGTAATGATTTATTCTCAACTTTTGTAGAAATTATATTTTCACTGGGTGCTGAAGGTACATGTAACTACATATTGATTATCATTACTTTCACTAACCCTTGTTATTGTGCAATATTATTATTTTTGTATTACTTTAGTTTTTTTTGTGAATTTGCATTTCCTAGAGGACTACATTTTTGCAAGGGCTTGATGAATGATTAAACATGAACAAAAACACCTTTTGATGTGTGACTTTTTCTTATATATTCTTAAAGGGATATTTGAGTTCTGTTGCAGAGGGCACTACACAAAATAATTTTTTTTGTGAGATAATGAAAAACTGAGTGCCAAATTTGAAAGAACATACAATTTAGATGACAAAATCATCTTTGTTTGATCAAAATTGGTTCAGAGGCGGCTGAAATATCGATAAATATAACGATTTCTAATACTTGTGTACCACCACAAATATTAGATAATTTGAAAAAGCTGTTGAAAAAACGAAAAAGCGCCTTTTACGTCGTATTTCAGCCGATGCCAATGTTGGCTTTTTTGTTGGCATTTTCATGTTGGTTATATTACGCACAACCAGCCGGCCCATGTATTCTTCTTCCTAAAAAGTGCAGGCTTCATGAAATGAAGATTAACACACTGTGGGTTGATGCGCACAGTCAATAGTACGCAAATATACACATTGTTTAGTGATGTGCGGTTAAAATGATATTAAAAATATAAAAAAATAAAAAGTATTGTTATAAAATATTGTTATTTTTTAATTAAATAATTAATTAACGGCCACTTTTTTTTTTTTTAAGTGGAGCTTGGTATGATTGTATTGGCTAAATTTCACACATTTTGAGGTCTAAAATTACCTTCATAGCAATTTTAGGTTCTAAAAGGGCACTCATAATGTCATAAATAAGAATAAGAGCAATTAACCATGCACTTTGAAGGCATTTGCGGTCTGAAAACGGAACTCAACTATCCCTTTTAATTCCTTGAATTACATTTACCCGGTATGTGCCATTACAACAAAGTCCACTGGAGCAATAGGACGAATTCTCCTGCATGTGTCTTCATACTGAATGACAAGTCTGTAACACATTTCAGCTTAGCTGCCTATTAGTTCTAATAATAATGATATCAATAATAATAATATTATTAATGATAGTAAAAAAAAAAAATGATAAAAACGATAATAGTTACAACTGAAATAATGATGCAGGGCTGCCAACTCTCACGCAATCTGCGTGAGTCTCACGCAATTCACCCCATTCTCAAGCTCTCACGCTGATCATAGGAACTCTCACGCTGAACCCCGAAAATAGAAACTAAAAAAAAAAAATGTCTATTATATCGGATATTCAATATCCCTGCCGAAAGTTTCAACATTTTTTTAACCACACATGCGCAAAGCTAAACTATCAATGCAAATTGGTTTCGGTTTGCCGCGCAAAGACAAGATAGTGAATTGCGATTGGCTTATCCTGCGTGTGCGAGTGACGTCGTCACTTTACTATGAAGCGGGGTTTTTGTGCGAGACACGACAAGCGAGTGTCGATGCCATGGCCTGTCATCGCTGTACATCGCGCCCGGCCCCCAGCCCGGCCCGGCTCGGGTGGCTCAGTGTTTGCGATCGAATAATGGGCCTGGGCCGTCCTCTTTAGCCCTCTACGACCAGATCGGCCATATGGTACAGTACTTCAGGCTTCAGCCGGTACAGGTGAGTTTAAACTCTTGTCTTGAAATATTGAAATTCATGGTTTCGATCGTTTATACGATGATTTTGGAAGGGTGCTTGTATATAATTGATATGGCAGTTATATTAACTATGTTCTGTGTATTCTATTGAGAACGACATTTTGATTGAATTTTTTTCCAAAAAGAGTGTGGAAATGTGGAATTTTGTATTTTTTCAAGGTCAGTGTATACTTCATGAAATCAATTAACCTATGAATCATGCCTTATGTATTTGTGGAATCAGGGTTAAAGTATGCACCAGATTGCACCATTTAAATTGCAAAATTGTAAAAGCTCCCTACCGTGGAAGGGGGGACACCCCCCTTCCACACCATCCCCCCCTCGGGCGCTCCGCGCCCTCGGGCTTGGTCGCTTCGCTCCCTCGCAATGTCTCACTCCAAACTCTTTCCAAAGGTTGGCAGCCCTGATGATGATGATAATTAATAGAAGTAAGGAAGAAAATAAAGTATAGGAGAGAGAGAGAAAGAGATAGGGAACATACAAGATGCTGATAATAATCATAATGAGAGATTAAGGAGATATAGAGGGAGACAAAAGGAGAGAGAGAGAACAAAAAGATACAGGTATAATGGGGGAGAGAGAGAATGAAGGAGGAGACAGCTAGCTAGCCAAAGCTGTGGCGCCACCATAGAGATATTAAGTATATATCTCTATGGGCGCCACCCAAGCTAGCGGCGAGTCGCCATAGCCGTAGTGCAGATACATGCGGTACTAAGCGGTAGCAAGCGGCTAGCATGCAGCACGTCGTGACGTAGGCCCTACACAGCGAAGCCATGCATGCCCGCGAAATCCTCAAAATGCACGTAGCCTACTAGTCACTGAGCCTAGTATAGTAGCTTGCGCTTGCGTAAGACGTCGTATAGTCTATAGATCTCTCTACGCATCATTTCCAGCGGCACGATTCGATTGCACGTGTTGAGGGAAAGAGATGGTAAAGGAATGGTCGAGAACTCAAACGTATTTATGATTAATAAGCTAAGTTTGAGCTATTTGAGCTAGTTCTCATTGCTGAAGTGAACTCATCATTATCATATCACAGCTCATTCTATCTGAGGTAAGTCACGATCACGATTCCCTGATTATTTTCTTTTTCCATCAATGATTGAATGATGATGAAGACCCAATTTCTAAATTCTATTTCTAGACTAACAAGCTGTGCTTTTTACAACTTCAGACCACCTTATTTCCACAGTTCCAACGTCTTTATAACTTTCTAATTGTTCATGAATTTATCACTTATAATTATCAATTTATTCTTATTGACGTTGAACTTGTTGTTAATGTTATTGTTCACTCATGAATGTATTGTTTTCATTTCACTTGTCAGTGAAAAGAAATAGATTTCTAGGCCCAGAATCTAAACAATTCTTGAATTTGTTATATGATGGTGTGACCAAAGTTCGCTATCTCAAAAATCAGTAAGATTTCGAAAATTTGAAATCACCAATGAAAAGAGGAACATAAAATTACCCAGACTCCAGAGATGAAATTTTCTTTGGAATTGGGAAGATATTGACAAACGATCGGCAAATTTTGCAATAATTTGCGTCCGTTCCGAAAAATTCTCAACTTATTGAACCGATAAGGGTCTGGAAATCTTTGATGTGAGAGCAGATTTCCTCATAATTACATGTAGAATGTGGTACCAACCGATTTTATGATAATGATATCTTATTCTTACCTTGCACCTTATTTTTTATGGATCACATTTTTTGATAAATCAATTTTTAAAACCCTGTCCTGTGGTTGAAGTAAGGTCTTGTTGTGTTTATGATTTTTTTTTAGTTGCAGCACGCTCGCCGATCCGAAATCGAATTTTTAGATCGCGATATCTCCAGAATCCTTTGATGATCAATTTTCTAGTTGAACCAATTTGTAGTAAAAAAATTTGCCGTCCATTTGGTAATGATTAAAATAAATAAATTTGTGTAGAATATGAGAAATCATAGATCGAATATCACATCTTATCAAAATCTCTTGGAGCTTGGGTCACCCCTTTATACTGTATGAAGGGGGTGACCAAAGTTCGCTGAGATTTTGACAATATTAGAGAATGTGATAATCGATTCATGATTTTGCATACCGTATTCTAAACAAATTTAATTAATTCAATTAACTATTACCAAATGGACGGCAAAGTTTTTTATTACAAATTCATAGAAAATTTATCGTTGAACGATTCCGGAGAAAACGTGATCAAAAATTTTGATTTTGGATTTTCATAATTTCACACCCAAAAGACTTACCGGTAACTCCATTTCGTTGACAATCAGCCATGCATCAAGTCTTTCGTTTTCTTTCTTTTGTCAACTCTGTTTGTTGCTAGGGCAGGCAGCCAGTGAAAACGAATATGTTTAATCAAATTATGGAAATGCAAGCATGATGAAGCATCACTTAAAAACAAACAGAACTTTGTTATTCCTGGCTCATTTTGCCTGATTGAGGTGTCATGATGAAAGGGCAGGAAGTGAACTTTCTAGAAATGTAATTTTCCCTTTGAAATTCAGATACCGCCCGCCAAATGACTTTTTGGTACCCTCTCTTCAAATTGTTTTTAATCAGTCATACGTGAAATATGCATTGAGTTGCATCAAATGAAAGAGGAGGATCTAAGCTTTACAAATATGTTTCATTTATTAATTATAATTGTGATTAAGTTATGATGAAACTTCCATGATTCTCGGTTTCATTTTTTTCTGGGATGCACTGTATCGGAATAAGAGAAGAGGAAATCCTTTTGTGATCCAGTGGTTCACCTGCACACCCCAATCAGTTATATTGGATGGACAGACCTGAGAGTTAATTTTTGTTTAATGTAATTGTTTGTCATTGTACCAGTATTTTGTTTGTTATAGCGCTTAGAGATTTTGGCGGTAAGCGCTTTATACATGTAAGCACCATTTTTATTATTATTATTACTGTGGTTTATTTTGCTTTTCCCCTCCCCTGCACATTTGACACCACATCCTGAATGAGGATGATGATGATAATAGTAGTAGTAATAATTAGTACAGGTACAGGAGGTGCAATAGAGGAGTGAAAATTCTCACTTGACAGAGACCTCTCCAGCTGAATTTGTAGACATCCTTATTCAATTTGGAGGAGAGGAAGTTAGGGAAGTTTCCACCAATTTTCCTTGAGATGTTCACATCACAGCAAGTCAGCAATGTGTCTCAAAACCTTTCCTGCTCTCACTATTGATTTTGGGGGTTAATTTATCAAAACGGAACAGGGGCCTTGATAGAGTTGTTATAAATTGAATTTTCACACCAGAAGTCTGCCTGTTTATATCTCAAATTTTAAAATCAATAATGGGCTAACGTTTGGCATAAATTTATCCTTTTTTCTGCAGAGGCTTTGTTTATGGTTTTGGCAAAAAATTAAACTTAAATCTGAGCATGTAAGTGTTTTGACTTTGATAGTGGTAGTAGGGGGGGGGGGTGAAAATAAATCTTTATTAAGAACTGTATTTGTCATTTGTAAGGCTACAATACAATGTATTACTTGAATATGGTGTGACAGACTGCCATCAAATGTAGCCAGAAATAATCTAGGGAACCATCATGAATGATATGATTTCAGAATAGACCTCATTCCTTATGCCAAATAAGATTTTATTTACTGAATGTATAACCAAACAAATTACACTGTATGTAAAATTATAAATATGTATTCAAAATACAAGCAATAGATCAACTTATACAGATACTGAGGCATTTCATATAGGCCTACTTGATAGTGGCACAGAATTTCAATAGTGATCAGAATTTCTGAATGTAGGGGAACTGCTGATTCATCTTTCCATAGCGTAAATAGAGCAGTGTACACTATAGCAAAATGAAAATCTCACTTCCTTTATTTACCAGTACTAACAATTGAGGATGTAAATCAGGACCCGCCCCGATCAATCTGAAATGTAAACAGGTGCAGCGGGGGTGTGGAAAATATCACACAAAAGATGCAATGCAGCCTGTATTCTGTCTATTAGTTCTATTTTCAATTAGTATTCATTGTCTTTGTAATATTGTTCACTGGTGTAGACAAAACTTAATAGACATGTGGCACCTACAATGGACATACATGTACCATACTTTTGTTTCAAAAGAGCAGATCTACTCTAATCAATGCAGGATATCCTGAATACATTATGAAAAATGATGAATAATGATTTTGTTTTTAAAACTTTTTTTAAAAATTGTTAAAACTCAACCAAGGCTAAACCAACAGTCCCATCAAAACGGAAACAGGAAATGTACAAGTGGCCTCTACCTTCACCCCCCCCCCCCCCCCCATCTCTCTATATCTCTCTTTCTCTATCTATTACTCACATTCTCCTACTATTATATGTTTCCTTTACGTTTTTCCTTGTAATCCAAAGATAGTAAGGTACTTGTATTGTTGTTGCATAGACTGAATTGGACACCGGGGTTGAGTTGTTTCACTGTTTAAAATCTCAAAATTATGAATATTATGACAAATTCTATTCAATGCAAGCTACAAACAATTTGGACATGCATACAGTACAATACATCAATTATATATGTAGAGCTTCGTCCTGGTCTGGTTAGTAGAATTGACCACAATGTGCAGGCCGAGATAAATAATAAATATAAAGTGTAGTTCATAATCATGTAACCCTGTCTGGCCTTCAAGGTATATTAAATTAATAATTGGAGATGGGTAAAACGTGCATAATCCTGGTAGGCCTTTGGAGGTTATACATGTACAGGGTACATGGTTTACATCACAGCAAGGGGGCGAGGAAGGGGTTTTGATTTGGTGTGTAATCGAATGCTAGCAGCACGTCCATATGTGCAGGGCTCTGATCAAGGGCACAAAAGTGTTACATATGAGGTGAATTTTAAAAGTCAATTATAGACTGTGGCAACATTATTTTTGTAATCTGCAAACATTATGCAACACATAGCTAAAAAATCAGACCTTAACAAATTGCCGTTAAGCGGCAATCAGTAGCCAAATATCACATCATCAAAAATGTTACGTACATAACTCGGTGTCCACTTCATGCTGATATTTCTCTTATAGTTTTAATTTTTCTCAACAAAGTACATGAGATGTTAAAACATACCCTAAACAAAACTTAAAACCATTGCCATATTAACTTTTTTCAATTTAGTTATTAGAATTTGGCCAAAACAAATATGGACACCGAGTTATGTACAGTACATCTTATTCTCTAGATGCTTTCTCTTTGCCTTATTGTCAGATATGGTTTTGCATTAGTCTAATATCGACTTCAATTGAAGGAATGATGTGTTTCCTGAATGAAACATAATTTGCAATGTGTAAATAGTTTGTAAACTACTATTTCAGGACTGAAATGTAAGATTTCTGTACTTAATCGTACATAACTGTGGACACCAAAAGTAAGTAGTTTTACATTCAAATTATAACTTCTTGTTCCTTAAATTCAATAAATGTTTGTTTAAATGAAAATGCAGAAGGGTGCAATTCATGCTGACAGAAATAAATTGATTCATTTATGATAATTTATTTCAAATTGTGATTGGCAGTAACGTACATAACTCGGTGTCTTTTCATAACGGTGTCTTAGTTATGTACATGACATGAAAAAGCTCAAACTGCAATATTTTGTAATATTCTTCTCACCAAATCAGACGTGTGTATGTCTTATACATTGTTTACTACCTACAATAACAAATAACTAAATATAGGGGGTCTTATTGAAGAAAAAAAAACATGGTGTACGTACATAACTCGTCACGTACATAACTCGGTGTCCATTCATTGTTGATTAAATCACACATACAAGTTAAAATGGGGAATCCAATGTTATCAGTGCTCTTCATTCACCTATATACACCATTGCATTATCATTTTGAAAGAATACAATAAGTTTTTGTATAGATTCTGTTGCATGATATGTTCATAACTGCAGGACACCAAACATTTTCCATTTTCAGAAATCTGAATATTTTTAAAACCATGACCCATAATGAAATGATCTGATTAGAAATCAAAGATAAAGTGAAACTAAACATTATAACATTGCAAGCTTGTAAATAAATCAATTATTTATACACCATTCTTCAGTTAGTAAGATTTGAAATTTGCAGGACACCACAGTTATGAACATATCACAAAAATTGTATCACGTGTAAATGGAATAAGAAAGTAAAATAATAGGAATTAACTCAACAGAAATGTTAATTATTACATAGATTCTACATCAAGATTTAAAAAAATCACAAGTTTTGCATCCCATTAGTAAAAATATGGTATCCAATTAGTGCATGTTTTGAATGTAACGTTAAAAGTGCTGAAAATAGGCCCTTTTTCATCATAAAATTGCTCTAAAATCTTTAATTTGAACTCAATGAAGCTGAAAACTTGTTTGGAGCTTCCTCCAATGGTACTTTTTAATATAAAAATGCTAATTTGTGTCTGGGTCTCATGGTTTTGGATAATTGAACAATTTCCCAGTGTTCAATCTACATTTTTGTAAGTGTACCCTTGATCTGAGCCATGCACATATATAAAGGGCATCGTTTGACCCTTGTTGAGTGAAGGCATGTTTGCTTTTTTTCTAGCCTGGTTTCCAGAACATCATAGTTACTTTTTATGCCATACATGTACATGTTACTGCATTTTGTGCCTTCAAAATTCAAACTACAAGTGAACATTTTATGAATAAAATTTGTATCTCTTATCAGATCAATGGTGGTGTAAAGTTGTAAACTCAGCCTAAGTCCTGGTTGTGAAAAACAAAGTTATTGTGTGACGACTTTGAAATATCTTGCTTTCCCTGAAAGCTATAATACCAAATTACACGTACTTCAAAGCATGCCTACGTGCCTACATGGGGAGTGGGGTTGATCTAATTATTACACAGCGAAAGTCTTGAAAGACCATTTGTCTTGAATTAGTTTACATGTAATTGGAACCAATGTGAAACATGCAATGGTTAAAAATAGCTTTGTTGAGAGAAGGGAAGTGAGACTGAGAGAGTGAGGAGAGATCCAAATTATTTTTACCAGTGATTTTGTAAAAGTATGTTGTACTATAAACAGATCTGTTGGGGTGTAGAATGAATTGTAAACATTTACAGTAGATTTATTATTTTTCAATTCTAAAGAAAAAAAAATTATGAGAGAATACCAATTTCTTGGCAAAGCCTGATACAGATAAGAGTTATTGAAGTTATCGAGAAGTGGCATAAGAAGTTTAAATAAGTAGAACTCATACAGAGTATGTGAAGTTTGAGCATGTGGTGAGAGATGAGCATTCGCAAGAGGTGAGATAAGTATCGTTATACATCTGGATATGTACTGGGGGATTAATTCTGATACTAGAGGGAGTGAATGTGATCCATGTGAACCTGTGAAGTAATCCTACCATATCCTCTTGCTTCTTAAATATTCTTAATATACATGTATATTAGGTCAGCATGAACAGATGCAGACCACATTTGTGCACACATGTAACATACAATGGTTCATGTGTATGTGTAATATTTCTTTAGACTACACAAGATTAGGCCATTTAAAAAAATATACATGTTTAGCGTCCCCACCCGCTTCCTTTTTGGGGGCCGCCTCCTCTTTTTTTTCTTTTTTTTTTTTTAAGAAAAAAAACATGAAAAACACTGCTAAAATGGATCTATTTCTGATTTAAAAAAAAAAAAAAAAAAATCGGGCCTCCTCCTTCCTATTTTTCAAAAAAAACAGGACACTAAACATGTTTTTTTTTTTTTTTGGCCTTACATACCTGTACACATTTGAGAATATAAGTTGTGCAAACACACAGTTTTTATTGTCAAGTTGCCAACCCTCGTATTTGTGGCAAGAGTTATGCAAGTGCTTGTAAAAACCAAAATAGAGTTGAATACAACACTTCCTTCTTTCTTGGCCCTTCTTATACTGTAACTACAAACCATTGCAATTTGAACACTAATATAGCTCATCACTGAACTCTATTTATAACTCATCAGTCAAGTGAACACTAATATAACTCTTCAGTCAAGTGGGATATTTATGACCTGTAAAGTAAACATTGAATTTCATTTTACAGGTTTAAAGTCAAGAAATCTTTGATTTTTAAAACAAATTTTTAACAGTTATTTGATAAAATAAATTGGTTGAGGAAGTGCTCTGAACACGAGGTGACACAGTGAGAGAACTGTATCATTTGCCAGTGTAGTAAGACTGCATGATTGGATTATGATCCAGGGATCAATATAAATGCTAAAGGGTGTGAATGTGAGCTGAGTGAACCCTTGCTGTAATCTCCAGTCTCACTACTTTAATACCCATAAGGCCTGTCTTCATTAGCTCGAGTTGGACAGATAGCCCTCTATTTCTGGTTCTGGAAATTGGCCAGATCATGAAATAGCGGGCTATTTGCTCGGGAAATCTTTCCAAGATATCTTGGGCTAGTTTGCAAAATAGCCCGCTACAGTATTTGTCCGCCTTCACCAGCCCAAAGACTTGCACTACATGTATGGGCAAACACTGAGCAACATATCTTGAGCAAATTTCATGTATGCCTAGTTCTGCCTACCTGGCTCAAACCATCAGCTTTGTTTCTACTGATCTATCATCATACAGTAACCATGTGGTCATGGCATGAGAGTCTGTTGATGGGAGCATTCTCTTTCTACACCTGTACCCATACCATATCATAGTTTTAGTCATCAAATTACTTTTCCGCTCTGGCTCAGTCACAGCATCTGTTCGAAGTGTTTGCTGTTGAACATCAAGTCACCTGGGTTGTAAAAAAATATATGATTTGGATAATGGCTTTCCTTTTGGGGCTATGGCCTATTGGTTTTTCAAAGCATTTGAATGTTTTCACTCCTTACATGTATTTTTAAAATTTGAATGGAATTATAAGAAAAGGGGGTTTGTTTTCAGTACAATTTTCAGTCAAAAATGTATTAGTGGATAGTGCAGACAATTTTTGATAAACTGCACAAAAAGGAAAGATAATTGAAAAGAACTCATGCATTTGTATAATATCCACATTTCACACTTGAGGGGAGAAACTGCACAAAAAGAAAAAATAATTGAAAAAAACTCATGCATTTGTACAATATCCACATTTCACACTTGAGGGGAGAACACTGTTATACAGTGCAACTTGTTAAGTTCCCTTTGTTCCCCTGATATAACAAGATCTTATTACAATAAGGAAATTTCCTTGGTCCCGAGTAGTTTGTTCTTTACACCGCACTATCATTCTCTAACTTGAAAAAGGAATCTTGCACTCTTTGTTTGACATTGGAGGAAATGCTCAATTATCTTGTGAAAGCACGTGGTTTTGGAAACCGCTTGAGATTTTCATTCTTAACAGTCAAACCGATAAAGGTACAATTACATGTATGTTTGATTGGCTGATTGGGTTTAGTATTATGTGGATATTGCTAGATGTTATTTATGAAGACATGAAACAGCCTACACGTGGTCTGTGTGTGCTCTGTAGACCGTCTTCAGTTTCTGTCTCTCCTCCTATCCATGAATTAGGAACATCTGGAATTCCAACGAAATTTGATTAAACCTCATCTCATTATTCATCTTATCACTTTTTCATCAGATACATGCTGCGGTTCCTTCACAGCCACCAGAGCCATGCCGGATATATTCTCCCGCCAGTCAGCTTGGGTCACAGTGGTATCGTTGCTTGTTTGTTGCTGCATTCCCTTTGCCTTTCTTGACCTCAACTCTTCCTCTGGCTCTGGTGTAAGGCTCCCCCACAGGGTCAGGTTACAGAGACGCTATCCCACTGAGAAAAAGGTCATCGGCCCTAATTATATCCAACATGAGCTGCCTGCCATGCCTATTGATTTGAAAGTGAGTACGGAACAAAGTTAAAGCATGTGGTCAAACCACAATTAACAAGCACGTTGAGGGTGCTTTATACTTTTATAATTTACTGTACCAGTATAAGTTCAACAATTAATGGACAACGTGTACTCAAGGACATGTGACTACATTTTATAACATATTTTCAATGACTGTAATATTTTTATTTTCATGGAGGCCTTGTTCTCTGTGGAATATGGAAATCAATCCTTCCAACATTTAATAGTCATACTACAGTTTGAACTTTTTTTAGAGATGATCAAATTTTAAATCATCACCAAGCATGTAAAACAATATTTGATATCAAGTAACAAAATTAAAAAAAAAAGAAAACAAGAAATTGTGATATGAGAACCAAACAGGACAGTGATTGGATATATTTTTTTTTAAAGGAAAAGGGTAATTTTTTCTCCAGCAATTTAGTATTTCTACATGCTTAACATAATAATACCCACTTTTATTTATTACCATGACACAAATGTTATGGGTCTCAATATTGTGAAACACATTACATTCTGATTATGCTTTTATATGTTAGGCTCGCTATGATAAGAGACAACTCCTAGGAAGGCATAGACTTCAAGCCCGCTCATCCGCCATTGAGAGATTCAGACGTAATGTCCAGTCATTGGTAGATAGTAAAGACTATATCCCTCTGATGACCAGTGAAGATCATCAGCTTGACCTTCAGTGTGGATCGTGCTCTCTTGTAGCAAACTCAGGTAAGGAATCAAGGGAGTTGGGTTGCATTTGGAGTTTTTGGCATTAAGTGCATAATGATGGGTATTTGCTGATACCTTGTACTTGTACTCCCTGTTCACCCAAATGAACACATCTCTTTCTGGTTATTTTCTTTCACAGCTGTAAAGCAAACACAAAACGACCTGTCGCTTGTGTAATGTTGAAATATTTTCTTTCCTTTAGAATTGAGCTTGTTTTCATATATTGGTTCGCTTTTCTTCTGACCCCTTACCAAATTTTCAAGCTGTATGAAATATAAAATCACAAACATCCTTGACCTAAGCATGTGATTTGTAAGAGCTGGTCATCTATCTGACCAGAGTGTTTCCTGTAGTTTGTTCAATATGAATTTGGGCAACACAAAAAGGACCACAAAAGGCCCTGAATCCTTTATTGTACAGCAGGTCAAATCTGAATTGTCAACTCACGCTCTGATTAAACGTCAATGATCATCAATTCTTATTGTGAGACCTTGGGATAATACTTTTAGAATACCCAGCTCCACCTTTCACACTGAATTACACAAGCTCCTCTCCCATCTTTTTATGTTGATGCATTAAAATATTATTTATTATGAGATATCAATTAGTTAGGTTACGGTTTTAAAGGCATCCTTTTACAATGTTAAATCTGAGATGCACAGCTCTACCTCTTGATACCAAGCAAGAAGGTGAAGATATATCCAAATAATAAGCCATGGGTTTCTAGTGAGCTGAAGCAGTTACTACAGGATAAACGGAAAGCATTTATTGATGGCAATAATTCGTCGGTTAAAGAACTACAAAGAAAAATAAATCGTCAGATTAATAAATGTAAGCACGAATATAAATGTAAGCTGGAACGAGACTTTCAACAGAACAATAGTCGCGCATCATGGCGAGCTATGGAAACGATTACAGGTTATAAGAGCAAACAGAAAATGACAGAATTTAACCAGGACTTTGCAGATGATTTAAACTTATTTTATACACGATTTGACTGCAATGACTTTCATGATCAAAATGAATGCTTGAGTAAATCCTTGTTAAGTAAAATCACAAGTAATGTTGGCATTGTAATATCAGAGCTAGATGTGAGGAACATCTTAAGAAGAGTAAAGGTAAACAAGGCCACTGGACCTGATGGCATCTCAAATCGGGTTCTTAAGACTTGTTATCAACAATTAGCTCCTATTTTTACGAGATTATATCAGTTAACTTTGGATCTAGGTGTAATACCACAAATATGGAAAACATCTTCAATTATACCAGTTCCAAAAGGGAATAGGAAATGCAGCAGCACAGATCTGAATGCCTTTCGCCCTGTAGCACTTAATCTAATGTCATGAAATGTTTGGAAAGGTTGATTTTGAAACATCTATTGAGTCAAGCTGGCTCATTTATTGACCCCTTTCAATTTGCTTATAGACAGAATAGGGGAGTTGAGGACGCTGTTCTTGTCCTTCTTCATGGAATATATAGTCATTTAGATATCCCCAAATCATATGTAAGATGTACCTTCGTTGACTTCTCTAGTGCTTTTAATACCATAACTCCTCACCTTTTAATAAATAAACTGATAGAAATGGAGGTTGATGTTAAAATAGTGCTCTGGGTTCATAACTTTCTAACAAATAGACAACAATCAGTAAGACTTGGAAATATTAAATCCCCTACTTTGGTAACCAATACAGGAGCTCCACAAGGGTGTGTCCTTTCTCCCCTGTTATTTTCACTGTATACCAGTGATTGCACTAGTACCAGTCAATGTTGTTCATTTATTAAGTATGCTGATGACACTGCCATCACAGGTTTCATTAAGGGAGGAAATAGTGAGAATGAGTATTTTTGTCAAGTTAATCAGTTTGTTGAATGGTGCGATCGACACAACCTATATTTGAATGTTAAAAAAACCAAAGAGATTATTGTAGACTTTCGACGTGGTGACGTAAATCATACCCCTTTGTATATTCATGAACAGGCAATCGAACACGTACATGAATATAAGTATCTTGGTACCTTGATTGATGATAAGCTACGATTTAATAAGAACACCAACGCTGTACACAGTAGAGCAGAGCTGCCAACTAGTACGGATTACGGATTTAAAAAAAAAAAATGATTTTTTTTTTTTTTTTTTTTTTTTTTTTTTTTTTTTTTTAAATAAATTAAATATGATTGATCGTAGCGAGTGCTGTGAATAGAAGCCATTTTTCATGATAAACTGTGTTGTGATGACCTGAAATTCAATATTTAACATGTTTGTGTGAGTAAAATCACCCAAAATTTCAGATAACCATGCGTCCGCGCAGTGTTGGCGTGCCGTTTTTTTAGATTCATAGCGCCGCATAAGAAATTACTGATTTATACCCCAAATTACTGATTTTGAGCCTTGTGATTACTGATTTTCTGTTCTGGAGGTTGGCAGCTCTGGTAGAGCTAATCAACGGATGTTTTTTCTAAGGAAGCTCACAAAATTTAACGTTGACAGGACGATCTTGCATCTTTTCTATCAGTCTATCATTCAAAGTGTTCTTCTATTCAATCTCATTTGTTTTTATGGAAATCTCACACAAGCAGACAAAACTAAACTCGAACGTCCTAGGAAAATTGCTCAACGTATTATCGGCATTGAATTACCACCCCTATCAGTTTTGTTTGAAGATCGCTTATTGACTAAAATAACTTCTATTATGAAAGACCCATCACATCCACTATTTTCTTGTTTTACTTTTAACCGCTCAGGAATCCGCCTGCGTGTACCAATTACCCGTAGAGCCAGATACAGAAATTCTTTTATTCCAAATTCCATGCACATCTATAATGCAAAAGTAACACGAAATTCTCAGCTTTAAGCTGAATAATAGCGATTATGATTATTTGTTAACTTTTTTTCTACCCACCCAGTAAATTGTAGGGATTGGGTTGGAAAGTTTTCCGCCTTATCACCTTTGTGGGTCAAAACATCCGTTGTTTAGCTCTGCTGCTGATTTTTGTTGTATATTTATGTCATGCATTATAATCTGATTGGAAATTATGCCATCTCTCCTTCTCTGTCTCTCCCATTTTCCTTTGGACCCCTACCAACTTTCCCTATATTTCTCTCTTCTATCAGTCCTTCGAGCTTGAGCACTCTTTTCCTTTATCTTTCTGCTCGTATTTCGATTGTGATGCTGCTCATATTCACATCTATATTCATACCTGAATTTATTCATGATGTGATTCAGAATTGTATATAAAATTCTTGCTATGTATAAGTCATATAACTATCTTGTCATGTTTTGTGCTGAAAGCCGGAGAACCGTACCTGCTCACATACTTTTTCTTATATAGTCTTGACGCCCTTCTGGATTTCAGCACACGACACCATGTTTTTGTCTTATGTTTTATGTATTACATGTTATACCAATGGAAAACAAATTTCTGTATTATATTATGGACAATAAAATCTTGAATCTTGAATCTTGAATCTACGTGTTATCAGTCTCTGTGATATGGTGTAATATTGAAACCCTAAAAAAAAATGGGCTTCAAAATGATCAAGAAGTGCCTCAAAAAAGTAAAAATCTTTGAGTGACCAGTTTTACCATACTCGTTTTCCCCAATATACTCTAGTGTTATGAAAACCGTTAGGAAAACCCAAAATTTGATTTCCAATCATAAATATCTTGATAATCAGACAGGCGATTGGCTTGTAAAATTCATGTGGTTCCTGACTGACCTAAAGGTTTAAAATTATCATTGCAGCATGAGCTAAATCTAGGATTTTGTTTCAGAATCTGAGACAAAGTTTCCCAAATACCTTTAAAGGACATACATGTAGTTGCTGGTATCCATCATATCATAAGAAAAAAAATGATTTAAAAATGTATGTGTCATACATTTAGACTGAGCACTAAGGTTTCCTTGAGTATAAATCTATGAACAATTATGTATTATTATTCATATTTTATTTCCTTCTTTTATTCCATCCATAATGCAATGATATATGAATTTAGCTGAGCTAGGAAACTACATAATTTTGTATTTTCTTACTCCAGTGACACTCTTCTGCATTGTTTTTTTTACTCTGAATATAGGCCTAATGAGACAGAGTTCATTAGGGAAGGAGATAGACCAAGCAGACTGTGTGTTCAGAATGGAGGATGCCCCTACCGTGGGGTATGAGAGAGATGTAGGGAGACGGACCACTGTCAGGGTCGTCTCATATTCCAGGTAAGAATCATCGTAACATGGACCGCGTCAGGGCCAGTACTTGGGATCAAATTCTTCAAATTAAAGTTCTTACATTCAAATTGTATTCTTATAAGCTTGCACATAAGGTTTATAATAGATGCTCTACTTTGATTATTTTAAATGCTGATTAAGTGAGGGTATTTTCACTGATATGCTCTTTTAGTTAACAAAACTGGATATTATCCATCTAAACTTTGAAATGATTAAATCTATATTTGTTGACTGGATTCTCTCTAGCTTAAATGCTTTACTACTAGAGAATTTAGCTAGAAATGGACATCACATAATAATACTACTAATAATAATAATCTTTTTTACAGTCCACCCCAAAATTTATTAAGTTAAACCGAAAATGGAAATTCTTTTTGCACAATTGATCATGAGCCCGGTGCCAGATTGACGTTGCTCTAGAGCATTCTACATAGAATCATTCTTCCCCCCCCCCCTTCCTTTCCCGTCTATTTCTTTATCTCTTCTCTTTTTCACCTTCATCTATCTCTTCCTGTTCTTTATCCACTCTCTCCACCTCTTCTCCCTTACATCCCTCTAATATTATATATCTTATCTAACCTTTGTATCTCTCTCTTCCCATTATGTTATCGTAGCCTCTCTAATGTGGCTGTCCAAGCTGACACCCTACTCGCCCTCAAGCCCAGCGCCACCCATCTCATCTTCCATGGTCCGGAGCATGTTTACTCTAGCAACCAATTCCAGGAATACTGGAGGCACATCAAGGCATCCCAGCCTGGTGTGGAGATGTATCATGCTGGACGGGGTCTGGAGGACAAGGCTGACTTTGAGCTTCTCAAACATACAGGAACATCAAGGTGAGACATGGAGTCTTGTTCAAAGTTAACAGGGCTTTTCTTTCTCTAATCTATATACATCTGTAACTATGAAACTGAAATATAGCATCAATACTTAAAATGCATTTATATATTATGTTCCAATGACTTGAATTTCATGATTTACCATTAAAGGATATATCAAGCTTCACCTATAATACAGTAACCCTTTAAAGGTAATACAAAGTTTTGGGAAATTTCGAAAATTGGGTGGATAGTGATTCTTTACAATTTTGATATATTTGGATGCCCATGTGGATGTATTAAGGGCACCAATAAATTTAGCCCCTAAAACACTTCTGCTTTTGAGAAAAATTGAATATAAAACTTTACCGGTGCTCCCGGTAAATTCTGATAAATTTCAAAGAGCCCCCTACGGCCGTGCAATGGTAGCTGCGACCATGAAAATCACAGAATATGTAGTTCTGATATATAATTTCCAAACGGGAATAGCAAATCAGTCGATTTTATTCAAGAAACATTGTTTTATAGCTTAATTAATATCTTGACCTTGAGAGGGAGCTATACAACATAAAGAGTTTATTATTGACAATTTCATAACTTTAGACTCGATTTCAACCGCGACAAAGATCACTGAATATTGTAGGCTCACATATGCTTCAAATATGTTCATTTGAACCAAATTCATGACCCCATACCAAAACTTTGTATTACTTTTAATATAAGAGTTTCACTCTGGTAGTACATTTGAAGTTTGATGCCGTGAGATTGTGGTGTTCTTGTGCAAAATAAAGGTTTAGAAAACATGTTACATCTATGACGGGATGTAGTAAACCCACATCGCCATGGAAAGCAGGTTTCAGGAGAGGACCCAACAAACAATTACATAACAAATAATTACTTGTGATAAATTTACATAACATCTTTCATATTGTCCATCTTCCTTGCATTCCTGCATCAGGCAAGCATCCAGCGCAGAGTTCTCTACTAACATGTATACCTTGATGGCTATGAAGGACACATGTTCATCTATCACAGTCTATGGAATGCTCCCAAAGAATTTCTGCAGGTGAGATACATGACTAGCTCTAGATACATCTTAGGTTGGTAACAATACCAGGCCTGATCAGTAAGAATGATCACGAACTATAACACAGGCTTACAGATACATGGTAATGTGGCCTTAAAGAGAAGGTCGAGTTCTGGGAAGAGGTGAATAATGATTTGTGAGGGTTATCATTGTTATTATGCAAGTGTGGAAGAACATCAGATAACAAATATTTTTAAAAAGCATGGCTCTTCAAATGCCTTGATATTATAACTAAGGCATGTATCGTCATAAAAATCGGGACAGATTTTTATGCCACATGTTTGTGTAGTCCCATATACATCTTTCTGTGTACAGTACGTGTAACTTTACCAAGACTGGGCCAAATTCCTTATCATTTTGATGATTCCAGAACCTTGCAGTACACATCAATACTTATGTTAGATGATCATCCTTTTCTGATCGATTTTCACACCGTTTCTTTCACAATGCAATCGCATGACCAAAACTCACCTTTATCTTTAAAGCAAACATTGTTCTTGTTGCTGATGTGTGGATTTCCAACATTGAGTGGGCAAAATAAATATTGATTGTTGCAGTTGATTATTTACACATGAAGTATTGATTTAAAAAGGGTTTGATGTGAATGGTATTTGATCTGTACCCTAGAATGCCTCAAATATCACACTGAATTACGAAGCACAGAGAAAGTTTGGCAACTACCTCAATATTGGTAGAAAGATCACCTGCTTAATGAAGTTTGTAGAAGATGAGGAATATGTTATTTGGAATTTACGTCATTCCATCACTCATTTATGTATAACACCCTTGACTCTTCATCTTGCAGTGAAAACCCAAGAAACGATGTAGCATCTTTATACTACAAGGACCCCATGCTCACCGCCTGCTCACTATTCAGTTACCATGACAACCTAGAGGTCGGAGGTCATCCTCTCGGCGCAGAGCAAGACGTCTTCAAAGGCTGGAGGGAAAACGAAGAGATCCGATTTGTACATCCAAGCTGGGAGTGATCGGTTCGACCCAGCTTGGACCTTCTCTAACCCCATGTTTGCTGTCTCATGCTAAGTGCATAGCGGCAGACTGGATAGCAGATAGTACAAGCCAACGTTTCAACAAGCATTCAGATTGTGACTCATGTTCACAAAGCATAGTCACCAATAAAAATGTTGTCACGACAACCTGACACATGTCTCCAAAACATGGTCAGTCATACTTTGTGTTTTGTGGTTGTAAATTGGTGCTGAAAGCACACTTGCAAACCAGAACACAAGTGAGCTTAAGGCTCGGCAAGGCATGGGAGACGGTGACTCACACCGAGATGGTGTAGTCACAGAATGTCTTCTTGCCAGGGATGGCTCGTGTTTGAAAAACACAGTCTCGATTGAAAGGGTTTTGTGACAGTGGCTCGTGTTGACATAGCACAGTCATGTCCATACTTGCTTTCGTGCAGAAACGTGTAGTACGAATGTGACCACATGGAGAAAGGCTTTTAGCACTCATGAGAACAAGCCTTCAGTAGGATAGGTGTAGTGTAGTGCTACACAGGTCAGGCTATAGATCAGAAGAATTTTATATTTTTAGACAAAAGGAATATTTTTATGTTGTTGTTTTTTCCACTAAAGATGGCAGTGGTAGAGATACTATGACAAGAAATTGTTGACTTTCTGCAAAAAGGCTGTTATTGCCGTTAACAATTTCTAGTTGTTAGGGCCTTCTTGCGGACAACCGACAGAATGTCCATTAGAGAGTTAATCTGCTAGTGCTTGTCTGGTATGTTTGATAGTGTGGGACCAAGCTTATTTCTATTAAAGAACAGTGTATGGTAATGTTAGGATCAAGTAAAGATGACACAATCAGAGTAAAGTTAACATACCAACGGTCAACAATCACATTGAGTGGAATTCTGGGCCTTGTCTTATAATGAGCTACGATCGATCAGGATTACTCGTAAGTCTTCCAATCAATCGCAAACTTACTGAATTTCTATGTCTTGAGTACACAGTCGTGATTGATTTGAATTGATGGGAACTCTTTATATAGACGGCACTGGTCTTATCAAGATAAGATAACACCCCCAAAAGGAAACAACAAAAGCAATCAGCATGTTATACCAGTGAATTGTGGTATGGAGAGCCATACAAAATGGCTGCCCTCTGCTGGAAGTTGGTCATTTGTGTACATAAACAGATGTATATCATATACACTGCTTGAATCTCCCAAATCATTGTACTATTTACGGAATTATAAACCGTATCTTGAGTGTGCTTTTTCAGTAATTAATTAACAACTCGTCACCAGTGCCAATTAATGATGTGTTTACAGTGACAGTAATCATGTGTAGTCTAGATGATGTGTCCAAGTGTAGAAGGCACTTTATTCAAGTACAGCTTCACTTTGTAATCCAACTACTTTTAAAGATTCAATGATTTCGATCATGAATATTTCTTGGGAATTGTAGCTTTTAATTCTCCTTCAAACCGTGTCTAGTATTCTGTACCCTTTTTGATGAAGAAACAACTACGGTACTATGCAACCTGTACAAATCATATGTTGGACAATCATTAATTTCCAGTGTTTCAATGCTTGTATTCCCTGTATGTATCTTGAACAGAGCAAGTCTGTTGGATTCAATTCTTTCATATTGTAGGTTTATGAGTGCAACATTAGAAGTGCCATTTTACTTTTAGTGTTGTAGTGGACAGACATCAAATCCTTGCAAGGATCTGATTGAATTCTTCCATGTCCATTAAAATGACATGTTTGAAGTATTCAATACCTTTCAGTATAATAGGAATACTTGCCATATTTTTGCCCAGTATTAATCCTGTGATCTCATGGCTGGTACATAGTCACAGGTTAAGATACTTTGGGAAGTTTTAATTGATCTAAAGAACAAGCCTTTCTCTGGTGATAATCTAAAGAAAAATTCACATTTTGTTTGTTGTGTAGTCGTATACACGTTGTGGGAATATTGTTTAAGGTGGTACTGGTTAGATAATATAAAGTGTAGTAGAAAATGTGTGGCATATGTTCATAACAGAAGTACCTTGTGTAGTAGTCAACCACATTTCCATTATTGTTATCTCAGTACGGTACTCCTTACACTTGCTACACATGTTGAACTCACCTGCTCCATCATTGGTCATTTTATAGTTTTCCATTAAATGAGAGTTTTAGCTTCAACTATTGTTCTATTATGTTGTCTAGTAGCTAGCACAATATAACCTTGCACATAACTTATACTATGGCCCGGGTAGCCACTAAATTGCCACTGCGTTTCCTCTCCTCAACATCATTACATGTATATCTGTGACTTCATGTAAAGATACATAATCACTGTGTATACCAAAGAGAGCAGTTCAGAAATAATAGATTCCACAAGGTTATTATTATTGTTATATTATCATCAAAGCAATACAATTTATGTGTGTATAAGACATTAAAACAGAGGTATTAAAGTATCAATGTGCTTTCGTAATCAACGGTTATTCAACAGAGATTTATTGCCTTAAATAAGAGTTTTATATTTTTATGCTACTTTGAAGTACTCATGATGTGAATGCATAGACTCAAAGCAGCTGATAAAAGCCAAAGAGGTTTAGAAGTTTTTGTGACGAATATATAACCACTGTCACATTTAACATAAGAATAACCAGGGTTTATGATTAGTCACCGTATATATCTGTGTGAATGCTGTTTGTCAAATATGTCCTATATTAATTTGTTCCAGTTAATGTTTATGAATGTCTACAAATGTACAACTGTTCACCAAAATGCCTCCTGTTTGTGTATTCATGAGTGTATACCATGTATGAAGTTCAACAATGTTCAGTTGTGTATGATAATGTTGAACAAAGACCCTTTCACTGACGAGTCAGTACAGGTGCATAGTCTTTCCATTTGAATATCATACAGATGCTGACCAATGCTCAATCTTTGAAATATGTTTTTCGAAAAACTACACACAATGGTATTTAAAAAAAAAAAAAAAATTGGAAAGCAGCACATTGTACATCACTGTGCCATGAACCCATATATGTTCATGTTTGTGATTGATAAATGAAAACTTACAACAAAAGTGGGAATCGTTGATGTATGTCATCCATTTTGGAAATTTGCATTCACTGAATTAGATCTATGCATAGCAGAACATGTGAAGACATCATTTCCAACCATATTTGAGATTGTGAAATATTAGTACTTTGACAATGATATGACGAGTATGGTTTTTTTTTCCCGCAAATACTCCACAAATTGTGCGTTTGTAGGAACTGGCAATGTTAACATGCATGGAAACAATATGCAGGTTTAGGCAAATAATATATTTTGGGATAATTCTGTATATGGAAGGGGGAAATACTTCTACCCCCAGGTACATGTACCGGTATATAAGGGAGTTAGATGAATATGTCTAAAAATAGATTAGAGGTAAGTTGTATTTTTATCTAAGATCTTGATGGGTTTGATGTATTTTTCTCTCTCAAGGTTTTGCCAAAACACCACATGTATCATTAAACATTGTGTAGGTACAATATATATTATACATATTTTTGATAGCATAGTTTGATTAACTTTCAGTGAGATAGACATGATAAAACATCCAGAGCTTCCAGAAGGGTTGCATTGTAAATGTCTGTGAGAATTTCATGTTGGTGAACATAAATGTTTATGTGATTCGTGTACAGAGTAGTTATGTGTATGTAGATTAAGTGTGCTGTAAAGTTACCTCCTGGGCAATGGTTTATTAATGTGTGCAATGCAGGCGCATAATTATGTTATCAATTTTTAATTGGTACATATTGTACATTGTACATGTTCAAGAGTTTAAACGTACATGTAAACTGACATGTGTTGCATCATTATTATGTGGTTTGTGTTTGTTAACAACCCTTGTTAAAATTTGTTGAAAGATCCATATATTATTCACATTTTTCTGAGACCGTTTTAGATACCTTGAAATTATGTGTTCTAATATTGTAGTAGATGTCCTATGAACATGTGGAAACAATATGTTGTTATCCACATATTTTGTTTCCCAGACCAATTTAGATGCCTTGAAAATATATGTTCAAATATTACAGTACCGGTATATGTATCCTAAAAATATGTGACCAAGGTATGATTTTGTTTTCCACATATGACTCCCAGAGACCCACACCAGTTTAGATACCTTGAAAAGTTGAAATATATTTGGTTCGTATTCATTATCCGAGCATTGTGTGTCAAAACCTTCTACCAATAATGTATTATTACATTACACAAACAAATGTTAATACCCTCATTATACCTCAGTTTTTAGAGTCCATCCATATGCTGAGTGACCTCATGTTTATTGACATAGTTGCAATGCCATACGGTATCTGTATCTGTTACCTTAAAATTATTAGCTGATTAACTGCAATGGTGTCGAAATCGAGAAGATATCACACCAACTCAGGGACAGTCTGTCAAATGTTTAAGTTGAAATATGTTCTAAACCTTGTAGAACCCCGATGTTCACCATTTACTTTTAAAGTTGTGTAGTATTCAGTAGATAAAGATAATAACCTCATTATTTCTCAGTTTTAGATTCCATACATACGTTGAGTGACCTTGTGTTTGTTGACAGAGTTGCAATGTCATATCTATATCTGTTATCTTAAGATTATAAGCTGACTAACTGCAATGGTGTCGAAATCGAGAAGATCTCACACCAACTCAGGGACAGTCTTTCAAATTTCAGAGTTGAAATATGTTATAAACCTTTTAAAATCCTTATGTTCAACATTTACTTTAAAAGTTGCATGTTATTCAGTAGTTAATACCCTCATTATTCTCAGTTTTAGAGTGACCTTGTGTTTGTTGACAGAGTTGCAATGTCATATCTATATCTGTTATCTTAAGTTTATTAGCTGGTTAACTGCAATGGTGTCGAAATCGAGAAGATATCACACCAACTCAGGAACAGTCTTTCAAATTTGAGAGTTGAAATATGTTGTAAACCTTGTAGAACCCCTATGTTCACCTTCTTGTCATTTAGTACCTTTAAGTTGTGAAGTATTTAATAAGTAACTCAGCTTGGTTTTGTGTGCTTATACTCAGTGTTACGCCCATTTTGTTTGTACTGAAATATTCATCAGGTGATGATAGCTGCGATTTTTGCTGGTATTCTCAAGTGCATTTCCATCACAGCATTGTACAGCATCGGGTCGAGATGACTCACGCTACTCAGGGATCTGCTTGGAAATGCTCTTGATACCTTTTTCCAATTTGTGTACTCAGTCCGTTGTATTTAGCTCGATATTCAATTATTTACTCAGTGCTTAAAATACCTTAAGGCTTTTTTATTTTTTATTAGTACATGTAGTATTATTTGCGAGTTTGTCTGGTGCTAAGAATGTGACCCTCTCCATTTGAATTATTAGGAAATACATAAACATTCAAATCTGTGTCTAATAAGAGTTACTCAAGGAAACATTGAATGGTCCTTTCAGACAGTGCTCTATATCTAACAGTTTCCTTTCATTCTGATCCCTAAGACCAATATTGCTCAAGGGAAAGAAAAGAAAAGGTGGTCTTTATATACAGGTCATTGCTAAAGGCATGTTTGATAGTTTGTTTAAAGGTACATTCAGCTTGCCAAATGTGTAATATATAACTCTCATTGTGTGCGGATGTATTTAAGGGGTCTGTACTTCTATGTGTACTACACCCTTTTTGAACCATTGTAGAAACAGGGCAATGAAAAAACCAGTGTTCTAGTAGCTGAATCTTTGGATAGAACATTCCTTTAGTAGAGTTTAGACAAAGAGGCTTACATTGTAGGCTGTATTACTGTACGTTTCATGTGCATTATTAATATGTTAAGAAAACACTAGTATAGAAACTTCAGATAAATATAGCGCCCTGTAACAGATGGATCTTACATTTTGTTTCATTGCAAAAAATAACCCAGATGTACCTCTTCCAAATCTATTTCTCTCTTTAGCCATTCTATTAAGGATTTTTTTTTTTTTGAATGGTTTTGTTTCTTTCACTAAGGAATTTACTTTATATGTAAATTGTTTATTTATTTATTTTTCTTGTTGACATAATAGTGTTAGTAACATTAGATAGAGAAAGTCTTGTTAAATTATAGGTGCCAAAAGTTGCAATGTTGCAAAGAGGCGAATGATATATTAATTTAGACCAAAGGTAGCATAGAAATAATTACTGACAACTTTTGTTGTAAATAGTTGCAATTAGTTATGATAACAGTACATGACCAGTCTGAGGAGTGCTGTTTTGTGGGTCATTTCACACTGCAGCATTTCTTCATAAAATAGGGGTTGTACACCGCACCCATGTTGTAATATATACATATGCATAATTTGCTTAGTCATAGTCACAGGAGCTGTGCTCTGTGTTATATTCATGAAAGTGAGGCTAGTGTACATACTCAGTTTTGATTGCTAGAATGACAGACACATAATATAAAGGTGAAAATCTGGGTGGCAGGTCAACTACAATGAGCTGCCTATTGTTAGCTCTCTGTACTCCACCCCAGTTACCATGGATATTTTCATTTCATTTTTGTTCTCAATTGCACTTCATTTAAGCTGAAGCATGTCTGGTGGTAATAGGAACTTATTCCTTGATTGCAAAGTGGGTACAGGTAATAATAGCATCTTTCAATTTGCTGATGAAACATCTCATTTTGGAATGATTAACACCACCCAGGTTTTCACTTACAATGAATAGATTTTGCTTTGCTGGTGTTTGTATTTTGTGTGAATATGTTTTGATATTCATTGGTGATGGATGGATAGGTTTACCATGAATAATACGCACCATTTCATTCAAATGCCATGTATTGATTTTTTTTTCTATAGGTTTACCTGAAAGGATCAAATACATGTGCATTCATGCTGTTTCTTATTAATAGTATGTACACAAGGAGAATCAAATTTGTTTAAGCAGTGACTGTAAATTAAATTCTCAATGCCAATATATATATTTTATATGCTCCATTTTCACAAACTTCCTGCCTCGTGCTCTGCCTTACCCTGAATAATACATGATCTGATTACGGAGCATCATTGTGCACATCTGTACTTGGAGTCTCACATCCCTCTCTCTCTCTCTATCTATCTCGGCATATGCCCGAATGATATTTGTTCCCATTTTTAATTAAATATCTTCCAATTATTTCTTATGACTCTCATGTCATGTACCTGTACTTCTATTTTGTACTAATGTATGTGCAGTCCTTTCTCTCTCGTCTCTTTTATTAGTTTCTTTCTCTTCTGTTGTCTTTTATTTATTTATTTCTCTGTTTCTTTCTCACTCACTCTCCACAAAATCACACCTTCCCTGCATGTGTTCATTAATTTCTCCTTTTCCCCCTTTGAGAAGCACTGAAATCAATAAATAGTGTTGAAAGTGAAAATGTTGGTATGCTCCTTGGTTCTCATTCGTCTGGTGTGTATATACCTGTGTACAGGGCAGCATTTCACAAAACCATCATACATTGTAAGTACAAGTTCATAGACATCCCATATTCCCATTGATAGGTGTATTGCAGTTTTAAAGTTAACAAACTTGTTGATATGACTTGTAAACCAATTCATCTTGGATGTTATTCCTAATGGTTACTGCATACACAACAATTACTCTATTTTTAGTTCTTTTGTTTTTTATTATTTATTCCAAAATTCTTGCCACATAGATACAATAAAGATAAATACAATATAAAGTCAATATTTACTGATTGGCATATAATTCATATGCCACATAGATACAATAAAGATAAATACAATATAAAGTCAATATTTACTGATTGGCATATAATTCATTCAACTTGTAAACCAATTCATCTTGGATGTTATTCCCAATTGTTACTGCATACACAACAATTATTCTAGTTTTAGTTCTTTCTACAATACCAAGTCAATATTTACTGATTGGCATATAATGTTTTTAAAAAAGATTCTGCAGCATTAAATTCATATTTCTAAAAAAAGAGCAAAAGAGTTGACAATCTAACAATTCAAATTAATCCAATCCAATCCAATCCAAAAGGTATTTGATATAGCGCCTTTTCCTTGCAGTTACAAAGCGCTGCACACACGCTCCACAATGTTTGGGCCACTTAAAACAACAGTTAGACACTTCTCAGAGATCAGTAAAGTATATGTAGGCTGGTAATAAGTAATTTCTAGCAGAATAGATGTGACTTGAGTAGTTTCTTGAACTGGTCAACAGATGAGATCGTCTGCACAGCAGTAGGTAGTTGGTTCCACAGTTTTGCAGCAACCGATGGAAAAGACAATTCACCAGCACGTTTCTTAGAGAGACACTGAGTGAGCCAGATGGATGATGATGAGCGGGTATTTCGGACTCGAGGACGACGAACCAAGCAGTCAGCTATGTACGGGGGACATCGGTGGTTGAGAGACTTGTAGACCAGTAGTAGGATCTTAAAAGCTATTCTCTGTCGTACAGGCAGCCAATGGAGTTCAAGTCGAAGAGGTGTTATGTGAGTCCGAAGAGGAGCAGAGAAGACAAGCCTTGCCGCTGAGTTTTGGAGTCTCTGAAGGCGATCAAGGTCCCTCTGGCTGAGAACACTGAAGAGACTGTTGCAGTAGTCTAATCTGGAAAGGACAAGAGCCCTTGCCGCAGCGTGGCATGTTGACTTATCAATAAACCGCCTCACCCTCCACAGGTTACGTAGGTGGTACTTGATGCTTCAAGTGGAGTAATGGTGGAAAAAACATCAAATCACTTAAAAGGCATTAAAATATCACCAAAAAGATTAGAAGAGGAGAAAAGATATAAGGAAATTGGTAGAAAGTAGAAAAGGAAAAAGAAAGAGGGTGTGAGAGAGAGAAAAATAAGCCATGTCAAGAGCAGTTTATGAATAGGCATTGTATCACACAGGTTTAAACAAATTGTCCTTGTACACATTTAAAGGTACGTCCCATTTGCAGGCCAAAAAAATAACTACTATTAGTTGTCAAATCGACTTAGGAGCTATAGAGCCAATAAGTAATAGTCTTGATTTTCAGGCCATTGTATCGAATGGTCATACGTTTTATGCTACGCAAAGATTCAATCAGTTTAATTTGGCCATCACAAGAAGTGGGTTATTGATGTAGACAAATGCTCATGTACCCTTTACAGCTCAGTTTATGTATGTTATTACCAAAGAAGAAAAAGCCAGTCAGTCACTCAATAGTGTCCGACAGTGAAGTCTAGCAAGTAAACGGGTTTCCTTGCATAATTTGAATATTAGGACACTGCTAACGTTTAAATTTCACAGATAGGACATACATGACATATTCATAATTCCTGCAAAGTTCTACAGAATTTGAGGTTGGCTGCAAAAGGGACATAGTACCTTTAAAGACATCCATAGATTTAGCATTTTGAAGAGCAAAGGGTAAACTATTCCAGATTTTACCACCAGCGTATCTAAAACAATCTTAAAACATTCAATAGTAGGCTTGGGTAAAACAACATTCAATGTGTTAATTGGCAAGTCTAGTGTTAAAACTAGAAATAACACACATAAATACGTGGACACTGTATGAAATCACCCAGTATCCAGTGTTTCTATTCTATTTACCAACCTATAAAATATCTAAGAATAAAATTATTCAAGATTGTTGGCTTGTCCAGCAAGTAATACAATAGTTCACAACTTCTAATATTTCAGGTTTGAGATTTGAGTTAGATCGAGGTAGAATTTATACGTTCTTTCTACAGTCAAACCTGTCTATATCGACCGCCCAAGGGAATACAAAAAGTGGCCTTTGTGGTCAGGTGGTCTTTGTAGACAGGTTCCTTTAGTACATGATTCAATGAGAAACCATTTTCAAGGGAAACAACAAATGTGGCCTTTGTAGACAGGTGGTCACTAAAGCAGGTTTGACTGTATTACACCAATTATTTATTTCAGTTTACTGGTGAAAGGTATTTCTGCTAATGCCATCATGAGCAGAAGAGTCTTGAGAAGAGGGTATCGTGGGTGTTCTGATAGATGTCAACTAATGGGAAGGATATGCAGCTCTCCTCAACACTCCGATCGAGGTTTCTGTAAAGGAGATCAGAAGACATAAACGTACATTTAAAGACAACTGTACAATTAATCATTTTATAGCTGAGAAATCAATGACATAATTCCTTAAAAAGAAATGGCATACATTAAAATATTTTGAAGTTCTGACACTGCCAGATAGCTCTTCATAAAGAAAAGGTTCGAAATTCATTACATCATACAGGCTGTTCACACCGGCAGAGATAGCACGGTCTAGCGTGCGTTAGACCGCGCTATCTCTGCGGTGTGGAAGGTACAACGTCGTTTCGGTCCACCCAACAGCGAGCCACGGCGAGCCAAAACAGCGTGCCACTGGAGCACCTCTTGGGGGTGGTCCACGAGAGATAGCCCGGTCTAGCACGCGCTAGACCGCGCTATCTCTGTCGGTGTGAACCCGAGCTACGATAGCACGCCGGAAGTCATCGTTCTACACGCGGGGAATTTTATACTCGTTCTATTTTGGTGCGATCTGAATCTGAATCGGTACAATTCAACACTCCTAGTTCGTAATGGCGCGCAAAATCTTTGACCGCTCTGACCTCATGACGTCACGCGTCATGACAACAGGACCTCTCAAAAAAGGGGGTGCTACGATCTCACTGTGGTGTGGACCGTGGGTCGCTCTACTGTCCCCCCTTGCGGTGTGAACATGCCCATAGAGTGGTGAAGTGTGACGTCATAACAAAAAATTGAATTTCTCAATTTGAAACTTCATTTTCCGAAAGAGCATCAAAAATAATGTCCAAATGTCAAAAGCCAATTGAATATGTTATTAAAGTATCGGCTGAGATATGACCATCTGAATAAATAGATTTCCTATAGGAACTCAGTGTTATGCATGACTATCAATTCAGCTCTGTACATTTTTGATTTCCTTGACCTATACATGTCACTGTATTATAGAGTAGGATGTCACTAGTTTTCTTTCTGCATGGCTCATTAATGCCGACATATGTTTTGTGACCTTTTAATAACCATTCTACTGAATGGCTCATAGATTTCTCCATGCACATTTTCACTGGCATTACCAATCAATTTATTTGAAGCGAAATGAATTTGCTTAAGTCTCACCTGTCTACAATGTTAGCAATGTTCTTCTGATGTTCATACTGAGTCCTTTGGGCCTTGAGGAAGAATCAATTAAAACATACAACATGATATAATAGGACTGATACTTGGCATCAACAATCTTGGAAATTATCAATCATAATCAAAATATACGGAGATAATTTCAAACAATATATTTGGAACCCTTATTACCCCCCCCCCCCCCCCTTCTCTCCCTTGTGGTTCCCCTATACCCGTTCCCTCACCAACTAGTTCACCCTCTCATTTTCTGAGACATTTGCTCTGATTCTTTCTCTCTCTCTCTCTCTCCCTCCCTCCCTCCCTCCCACTCTGTTACGCATCTTTCTCTCTCTGTACAGTTGCTATTTTCAAAAGGATAGGCTTTCAAAGAGCATGTAACTCACTTGGGAATTACTAACATTTTAGAAATGTAGTGTGTGCAAAATTCATTCACATTTACTGTTCGCAAAGAAGTTTCAAGTGTATAAACACAATACCCCTCCCACCTTCTAAGTCGTCTAATGCCTCAGTCACACCTTTGCATACTTGGCTTGCATATCAAGAATCCTATTGCTTTACAACAGAAAATCATTTCTTGATAAAACGGCTTGCCATAAATATCCGCAGTAATATGCAATCCAAATACGCAAAGGTGTGACTGAGGCATAAAGGTACCGACTTTAACTACCTTGTCTTGAAGTACACAAACATTGAAAATAAATTATAACTGTAGACTACTCACCTGCATAGGTCCAATGTGTCCTAGTTTAACCACGCTGACACAAAGGATCTTGAGAAGATTGAAGATGAACACTTCTAAACAGTCTCTGAGAGGGATACCTAAATAGGCACATAAACAGCCAAACATAACAGCCTGATGACCCTTCATTCCTGGTTTACTGATGGAATTCTGAGAAAATAAACAAAGGCAAGAAATCAAATTTGTATGAATATTGTATATTTTCAGCCAATATGCTGTCAAATGTACAAAATAAAGTGAAATCTCAAATGCAATACCACAAGTCAAGAATTCCATTAGGAAAGCCTCAGATAGGACCGTACATGCAGTCACGCCCTGGTATACTTCATACGGATGGGAAGGGGGGTGGAAGAGGGTGAAAACCTGAAGCTTCCTGTACTGGTGCCATACAAAAACACTTCAAGCTTGCAAGATGTCCTTGAATCCAATACAGCCAAGTCCTGACTTATATTTCTTGTCAATTTCTGATGAATTGTTACTTGAATAGTAATTTAAGTTTAAAAACATATGATTTCCATGGGAGAGGTTATCCCTAAGTTCCCTAATCTTGGACATTGCATGATTTGATTTGTTGAATTTCTCAATACTGTGACAATACCAATTTAACCCTTTGCTTACTGGAACCAGGTGGCTACTGTATTAAGCCTATGGAACTGAATGAATTCAATAGTCAATGGATTTATTTTTTCTACAAAACTACCTTTGAAGTTTTCAAACTTTGTGTTTACAACAACGCCACAACAAATTGTATGCATAATATATTATGCATGCCTTTTAGAATGCAGACAGAAATCAATCAGTGATTAATTACTGGGGGTTTTTTTTTTCTTTTTCTTTTTCTTTCTTTTTTTCTCCTTCTTCTTCTTCAAATGATGAATTCATACACAGCAGAGCAAGCAGTTTTTTTTTACATCTAAACAAATTGTTCTGTTACATAAATAGACACTGACTTACCATTAGGTTTTTGATCCTCTGATCAGGAAATGTTTCACTAGATGTCAAAATCAGGGATCTTCCCTAAGGATACAGAGAGAGAAGAAAATACACAATCATTAACCTTCTATTCTGTGTACCGGTACATGGAAGGCCTCATAATAATGCCAATATCAATAATGGTCATACTCATGGGTTCAACTCCTGTTTATTTAAACCTTTCCATCAGAGAAATAATCTGCCTTGCCACTTTCAAAAGATCCCTTAAAACATAAGTTCATATAATGTGTCGTGCATGTACCTATTTCACGAGTCTACATGAACTCTGTGATTTTCTATTAAATCATTATGGTATTTTTTGCATTTTAATAACACTTCAAAATAATTAATATTATCATTATTATTATTAGATCACAGAAAATAAGTCAATCTACGCATACAATCATTCCCAAATTTAATCATGGATAGGTTTCAAGGATTTCAGAGTGACCATTGCTCTACAGTCGTTTTACACACTCTAATGCCATCAACATTATAGGCCCTAAATAAAACTATAAATAAAGAACAAAATTTTAAAAGCGCTTGAACTATTCATAAATATACAGTTTACATAATATATGTATAGTTTTAATACCGTAACATTGATGAATTCTTATCAACATGGTTTCTACCCTATGATATACATACCTGTTGTGAGCTCGCCCTGCTAGCTACATGGTTGGTCATACACGCATCACAGTAACGATCCAATGAGATGATTGCTGTCATATTTTCACTCTTCTCATATCCAGCTTTCACGAACGGCAGATTAAATGATCCTGATATTAAGATGAGCATCACATTATAAATACAGATAATATTTCAAAGCATTAGAAAGAAATTGTGCACAGGGCATATTGTTCTAATCATTTTTGTAGCCAATGGTTCAGGATTAATGGTCTGAAAATATTGTTGATTTTTGTTTATCTGTAAGATTTATAATCTTGAATCAACATATTGTAACATTATAGACTTTTGTCTCATGGTTCGACAGAGACATCAAAGAGAACATGGAGAAAATCTGGCACTGAAAACTGGAAACTGAAGTAAAAATGCAAAAAATACAGTTGAACAAATAAAGATATGCTACCTGATATACATTAGTGGGAATTTGAGCACAAATTAACTTTCATATAATCACGGTTATTTGAAAGTTTTCATTTACTCTCAATCTATATTTTACAAGACTGTGTAATATTTGTGTTCAGACATCTTCCTCTATCAAATTTAGTATGGGTATTGTTTGAGAAATTACTGTACACAAAATGAGCACAATTAATGTCTTTTGTCATTTCCGATTATATCTTTCTTTGCAGTTAGTACTTGCACATTAATAATCCTCTTGTTATCAAGTTACCTGCATTTTCCATAACTGCTATGATGAGGTTCTTGAAGGATTCCTGGTCGTAAATATGACCTTTTTTCATGGCTGCTTCAAAGCCTGCACTGTGTGAGAATGCTCCCGTTGGAAAGCCTGCAAGAAAGAAAGAAAAAAAACATCTTGGTCAAACCACTTTCTGTCATATACATGTATATTTTGATTGCTAAAGATGAAAGCCCATATACAATTAAGTCAGACAAATTGGTCTACCCCATTGTAGTCTGCAAGTGCAAGCATAGACTCTATTTCACACTTTAGAAGGCGTGATGGCTCAGTGGTAGACCAGTGGTCTCCTAACTGGGAGGTCCAGGGTTCAAAACCAAGTCGATGCACTAGTGTCCTTTGGTAGGGTATTTATCACCAAGTCCCATGGAGAGGACTCATAGCTGTAGGTCCTCTGGTTACTTTAATACTTACAAGTATCACATGCTTTCTGAGCAGTGAGGTAAAAGAAACAAACCAATTACCACCCAACTTCATTAGCTGAGCTTACAACTTGCTGTATCAGAAGCAGCTTTATGTTACACATGAGCTTCTTAGAGCGCAGTAGCACTGAAGCCTCACAGGTCAGATAATTTGTCATCATTATCTTTTCATTATCATTATTATCATCATTATTATCATTATCATTATCATCATCATCATCATCATTATTAATGTTATTAGTAGTATTTATATTACTACTATTATTATTATTATTGTTATCATTAATCATTATTATTGTTATTCTTATTGTTATATTATTATTATTTTCAAATATCATCATCATTATTATTGTTCTTTTCAATTATTAAAGGGACATGTACATATTGTTCAGATGAGAGAAAATGGTGCTAAGGTAGTGACTTCAATGGTAGATAGAAGTATAGAATTTATTGACTCATTCGACCCCCTTCTGGGGTATGAGAGTACAACACATGTACATGTCATGATAATGATACATAATAAAGAATACAAACATAGCTTAATAATACAAAGAATACAGAATACAACAAAACAACAATATAAAAGTATAACGATGAGAGATGAGAGAAAATGGTGCTAAGGTAGTGACTTCAATGGTAGATAGAAGTATAGAATTTATTGACTCATTCGACCCCCTTCTGGGGTATGAGAGTACAACACATGTACATGTCATGATAAATTGATAATGATACATAATAAAGAATACAAACTAGCTAAATAGCTTAATAATACAGAGAATACAGAATACAACAAAACAACAATATAAAAGTATAACGATAAATAGGAATGATCTAAACCTAGCCTATGCTAAACATAAATACACTATTATACAATATGGCAAGCATACATGAAAAGTGGAGAATACCACATGAACAATCTAAATACAAACATGAAGAAAAAGAAAGATAAAAAAAAAAAAAAATACATTATTGTCTTAACTATATAAGAAATGATAAGTTTCATTTTTGTACATGTAAGTGACTTGTGATTGGATTGTTAAGATTTATGCAGACTAACAAAATATGGCATAATCGTCCATTGGACAAACAAAAACATAATGGAATATAATGTAATAAGACAAACAAAAACAAAAAGTATACTAACAAAAAAAGAAAAGAACAAAAGAACAAACAAACCATCAAAACTATACTTGACCTAAAGAAAGACTGTACTACAGATCAAGAATTGTTGGTTGCTTAATTAACCTACCACTTCGGGTTGTAACATTCCTTTTCATGGGTGACATATGATTGGATTGTTCAGATTTACATGTATGGACCAGCAAATATGACATTATTATCCTTAAGAAGAGTACTAATTTCTTCAGCTGTCCTATACCGGAATATAAAAATAAATTCAACATGTGTAATGTGCAAGGGCGTTTAACTATTACTTTGCAACCTAAATACAACTCTCTTTCCTTTCTGAAAAAAGGGCATACAAAAACATAATGGATTCATCTGCATCACCAGACTCATGCATATCACAACAATATGTACAATAAAAGATAGTCTGAAAGTTTGAGTGTTTAGAAAACTACATGGGGTATGGACTATGTTGCGTGTTAACTAGTAATCCCACACAATTCTCTTTTTTAATTAAACTACTAAAAAGCAGTATCCCTCCAGACAAGAAAACACTTAATAAATGATCACATCCAGACAAATTGATTATGGTTAAAACTTGGTTCTATATTCTATAATTTCACATAAGAAACAATGATTACAGAATTATCAAAAACCTCTTCTGTCTATCTCAACAGTGACAGACAATTAAACTATCACTAGGCCCTTGGTAGTTACTATTAATAATCAAACATAGATAACTTCCAACAGCACAGATAATATAAAGGAGACTCAACTTAGTCACTATGGTATTAATGATTACCGCTTAATACAAGTCTCGAAATATCAGGAGTCCTGTTCAGTACAACTTAAGACAGTACTAAAACAAGTCAGTTAAATATCATTCACACTCCATGAATAATAACAGTCAAGAAAATACTACTCAAATCTAAGCGTTTAGATTTACCTACATAGGCACGAAATATTGTGGTTCAAGAAACCACTAAACAAATCTCTACTTGTGTATGTGTACGGAATGCACAACACGAGAATACAACAATATATCGGTGGATCTAGACTATAGCAGATCTAGATCAGTAGACCAGGCATAGGCCTAGAACTAGTGCAATTATAAACATGTAAAATATGTGTTAGTAAGCGTACGCACTCAACAACAGGCACTCAGTCACTCAAAATAAGGCATCACAATGATAAACAATGCAATGCATAAATCACAATATAATTAACGTTACGTGAGTCATTGGAGTTGAATTCAAAGTAGATCTTCTTCAAGTTCTAGATAGATGTAGAAACTAGCTAGTCGAAAACGGTGGTCGATGAGCTGGTTGTCGATCGCGTAGGATATGCAGACGAGGATCGACGCTAGGTGAATACCACGATGATGAAGACGATGATGAAGACAACGATGATGAAGACGACGCTGGTGAAGACAGCGATGATGAAGTCGACGATGAAGACGACGCTGGTGAAGGCAGCGATGATGAAGTCGACGATGATGAAGACAACGGTGATGAAAACGATGATGAATCAGTTAACAGATGAATACAATGATGATGCAGTCAATGTCAATAGATCAACTTCAGTGACTTGCGATGCAGGTCGAAGAATCAAATGTCGAGACAATATATATCATATGAAGTCGATGATAAAAGGTTGTCAAACAATAATGCAGGTGAGAAAAACTTTAGATCATATTAAATGTTCTATTCTCACTACTGGTGAATTAAGGTGTCGTCAATGCTGAACATCGAGAGAGTCAAAATATATCTTGCAAAACGTACAAAATGTAAATAGGTGAGCACGTCCACCGGGAATGGTCCGGGGACGTAGTAGTTCAATCCTCGTTGGATACAGATTTTACAGGTACAAAAATCAACACAATAACAGCATGTGCGTATACCAATATCAAAACAGCTCACTGATTCCCGCACAGGAAAACCAGAAGAGCGCCAATCAACTACAGCGCGATTGGTTCAAAACAAGCGCACATGTATGTTAATTAAGCACGTGATCTAAATACTTATGAATAAATACGCGTACATCTATGTTAATTCATCATGTGATGAAAATACTAATGAATAAACATCGTTCAGTAATAAATCGAGTTAAAACCAGTTCTGAGGACATGGCGTAATACCAAATCCTCGAACTCTCAATGACTTCTAAAGCGGCCATTTTGGATTAAAAACACAATATGTATACCAGTGAATTATAAATGAATGCACTGTAACATTAGTCGCTACAAGTGCAAACAAACATATTAATGATAAAAATGGGGAAAACCTGATCTGATCAATTCTCCCAACTATATTAATTACAATTCAATTACATTTTAGGTGTAAATGGTCACAAAGCATTGAAAGCAATGATTGGCTCTAGACCTCTATATCCCATTCCAGACATTTAAATGTTGAAAGATTTTCTAAAGCCCGTCTTATTTTCATGGAAAAACGGTTGGGAAAATTCTCTGAGATTTATTTGCCAGACTATACACTTGCTGCATTTAATTAAGCCTCAATAGAATAACGAAAAGGGAATACAATATATCTTGTGTTTTACTTTTATTGTCTCTGGAACCTTGCATGCTTCCTCGTAGCTAAAATAAAAATAGAATTAACTTATAGTGTGATCAGTGAACACGCAAAACAATCACATTCACAACACACGTCACACTCGTAATTCTACAACACCACATCAAACTTCTCAGTATAAACTTAACTTCAAGGAGCACCGACACCGCGGACGCGGACGCGGGGAAGGCGTCGGCATCGGAGCTCCCCGGAGTTACCTCCAATCGTGACATAGACCTATAATATATTGAGTATCTTTCATAAAAACTTGCCAGAATCTGCTATCTGTAGAACTGAAATCAAACTCGAAATTCTCTGCTCGTTGGCCATGTTGAAAAACTGCGTTACCAAGTAGTTGCATGCACAACGACTTCTTCACTCGAAATGGCCCAACGATGGCTTTTGCAATATGATGGGTAAACAAAGCAGATGTAGGTACATTGCTTTTTCTTATGAATGTGCCGCATAACTCCCTTTTTGTGTTAGACACTCCCAATCAAAGCAATCATTTGTAAATCTATATAGGAGAACATTGCGTTTGTGATTATTTATATTTTTTGGTATTATAGTCATAATTTAATAATTGTTCCTTTACTATTCCACTCTCATAAAAAAATGTCCTTTTCCTTTTATGTGCAATGATAGAGTCTGTGTTATTTTCTATATCATATTCAAATCAAAAGTTTATTCCTGATGTTTATATTATTATTGATCTATATTTGATAAGATATAATCAAGCATTGATATTGTATCTGTTGGACAAAAATTGTCATGTTTTTTTTGTATATTATGGGGTTATATAATCACTTTAAATAAACAAAGAACCCTGATATATATATATACTCAGGCGCGTACGCAGGGGGGGGGGGGGGGGGTTGGGGGTTGAAGCCCCCCCCCCCCCCCCCCCTTTAACTTTTTTATGTGTGTGTTTTGGAGGAAGAAAAAAAAACCTTTTGTATTTGTTTAAATAAAAAATAATGATAATACAAAATTAAAAAAATTGTGGAAATGGGTGACCTTAAAAACCTCACCTCCCCCCCCCCCCCCCCCCCCAACGAAACAAATTATCGATTAGCAAAATTTTTTAATTTTTGGACAATTTTTTTTTTTAATAACTGAGAGGGCCCTTCCTTACTCCCCCTTTCTCTCTGTCTTTCTTTCTCCCCTCTCTTTCTTTCTTTCTCTCTCTGTCTCTTCTCTCTCTTAATCTTTCTTTCTTTCTTTATCCTTCTCTCTCTTTCTCCTTCTCTCTCTCAGCCCCTTATCGATGCACTCTAAATCATCTCCAAGTCCAAGTGATACAGAGTAGAATTGAAATAATCAGTCAGTCATTGACAACATTTCATTTCACATAAGGTTCATTGCACAAATAGAAAAGGCACATCATTCACTCTGAGTATAAAGAGCTGTACATAGATTGTGAAATAAGCCTCTCTCAGAAATAATCATAGCAAGTACTGATTGAAGAAAAAAAAATACAAATCCAATGTGTACAAAATCATCACACAGCAAAATGTTGAAAATGTCAAAAATATTTACAAAACTGTTCAGAGTACAACCATGTAGGCATAATCGCCAACTGCATAACAAGCTGCTTCAAAATCCAGAATAATAATTTTGGTCCACTGCATCCGGTCAAGAAATACCATTTCATTTCTGTTTTAGTTGATAAACAGGTAGCATGACTATCAAAACAAATGTGCATACATGCACAAAATAGGTCATTTCATTTGTACCATCTACAAATTATGGACTGGCTTATAAAAATCAATATTTCTTTATAGATATTATAACATGTTTTATGAAAATATTTTGGTAAGCATCATATATTTGCAGTCTTGAAAAATCAGCAGAAGTTTTGCTACTTCTGAAAGCATATCATTTTGGTCCACTGCAACCGGTCAAGAAAATATCATTTCATTTCTGTGGAATGTACACTCAAATCAGCCAAATAATTGATAAGTTCTGTTTTATCAATCCACTTTAGAAAAAATAAAGTGGATCCTTAACATCACAATCTAAAACAGGTAGGGATTTGGTTTTTGAATTGCATGGTAAATATCCATAAATAGGGCGAAATATAAGAGTAAGAACTGGAATGTGTTTGAAGCCCCTATCATGGATTTGCAACCCTTCAAAAATTATCTCAAAATTTATCTGTAGCAGCGAGGTGAGTTTATGAAAGGATGTGCAAAGATCTAATGGAGCGAAGAAAACACTGCCAGTCGCAAAACTCAAATTTGAAATGAAAAATGATTGTAATCTTGCTCATAACGTATATTTTGCAGCCATACTTTTAGGAAAGTTTTCAATTATGATTTTTACAACATTTTACATTTTCGAGGTGGAAATCCCCACAACGTCCTTTAATACGTCTCATCAAAATCAATCTACGGCAAATCACGACTGAAAACAATCACAAAGAAAGATGCATGTATGCCTCAAAGATGATGAGGTAATTAAAATGGTGACATGGAATGTAAATATGAAGGAGCCTCAGCTCAAAAACTAAATCAGTCAGGTACATATTGTATGATTAATCCTAACGTGGAGTCTTGCAAGAGTGTTTCTAAACAATATTAGTTTAAATGACTGGCGAAGGTTGATCATTCTAAACAACAGATGCATATTTACCTCCTGGTCTATAGGGCTATAAGCCCTAGACATGCATTAATACCTGGGATTGGTCACCTAAAACTCAACATTCAAACAATTCGTTTTGATCTATCTGTAAATTTATAACTGCAGGCTTTGACTTTCTGTTATTTGTTCTAATCATTTACACTTATTCATCAAATAAGAAATAATAATTCATCTTCATTAGTCCATGTTACTATCATCTCCTATGACACAAATCTTGTCCTTGTGTTTTAAAAGTATTGTGTGGGATTCATACAAGGTTCATCTAAGGCTTTCTGGTGTCGGCCTGTTTGCACTGCATAGTCTTTTTACCAGTCCCAACTGATACAGGATAAAGCGATCTCCTGACACTCTTAGTCTTGGTCTGGGAAACCGTAGCTGTAGCTGCTCTCGCTGGAGACTTAGCCTGCCTTGCTGAAGTGGTCCTGGCCTGGCTAAGGCTTGATAACCCTCCTGATAGTCTAGAAGTTGGTCTAGTGGAAGTTGGTCTAGTGGATGTTGGTCTAGTGGATGTTGGTCTTGTGGATGTTGGTCTAGTGGATGTTTGTCTAGTAGATGTTGGTCTAGTCGAAGCTGTCCGTGACGATGGTCTTGATGGAGACCTTGCTGTCTTAGTGGTATTCCTGGAGACCATGACAGGTTTAGTCGGGAACGGTTTGCTCAAAACAGGTGCTTTCAGTTTCAGGCTTTGTGTGGTGACAGAAAATGAAGACATCCTGGTGAAAATAATAAGAACAATGGGAACAAATCAAAAAATATTTGATGCAGTCATTTACATTCTTTTTTATGAAAAACATTTATATTATTTAAGGAAAGATAAATTTTCACAACATAAATTTCCATCACAATCAAATACATCAATGAAAATACAATCACCATACATTTACATCATTGATATTCAATATTCTTCATATGAAATAATTAGACGCTGTTTGTCCAATTTAAGTGCTCTGCCAAAAAATCCTATCATTGAAAGTGAAATGAAATGATGATTTCTCTGTAATGCTTGTTATAGATTGCTCTTAGTTAAAATTTCTACCTGGGTAAAATGCAAGTGTTATTTGGTCAGATTCACTTATTTTCTAAACATACAAAACCAAACGGAAAAAGAATTCTATCAACTTTCATTTATCTTGAAGCAATTAATCATTCTTGGTTTACCTTGGTGGAATAGCAGTTGCTGGCCTAGGAGGTGATTTCTGGCTTTGCAGCGGTCTAAGAACTCTGCAGGAATAAACAAACATTACAGGACTATTAGCCAAATTCTTTTAAATGTGATCAAATGTTTTGGGGGGCAAGATTGTAAAAAGGCTAGTATTATTACAAAGAATATACCTGCTGCTTGTTAGTGTCGGCTTGCATTGTGATGTAGATATACAGTAGGCATGCGGGTGCACCATGTGAGAGAGAGAGAGAGGATTGAGGAGTCCTGAAAAGGACTCTCGGTAATTTTTCTTGAAGGTGTGAAGTCCTGAAAAGGACTGTTTGTGTAGTCTTGAAAAAGACTGTTGGTTATCTTTCTTAGCTTATAGTTCTAAGGAGAACTATAGCACTTGGAGAGGATGAGTGGGGGGAGTGGCTCGACGTTTCGAACAGGTTGACTATCCGTCGTCAGGACTCCTCAATCCTCTCTCTCTCTCTCACATGGTGCACCCTCAAGGGTATAAGAATATACCTATTTAAAAGAATAATGAATGAAGACTGAATCTACAGTGGCAAAGTAGGGTGTACATGTAGGTACAAAGAAATCTGCATTGGTAAGGAGAATTATTTATAATTTTCTAAAACTACATAAAACTACATCTGTTTCATTAAAATGTATGGCGACACGTCCTCATCAACGTAAAACCTGTAGAATAGACATGATGAAAGTAAAGATACAATGATAACAAACTAGATGGAACTTCGACTGCGCGCAGTCGAAAATGATGCCTCCGTCATAGAGCAAGTTTACAAACCACAAAGCAATTCTCATATACATATATGACCCTTTGATCTTTGACCTCATGACCCTAAAATGTACTCAGTTCATTGGCTCTGCAAGATGTAATCCATCTGTCAGTTCAAATGAGAATGCGTTCACAAGCTATTTTTGCATTCTTAATGAGCCCATGACATTTGACCTTTGACCTCATGACCCAAGAATCTACTCAGTTCATTGGCTCTGCAAGATACATACATGATCTAAGTTTAGCAGGAATCCATCAATCTGTTCTAATGATAATGCGATCACAAGCTATTTTTTGCATACATAATGAGCCGCATGACCTTTGACCTTGACCCCAAAATGTAATCAGTTCATCGGCTCTGCAAGTAACATACATGACCTAAGTTTGGCAGGAATCCATCAATCAGATCTTGAGATAACGCGATCACGAGCTGTTTTTGCATACATAATGAGCCCTGTGACCTTTGACCTTTGACCTCATGACCCAAAAAACTAATCAGTTCATCGGCTCTGCAAGATACATACATGACCAAAGTTTGGCAGGAATCCATCGATCGGTTCTTGAGATAACGCGATCACGAGCTGTTTTTGCATACATAATGAGCCCTGTGACCTTTGACCTTTGACCTCGTGACCCCAAAATCTAATCAGTTCATCGGCTCTGCAAGATACATACATGACCAAAGTTTGGCAGGAATCCATCAATCGGTTCTTCAGATAACGCGTTCATGAGAACGGGACGTACGGAAGGACAGACAACCCGAAAACATAATGCCTCCGGCTACTTCGTAACGGAGGCATAAAAAACACAGAGAATTGATTAAAAAATTAACATGAATGAAACAGTCAAGATGACACAATGGTAGAGAAAGATGAAAATAAGACTTGGGAAGAGTTGTCTGATGGAGGGAAGAATTACCTGGTTTCAGCTGCACTTTTAGGCCTCTGGTTTGCTGGGACTAACTTTTGTCTCTTGGGTCCACTTTCTACTACATCTCCCTCCCTGGAAATGAAGTAAAATTATTAAAATAAATTATAAACAAAGAAAGCAATTGGTAAAAATAATAATAATAATAATAGGCACTTCTATAGCGCTGTCTATCTAGAAATTCTATTTCGAGGCGCAATTATTATTACCCAGGCTTCAGCCTAGCTGCCATTACAGCGCTCCAGCATTTCAAGGAATTAATTCCTGCCAGGTACCCATTTACCTCACCTGGGTCGAGTGTGGCAAATGAAGATTAATGCCTTGCCAAAGGACATTAGTGCTGTGTCGGGGATCAAACCGCGACCTTTAAATTTAAGGTCAAGTGCTTAAACCACTCAACTACGACACTTCTAAGGGTGAGGGCAGAACTATAACCAATGAATTGTAAGAAAAGAAGAGAGAAAATGAGATACAAGGAAATTTGCATAGAAATATGTATAGAGGCTCTGAGGACTAAGGACCACATAGAACAGACATTGAAATAGAGAATGGACGCCATGATTGCTGATATCTGCTAAAAGTATGGTAGATACAGAGAATAAAATAAAATTATTTTGGGAGCTCAACTCATGAATCAATAGGTTTCCCAATGACATACATATCTCCTATACTATGTAAGTTTTTCACTATTCTACAATCTCTGTTTTAATAATTGTTGTAAAATGCTTTAAAAGCCTTTGAAAAACATGCTGGATAAATACTGTATATATATATATATATATATATCATTGTTGTTGGTGATGAAATGGTTGTATTTGTGTTTCAATCCATCAAACATGTGCAAACAACACCAGGGTGGTGTTTCACAAAGATCCAAGTGTGACTTAAAAATTATGGAAAGCCATGTGTAGCCTTAAAATAAAATATGTTCAAAAGCGAGAATTTCAGTATTTTAGACTTTTTATAAATTCCACATCAAGAACATGACATCTCCTTGATAATGGAAACTATGAATGAATTGAATCAACATTTCATGCCTTTTAAAATAACTTTTACAAAATATTTTCATAGATGCTAACAGCTTTTTAAGTTCAACTTAGGATCTTTGTAAACACCCCCCCCCCCCCCCCCCCCCCCTCAGGACTGAGCTCTGTTATACAAGACTGATCCTCGACAACCACATATAGCACATCGTACTTGCAACAAGCAACTGCCGATCTCTGTCCCTCTTACGTAGAAAGAAGATAAACATAATAACAACACTGATAATTGAAAGCAATAAATAACTTGATATGGAGAGAACTTACTTTGCTAGTTGTTGCCTTCTGTCCATGGCCTTCTTAGTGGCTGCCGATAAGAGGTTGGCTTTCTTGCCAGCCGATGATGGAGATACCTACAAATTAAACAACAACAAAACTTAGACTACAACAAAGAGCACTGTTCTCAAATAACTATGCAGTCCACTGACTGTTGGCATATTGCATTTGATCAGTATAAAGCTTAAATGAAAGAAGAAAAAAAAGTTAGTATTGTATTTGATCAAAATTTAAACGGGCAATGAATCACAGGTTATTACAATAGTTGACATACAAAGACTGTACGAATCACCACTTCATCATTGGTTAAACCAATAAAGGAAAAACAACTATTTTTTTTAAGAGATAATGAGAATATGCGGGGGGGGGGGGGGGGGGGTGGGGTACATGATAGCCACCCCCCCCCCCCCCTCCTCCCCTCACCCAACAAGCTACTTAAATATCATGATTCCCTCACTTCCTTTTATTTGTATGAACCTATGAACACATATTTTACTCTTTTTTTCAAACTGATTTAATAAAATGAAATGAGATTATGTTAAATTAAAGTTTCAGGAATCAATTGGAATTATATGTACATTAGACCATTGGCTACTAAACTTTCTCATTTCCATTGGAGCAAAACAGGAATCGCCCAATACCCATAGGCAATGGGTCACGTATGATGACAACCATTGACCAAAGCTCCCCGCTTTCATTTAAAACTGCAGTTACAATATAATTTCTGTCCACAATTTAACCGTCCACCCTCTACCAACTCCGGTCAAAACTCTTTTTTGGAGTACTTAGGAGGAAATGAATCCAAGATCCAAGATATTGTCATAGAAGTGACAGAACCTGAGGCTTTCATCTCTGCCACCATGTACAGATTACTGTGCAAAAAATAAGTTTACATCGTGAAACAATACCTTCTTGTTGAAGAAGTTCTCTCTTTCTTGTTCCCTGTTATGTCTTAGTATAGACATTCTCTGCGAGATGGGAAAGACATGGAAGATATCACCCAACTCATATTGGGCTGCCCTCAGCTGTAGAGAAGAAAGAAAGAAAAACAGTGGAGTGTCAAGAAAACGAAAGGATACACCGTATATATTCCTGTTTAAAGCCCGTCTATACTAGTTTGGCCAGGAAGTATTAGACTACCCAGTATGATCACTGGCAGGTGGTTATCTCATCAACTCAGCTCTCAATTTACATAAGAAAAAGAGGATCATGGGGGACCAACAGGCACCGCTTAGGCATTGTTTTCTATATACCTGTAGAGGGAGCAAGTTGCTACAAGTATTGCAGTGGGGCTTTAAATGAGTGTTTTTCAAAAGTGTTCGTTATAACTAGTTTCCATTGCACAAAGATTCAAAGACTCAACACTTAAAACAAGATTCACAATCAAAGATTTCAAAATGCCTCTGTTCAAATTTTCCTTGGGTAGATTATAAATGCCAAAGGAATGGGAGATAAATGACGCAATATCATTTTTGTGATTTGAAATAATCAGAGTCGATATCTATTACAATTAATCCTGGTTAAAAGACTCATGGCATGTAACACTTTCGCTAGGATCTTCATTTCTGCTTTATTTTCTTTCAAAAGATAGAATTAAAGATTTATTTTACAAACCTGAGCAAGAACTCTTTGGGCCAGCCTGATATCTTGTTCAGAAAGCTTTCCTCGCTTCACAGGCGTCTCAGCTTGGAACTGGTACAAAAATACTTGGGTATCCTGTGGATTAGTACAAGTTTCATTGAAAGGGCGAGTTAGAAACAGCTGATTATGAAGACACACATGTAATCAGCCTGCATCATTTAATCTGGGACATATAAACATTGCTCCCCTCTGTAAAATGTACTTCCTCTTAGCACACTAATCAAATTCCCAAACAATTTTGAAAATAAGTTATAATAACAGATCATTTTAAAAAGGAAGCTTGATGTTTAGAGAAGTAGTCTTAGAACTTGGATATCCAAGTTTGAAAAGTGAGACTGTGTCCTAGCACCCTTGGGTGAGGTGATCAGTATGAATAACTTATTTTCCTAGAAATATATAAATGTGTGTGTAACCTACTTTAATAAGCCATAGGTCCCTTATAATAATTGCATTCATTCCGAATACATGTACACTACAGCTCACATCACTTTCCTATCTCTATATAAATGTACATGCCTTGATGGTCTTGACGAGGGCTTTGATCTTTGGTGTTCTCATGAGAGCACGGGTCAGATAACCTTTGACCCTAGCAGATACCATGTCGAACCTGATGTCCATCTGTAAGCTCTGGGTGATGGCCTATACACACACAAACAAAAAACAGAATATATATGTATGGAAAAGTGTTAATAATGAATTACATTTCTATAGCACTTAATACAAATGTTTTAAAGCAGTTTACCGGTACATCCATTTTTCAATACAATAAAAAAAGTATTAAAGAAATTAATAACTTATACAATATTTAAACTACAGTACATGTATGAAGGGAGTTGGAAGGATTATCAGACAAAACATCCTATTACAGCATTCACACTGGGGTAATGAAAGCAGGGGCGGATCTAGCTTTTTGCTAAGGGGGGGGGTTTGACCAAACTAATGACGATGCAGAGCATCGTCCACGAGCCGCAAAGCGGCGAACCGATTTTTTTTTGGGGTGTTTATTTGAACCCCGTAAGTGATGTTTTCCTGGCATCTATTAACACAATGGAGACCATAAAAAGCAGTGCATGATAACGTCTTTTTAAATCAAGTAACAGTTTAATACACAGTTATATCCAGAGTTATCATGTGTTTGGTTAAGTTACCAGATGAGTTGAATATCTTCTCACAATATTTGCACTTGAAAAGTTTTCTCTCCAGCGTGCGTTCTTTTTTCTTTTTTTTTCTTTTTTTTTGGGGGGGGGGAGGGGGGTTTAAACCCCCCCCCCCCCCCCCCCCCCCGTAGATCCGCGCCTGGAAAAACTTTAAAAATAATTCTGAAGGCAAGACACATATAGATATATACAGTAGGTCTGGAATAAGTCAACTACTCAACTTACAATAAACATTTTTACCCCTCAAAACAAGAACATTGACCTACTTGAAAGTTGAAATTAAACAACATATTTATTAATGTCTCTCTTTAGGGAATCAAACACAATGTATGAATATCTCAATGGCAATTTACCCATGGATTGGAGTAACTGGAAGTGTGCTGTTGTTGGTCAGCATGTCTGTTTGGTGTTTCTCCTGTCTGGTCATCATTCAGGAAGAAAGAGTCGCTGAGACTGTTAACATAAACAGGATCGGACACTGAAGCTCCAGTAAAGTGAGCCGATCCGTTGGTCATATCCACTGCAGGAGACGCCCATGTTGGCAGCTTTGTGGAGTCTCTATCAGAGGGGTCTTTGAGAGGAGTGCCCCATGATGTAAGACGGGAGGAGTCACCAACAGATGGTTCCTCTACGGAGATGGATGGTGAAGCAAGGTGGGCGGAGCCTGTAGTTGTGCCTTTGGGTGTGGTCGATGATCTCTGGCGAGTGGGGCTTCTGGATACAGGTCTATGGTAGCTACCGGATCTGATGTAAGACGGCGGAACCTCCACCAATCCTCCATGGTCCGATTCCAGACTGTCCTGAGGAGTGAGCTTCTTCTTGGCGTTTGCCAGGAGCTTGTCACTGACTGGAGAATGAAAACCAGGGGAGGCATGCCCCTTGCCTTGCCCCTTGCCTGCCAGTGAGGACTGCTTGATGTAGGAAGCAGGAACTTGGACCATGCTTCCTACGGAAGATTCTTCAAAGCGTCTCTTTCTACTGTTAGGGCTTGGAGGAGGATTCTTCCTCTGATTTGGAGCAACCTTTGAACTTTCCTTCCCACTCTTGTCATCATTCTCAAGAGATGGTTTAGCCGAAGGTATCGTGTTGGGAGAATTTTCCTTAGAGAATTCCTGGTCTTCTCCCCTTTGCATGCTTCCCTCATGCACTTCCGTTGAGGTCTTTAAAATCAAAGAAATGAAAATGAAAGACAGAAATAACAAAACACCACAAAATAAAAACTGAATTAAACATAAATGAAATAATTCTGCTAAAGACAGAGAAATGACTTTAAATGCAACTACTCTGGTAAGATCCTCAACCATTACTTTCCAAATAAAACCATTCTCTTCTAACTTTTCTCATTGAATAATATCTACTTTTTACCGGGAGAAAAATGCAAAGAAAAGTTGTTTGTTTGGAAATGTAGCTTCTCTGCAGATATTGTTGGGTCGGGCAATTAACTTACATTGTCCCCTTCCACAACTTAAAATTGTGATTTATTACTATATCTCGATTATCTATTGGAATTAGCACATTCCAATTCATATAATTTGCATATTCATAACAATATCAATCAATGTAATAATACATATCATATGCTAAAACAAATAACAGCATTTACTCGACCCACAACCCTGCACGGGATGTTATTTCTTTTAAGAATAACACTTCTCTTAACACTTCATACCCCCTTCCAACCTCTCCTTACTTTGATCATAGCATCTTTGTCATCATCCACATGTCCCAGAGCAGACTGTGCAGCCTGTCTTCTAATCCCCTCCATCTCGCTCTCCAGGAGACACAGCTCCTGGGATTGCTGAAGCATCAGTCCCTTCATCTGCTCGTCATGCTGACGCTGGAGACGCTGCTGCATCTGCTCCAGGCATGACAGCTGGAGGGACAACACCTTGGCCTCTGACGCATCGTCTGTGGACATGAACAGTGGGTGTTTCATAAAGATCCTAAGTCGAACTTAACTCTAAGTTAGACTTAAACATTATGGAGAGCCATTTGTAGCCTTAAAATAAAATATATTCAAAAGCAAAAATTCAAGTATTTAGACTTTTTATAAATTCCACATCAAGAACATGAAATCTCCTTGATAATAGAAAATATGAATGATTGGAATCAACATTTTATGCCTTTTAAAATGACTTTACAAAACATTTTCATAAATATGCTAACGGCTTTCCATAATTATTAAATCCAACTTAGAGATAAGTTCCACTTAGGATCTTTGTGAAACACCTCCCTGAGAGTGGTCAGGCTATTCACCCAAAGTGATACTGTATTCAAGGGTTAACACGGACAAGAGTCCTTGGACAACTGATCCCCTGATGTTAACAATTGAAGATAATACATGAACAGAGAGTGGTCAGGCTGTTCACCCAAATTGATGCTGTATTCAAGAGTTAACACTGACACATTTCACTCGACGACTGATCCCCTGAAGTTAACAATGGACCCCAAATTTTAGCCACTATTCCATTAGGGGTAAAATCAGGACTTCATGAAAATATATTTACATTTACCCCTAACAGAAAAGTTAACATCGAGCCCTGCAATGTGGATTAAATTAAAATTTCATAAGCTCTTTCTGCCTCTGAAAAAATCTCAACAACATCTGCAGTACAATGGAATATTAATCAAAAAGGCGATTGATACTGTAGTGATACAATGTTCTTACTTTAACATTAAACACCTGCATTGTATGTGTGCGATAATAAATGAAATGCTGTTACAGTATTTCTAAAAATTCATAGTGGCAATGATAAAATTTCCACATTACCTTTGATGACAATTTTGACCATATTTCTGTTTATGCTCTAAGTGTTAGTAAATTAATTGAATTATTTTCTCTGCTCACCTATCTTGAGATCTTTCATTTCAGAGGAGATGTCATCTGGCTGATTTTCATCACTCACAGTCCCCTCTCCCGACTTAGCCTTATTTAAAGCCCCTTCATCAGCATCTTTGGTCTTGGTGCCTTGTTGAGCAGAGCTGATATCACGTCCACTTATATGTGGAGCCTGGTGACGAGCCTCAGCATCTAGAAGTGCTGGTGAAGGGAAATCCAAAGTATATGACGACTTCCTGGCATGGTGTCTAAGTGGTGTTTGAAAGTCACTGTCCACTTTGACCCCTGACCTCTCAACTTTGACCTCTATCTTCATATTTTCAGCACTTGATGGCAATGTTGGAAAAGGCTTTTCTACATTAAGACTTTGCAGTCTCTCCGACTCTTCAGATTTGCTGGAAGTTTGTTTGCTGACTTCAACAGTGGAATTACTTTCCTGACCAACAGGTGCTGCTCTGACCATTCCAGCATTAGTCAACTCATCGCTTGCAATGGACATAGCTTCTTCTGTCCCGGTAGGAGTCACCTCCTGGCTTGTTCTGTCCCATGTCCCTTCAAGTCCATGAAGGGTGGATTCTGACGTCACGCTAAGGCTCATAGGAAGGGTGACAGACTGGGCCAGGGTTCCAAGGGAGCTGCCAAAGTATTCTGAACCATCCACAGATCTCAAGGATTCACCTGGCTCAACAGATACATCGGTAGCCGGAATATCAGACATGATGTCTGCAACTGCTTCACCACTTCTTACCGGCACTTCTGCTTCCCGGTTGACATCAATGGCATCAGGTGACGTAGGATCAGCAAAGAATGGGACCTTCATAGCATTTCTATTTTGAATAGATTCTGGTGTGCCCTTATTTGATCCTGGTGTTGGCAGCAATGAATACTCCCCTAGCAGACTCATGTATGACTCAGTATCACTCAAGTAGCCTGCTACATGGTTATCGTCTTGTGTGTTTGGTACATCGTCCTTGGTGTCCTTGCTTTCTGCAACATCTGTTGCTGGTTCTACCATAGCTTTAGCTTCTGTAGATAATGAAGACTGTGGTTGAATATCTGATTCGTTCTTGTCAGGTTTGGAGGAGTCCCCTGCTTTCTCCAAAGTTGATTGACCCTGGATAAGTGACATTTGCGACAAGTCAATGACAGTTTGGTTCAACGCACTATTGCTGCTGCTGCTAGTCGACTGACTTCCTGTGCTGCCAGCTACACCAGTGCCTAAGGTATGAACCGCATCTATCTTGGGTATAGGGCTAAGTCTACTTATCATGGCACTATCAACAACTGCTGCACTAGTGTAAGGTGGTTGAACTGCTGAATTCTCATGTGATTCAATCTCTTGAGGTTTTGATAAGTTATTCCTTTCATCTAATTTTACATCTGGGCTAACCTTGCAGGACACATCCACTGGGATGGGTGCTGCACTTCCACCAGTCGTCACCACTTTCAAGTCTTCCAGTCCCGGGGGAGAGGATGGTAAAATCTCCTTTAGGACAGGTTGCACGCTGCTGGAGAGGGTCGGATCGATGGCATCTACTGGGGAATTCCTGGGCAAGAAGTTACTAGCTTGTGATGATGCCACCGAGATGGCAGAAACATCGGGTGTGGCTCCTCTCGTATCCTGACTGCGGTCCATCCTCATGGTGGATGAGATGGGCTGGTGTCCTCTGGGGTCAAAGTTCGCTGCAATGACTGTCTTCGTCTTGGATTGCTTTGTTCGTCTCCATGGTGTTGCTGGTCTTACGTTCCATTCCTCTTCATCCATCTCCATATACTTGAGTGGTGAATATGAAGGGTTGTTAAGGCCTTGTGAGACGGGCTTAGATCCAACTGACTGTATGTCAGGTGCTTGCATAGCTTGGTTAGGTAGGGTGTTAGCTGCTTGCTGAGGACTACTTTCCTTGCTACCTAAAGATTGTCTACTATCCTGAAAGATAATATGGAGTAAAATAGTGGTTACTGGAAACTTACATCTTGTCATAAAATTACAGTGAGTATACACATTTAATAATCTGTAGAAAGAAATAAGTGTAAATAAACGTTCAAAAAGTAAAGGAATATTCTTTTCTCAGATGCTTAGGTACCTTCAGATCTTCATCTCATGAAATCATACTAAAGCTAAACATATTACTAACCACCATCACTTTTTACTTATCTCATATACTTTGATCAAGCCTGCGACTTTACCAACGCTTCATTACCACAACTTCTGGCAAGAAAGGATAAAAGGTTGTTCTTTGAAAAAAGAAAAAAGAAAATGCTTGCATGATGAGGTTTTGTGGTCTATTGGATCTGTCTACAGACTATGGATTAACCGACTCAGATTAAAACCCTTTTGACATTTCCAACATCCTAAATTTTCCACTCATCAGCCAAGATGAAGTGAATAGGTACCTAGAATGAAAACGATCTGTAATGCTTAGCTCTTTGCCACGGCATCTCGGCTATCGCTGAGGTACCATTAAATCCATTTGTACAAATGTTACATAAATCTACATATGAAAGTACACCATACTAACCTCATAACTATTTACAATGGTTTCAACTCTAGAAACTAGTTTCTGAAGCCTCCATTCCTCTCGCTCCCTTTCTCTCTGAATTGCCATTGCCTTGTATCTTATCATCTCAGCTCTCTTGTCCGGGGTCATCTTAAAAAACAAGAAGATACAAGACACAAAAGATGTATATCATAAGATGAGTGCAGAATAAAATCAACAGTTGATGAAAGCAGTCCCTTAGTATATTATGAAAAGTCATGACAAGGATCCGATGAAAATAAACAAGTACTTTAATAATATGTATTCAAATCAGAAATAACTCTCCAGGGCCCTGTATTATAAAGAGTTGCGATTGATTTGAATCAATCGCAACTTCGACTCAATCGCACATACGTACTTAAGAGGTAGGAGATTATACTGATTCCAATCAATTGCAACTCTTTATACGACAGGGCCTAGGTATAATCCAAAAGTGATACTTTTGTCCACAGAACGCATTTATCCTGGTGATTTTTATTTATTTTTTTAATCATGATTTTGTCAATTTGTATTTTACAGAGCTTTATATGCCAATTCATCAGCTGCCCGCATAAAGGCTGTAACTGCCATTGACAATGCACACAGTAGCCCTTTCTTACAGCCTTCTTGCAGGCAACCAACAAAATCAAAGATTGACCTTCATACTATGTGCTTACCAGAGGTGGGAGGATAGGCTTGTCGTTGACCCTGACCATGGACGTATACGGAGGGCGCCCTCTGGAGTCCATGTCCGCAGCTGATGAGGTATCATCATGTCTAACGGCCATCTTGTCCAAGGTGGCCACGCAGACCTCCAACTTGGAGATAATATCGTCCATTGCTGACTATGGAATGTCATTCAGCAGTTTCATCTGCATTTATGGAAATATATTTGACAGAAGCATATCATTTCACCGGTAAAAAGAAATAAATAGGTGAGCACAGGGTTTGTTGGACCACTTCTAGCAAATTAAAATGAAATATAAATACATTTTCTAAAAGAAATATCGTCAATAATAGCATTCATATAAACACATTTTTTTAACTGTTGAGTATTCCATTGTGAAAGTTACACTATCATTCCAAGAGAGGTTAGTTAGTTGATTTTTTTTCCCTTGGATTATCATGGAAAATTTGTTCTTTGATAATACAATCAAGTTCAAAGTACTTAAGAATTTTGAGAGCTGTCTTCATAAGTACACACCTCAGCGTACAAAAGATCCTTGCTGCTCTATACTACCCTAGATGTGACCCAACATTTGTAGCCTTAATGTGTGTACCGGTATGCGGTCAATAGTGTTAGACCTAATGCTTTGTAGGATTGGGTGGGAAAAAAGCAGTCCTACAAAGCATGCAAACTTATTATTAGAAGTTTAGAACACAAAGTACTTGCTTATAATATGACTTATGAAAGTTATGGTACCCCATCGGGTGTCTTGTCAGGTCGCCCCCACAGCTGGTCGCCTCCTATACGCAGTCGCCTCCTTACGTAGTCGCCCCCAAATTGTGTGGTCGGGTCGCCTCCTATACACAGTCGCCCCTCTCTGTGAATATAATGCATTCAAATGCAACAAATTTCCTTCTGGACCAATAAAATTGAATTGAATTGAATTGAATTTAAGAGTTCCATATGTAACATATAGATAGGTCTATGACTCAGAGTGATATACCGGTTTTACCGATATACCTAATAATATAAAACATGGGAAAAGAACTTTATTTAGGGTTAGGGTTAGGGTTAGAGTTGGGTAACACAGACCTTGGTGTCCTAGGGTAATGCGGGGCCCGGTGTCCTAGCTAGGGTAACGCGGGACCTGGGTTCCTAGGGTTAGGGTTAGAGTTAGAGTTAGGGTAACGCGGACCATAGTGCTAGAAACTAAAAATGGCTTGACTTTGAACTTATAAAAGAGTCAAAGACATCAAATTAAAACAAAAAATTAGGGGGCGTAATGACCAAAAAATTTGGGGCGAGCTGACCAAGAATCCCAAAATCGCGAACAAAAAAATCAGGGGGCGACAGGACCAATTGAGGGCGACTTTGTAAAGGGGCGGGCTGACATTGGGCGACCTGACATGGAACCCCCCATCGACATCACTCCAGCAAAGCATAGAGAGAGTCAATGCTAATGCGTATTGACCTCTAGCACTGCACTACGTGTAAGCAGCATCTAACATCGGTAAGTTTAAAAAATTGTATTTTACTGCTATTTAGGTCCTGGATTGGATTCCTCCGGAACATTCCCATAGGGAATTTTAACTGAAGGCGCCATCAATTGTCACTACAGTACCAATTTTGAATGAAATCAGTTGAGTTTTGTACAGTAGCAGTAGTGTTTGAAATGTTGAGAATCAATAGCACAGCTTTTAATACACAGCCAGGGTAGTAATGCAGCTATGTCGATAGATCGGCGCTTGTTCAGATACCTATCCAAAATTTGACCCGTAACTCCGACGTGGAGATAGTCTACCCTACTAAAACATACCCAAAATGAAGTAAATATATTCATTAAATGTCCAAATAAAGATTATGAGTTAAAATTCGCTATGTTTATTACCTGTTACGCGTCAATTTTCTTGTTATTTTTGGAGTATTGTTTGGTAAAACATTGATATTAGTATACACGTTTTCACAGGTTTCACAGCAAACCGCTGCATATTTGCATACTGATGGTGGGTTGCGAGTCGGGGCGAGCCTGAGTGAAGTTATCTACCGTAATAATAAGGATCTGAGACATTACGGTAGATAACTTCACACAGGCACGCGCCCGCCCGCAACCCACCATTGGTATGTACTTGTATTGTGCAGCGGTTTGCCGTGAAACCAGTGAAAAAGTACTACTGTCACCTATTGTTTATCCGAAAAATACTCCAAAAATAACAAGAAAATTGACACGAAACAGGTAGTCTAGAGTCTAATAAACATAACGACTTTTAACTCATTATCTTTATTTGGACATTTAATGATTATTTACTTAATTTAAGGTATGTTTTAGTTGGGTATCTCCACGCCGGAGTTACGGGTCAAATTTTGGATAGGTTTCTGATAGATCTAGAGAGAGAGAGAGATCGGCATCGTCATGATTTAATTTGCAAATGCAGACATGTAAATGAACGTGTGGGGCCAGCACAGGTCTCGGTCTGATTTGTATCGGCCAAACGGTGCTAAGTAAGGATTTAATATGCATACTTACAACCAAAAACATCCACTAAGAAGTACGAAATCGGGGAACAACTGCAGAATACCCCGCCAGCCGAAAGCATGTCTGAAAATTATTACCAACGACCTACGATGTGAGTCAAACAAAACACGGTGCATAACCACATCACGCACACTTACATGTACAACGACGATGTAGACCCTATCTAGGGACATGATATATCCAAAGAGTAGGCTATCTCTTTGCTATATATCGTTGCGTGACGACGATCGCTGCATGAATCTATTATGACTGTGCCGGTCTCTACGGGTTAGCTGCCAACGATCCTACGATGCCAACGATGTGTGCATGACGTCACTGAACCCTCTATCACTGTGCCGGTCTATGGGTAATTAGCTGCCAACGATCCTACGATGCCAACGATGTGAATACATGACGTTACTGAACCCTTTATGACTGTGCCGGTCTATGGGTTAGCTGCCAACGATCCTACGATGCCAACGATGTGAATACATGACGTCACTGAACCCTCTATCACTGTGCCGGTCTATGGGTTAGCTGCCAACGATCCTACGATGCCAACGATGTGAATACATGACGTCACTGAACCCTTTATCACTGTGCCGGTCTATGCAGGTTAGCTGCCAACGATCCTACGATGCCAACGATGTGAATACATGACGTCACTGAACCCTCTATCACTGTGCCGGTCTATGGGTTAGCTGCCAACGATCCTACGATGCCAACGATGTGAATACATGACGTCACTGAACCCTTTATGCCTTTGACGGTCTATGGGTTAGCTGCCAACGATCCTACGATGCCAACGATGTGAATACATGACGTCACTGAACCCTTTATGCCTTTGCCGGTTTATGGGTTAGCTGCCAACGATCCTACGATGCCAACGATGTGAATACATGACGTCACTGAACCCTTTATCACTGTGCCGGTCTATGGGTTAGCTGCCAACGATCCTACGATGCCAACGATGTGAATACATGACGTCACTGAACCCTTTATGCCTTTGACGGTCTATGGGTTAGCTGCCAACGATCCTATACGATGCCAACGATGTGAATACATGACGTCACTGAACCAAATTCTTTTACCTGCCGATTCAAATTCTCCTTCAATATGCGATCTTTATTTTCACCTCCTTTTATCATTCGTTTCCATATCTTTCCCTATGTTATTCTTTATTTCTATACTTCGTTCGTCTTCCGTTTTTTCCGTTTATCTTTACTATATTCTGTATATTTTCTTATCTTCCATTTCCATATTTCTTTAAGCTGTTCTTTATTTTCTCTATCTTCACTTTCTATCTGTCCTTATGTTTTTCATTATTATCAACTTTGTTCTATCTTCCGGGTAATATTATTGTTTATTTCTCTCCTTGTCAACACCTCTATTTTCTTTATTTTCTCCTAATTTTGTCTTCTCTTTCCATCTTTCCTTATGTATTTTTCTATTTTCACCTTGTTTCATTCTCTCTATATCTTTCCTCATGTATATCTAGCTGTATTTTTAACCTTTTTTATTTTCCATATCCATCGCTCCTTATTTATTTGTTTGTTTAAAAATTCCTTTATCTTCTTTGTCTAATTTCCTTATGTTATACTTTATTTCTCTTCCCTAACCCTAACCCTAACCCTAACCCTAACCCTAACCCTAACCCTAGGACACCGGGTCCCGCGTCACCCTAGAACACCGGAGTTTGCGTTACCCTAACTCTCACCCTAACCCTAACCCTAGAACACCAGGTCCCGCTTCACCCTAGGACACCGGAGTTTGCGTTACCCTAACTCTCACCCCAACCCTTACCCTAGGACACCGGGTCCTGCATCACCCTAGAACACTGGGTCCCGCGTCACCCTAGGACACCGGAGTTTGCGTTACCCTAACTCTCACCCTAACCCTAACCCTAGGACACCGGGTCCCCTTCACCCTAGGACACCGGGTCGCGCGTCACCCTAGGACACCGGAGTTTGCGTTACCCTAACTCTCACCCTAACCCTAACCCTAGGACACCGGGTCCCCTTCACCCTAGGACACCGGGTCCCGCGTCACCCTAGGACACAGGAGTTTGCGTTACCCTAACTCTCACCCTAACCCTAACCCTAGGACACCGGGTCCCGCATCACCCTAGGACACCGGGTCGCGCGTCACCCTAGGACACCGGGTCGCGCGTCACCCTAGGACACCGGGTCGCGCGTCACCCTAGGACACCGGGTCGCGCGTCACCCTAGGACACCGGAGTTTGCGTTACCCTAACTCTCACCCTAACCCTAACCCTAGGACACCGGGTCCCGCGTCACCCTAGAACACCGGGTCGCGCGTCACCCTAGAACACCGGGTCGCGCGTCACCCTAGGACACCGGAGTTTGCGTTACCCTAACTCTCACCCTAACCCTAACCCTAGGACACCGGGTCCCCTTCACCCTAGGACACCGGGTCCCGCGTCACCCTAGGACACCGGAGTTTGCGTTACCCTAACTCTCACCCTAACCCTAACCCTAGGACACCGGGTCCCGCATCACCCTAGGACACCGGGTCGCGCGTCACCCTAGGACACCGGGTCGCGCGTCACCCTAGGACACCGGGTCGCGCGTCACCCTAGGACACCGGAGTTTGCGTTACCCTAACTCTCACCCTAACCCTAACCCTAGGACACCGGGTCGCGCGTCACCCTAGGACACCGGGTCGCGCGTCACCCTAGGACACCGGGTCGCGCGTCACCCTAGGACACCGGAGTTTGCGTTACCCTAACTCTCACCCTAACCCTAACCCTAGGACACCGGGTCCCGCGTCACCCTAGGACACCGGGTCGCGCGTCACCCTAGGACACCGGAGTTTGCGTTACCCTAACTCTCACCCTAACCCTAACCCTAGGACACCGGGTCCCGCATCACCCTAGGACACCGGGTCGCGCGTCACCCTAGGACACCGGAGTTTGCGTTACCCTAACTCTCACCCTACCTCTAACCCTAGGACACCGGGTCCCGCGTCACCCTAGGACACCGGAGTTTGCGTTACCCTAACTCTCACCCTAACCCTAGGACACCGGGTCGCGCGTCACCCTAGGACACCGGAGTTTGCGTTACCCTAACTCTCACTCTATTAAACCCTAACCCTAGGTCACCGGGTCGCGCATCACCCTAGGACACCGGAGTTTACGTTACCCTAACTCTCACCCTAACCCTAACCCTAGGACACCGGGTCCCACGTCACCCTAGGACACCGAGTCCCGCGTCACCCTAGGACGCCGGAGTTTGAAACGTCAAACAGGTTTATTTATTTTTTATTTTTCTTTTAGCAGTTTTACAAATATATAACAAACACAACATTTTATACATGACAAAAGAGTATATGTAAAACAAAGTAAGGTTGGCTGTAACTAATCGGAAACATCAAACAGGTTTATTTTTATTGCTTGATTTTCTTTCTCTTTTGCAGTTTTACAAATATATAACAAACAAATCATTGAACATTTATACATGACAAAAGATTAAACAAAGTAAGGTTTGCTTGGAGGGGGTGTACATCAAAATTCACAGATATTTGTGGTAGATGGATTTCACTTAATATATTATAAGGTTATAGTATTCCTCTATTCCACTTTTTTTGTTTTCAATTTGTTTTACCCACGACCACTTATTCTTCTTTTTCTTCTTCTTCGATCTTCATGATCTTCTCAAACCACAAAGATATTTAAGGTTTTCTTTAAAGGCGTCACTGTGCAACACCCTCTAACAGTGATTAACAGTAGATTCTCCAACCTTTTTTGAATTTTCCCAACCGTTTTTCCATGAAACTAAGACATAGATCAGGCTTTAACAAATCTTAACGCTTAAAAATCTGGTATGGTATATAGAGCCAATTCATTGCTTTGTGACGATTTACATTCATCTAAAATGTAATTAAATTGAAATAATATAGTTGGGAGAATATAACGAAGCCATCAAATAAATTTTCCCAATTTTTATCACTAATGATGGTCCGTTTTCACTCAAACTTTCAGATTATCTGTAATTGTACATAGATGATAGACCTTAGCACCAGGGTAACAGTTCTAACAGTAATTCCTAACACTCTTAACACAGAGGCAGCCCAGCAGACATGTTCTAGGATTGATAACTACTGGCCAACTGACCAGGCTTTAATGTAGCAAAGCATAACAGCATTCTATGTAGCATTCCACATACATTCCATGCAAAGTAGAAGAAACCAATAAATATTCATAATAGTCCCATACAAGTATAAATCAACATCACAAAGTATTCTTGAATATTCAAACATAAACAAAGGGTATATATTGAATATTCATAGTATATGTAAATTATACTATAAGCTTGACTGCATCAGGTGAACATTGAAACCAATGAGAGAGAGAGAGATAGACAGATGAAAGGATGGTGGATGAAAAGGGTGAATGTGAATGAGGGATGACCTATTAATATGAAAGGGATGAATCATGGATATGAGGGGGAGTTTCAGAAGTTCAAAATAAATCCCTACAAACTAGTCTTCCTCTTACAGAAAAATGTCCTCATTTTATAAGGCATTGTCCTTTCTTTGATTACCGAAACATCTAACACATTAAACATCTTCCAAAATGATACATGTATGTTCTATCCTTTCCTCTTGTAAACAGAGAATCACTATCAATATATCCTTCTTTTGTTTTTCTTTAAAAGAAAAACAAAACCTCACTACCTGTAAGCATTGTATACAATTTTACAAAACAAATGAATTTCAATTGTACACTGTATATAAATGAAATATGACTTATGACTCAAATGTACAGAGTATTAGCATAACATACATGTATCAGCCGAAAAAAAAAAAAAAAAATCTGCAAAAAACACATGATTATATATATATCTGAGCTTTCCCGCTTGTTATCCGTTTCACTTTTAACTCGGGGAAACACTTCCAAATTTCAATGGTAAAATCAAACTATAAATATGGTGTATTTGCATTTCCAAAAATAAACACGATCGATTACACAAAGTTGTAGCAATCCTTAACAAAATACCTTCTGTTCAAACGCTGTTTGAATATAACACAGTTCCAAATTTGTTACACTCTCATTATTCTGAGCAACTGGTAAGGAAATGAATATAGTTGAACAACTCCTTCAACCAATTATTACTTCTTTTTTTCCTTTACCTTCTAGAAATGAAAAATTCTATCACTTGAAAATTTGAGATTTTCCAGAAGTTATCCATTACATGAATACAAACACATAACATTCATATTGCTATCATCATAATAACCATAAGTGACTATATCACATTATCATAATATAAAACATAATGCATCACCTGCAGTCATTTTATAAAAAAAAATAATTTCCAACAGTATCCTTGCTTTTGTTTGGTAAAGCAAAATGACCTCTTAAAATATAAAACATTTTCAACCGCGATCGAGCCAGTGCCTGCATTGTCATTTGTAACTTGCAAGATTGAAAAAAAAAATTAAAAAATAACTATCAGTTCGAACATCTTGTACACTTCAATAACATTTTACTTTTGAATGTACATAATGTGCGAAAAGTGGTTACATTCAATTGTAATATTCTTATTTTATTTTCTACAAAACAATTGTGACCGACTAAACAAAATACAAACATATCTTAACAAGATAGACTAGAATCAATCTCTTTTTTCTTTTCCTTCTTTTGAACTACCAAAATAACGATATATCTCTGTTGACAATCAATACTCCCCCATTTACCATGTCAATACGCATGCAAAATGAAGGAAATCCATATTTGTTCCTGGTTTTGTCTTTACTTCAAGAATTTCAAACGCTATGAATACAAACAAAGAAAATATTCCAATTTAGCATTACCATCACTAGAAATCAATTGAAGAAATTTGTAAAAACGTATCTTGCAATAGTTGCAATATGAACATGAACAATATACCAATCCATTTTGGATCTTTCTCCAAATTTTTAACAATCAATGGTCCATAATGATGTACAGTGTATTAATCATTAATAATACACACACAAATTTAATTCACATGTAGCAGTTCTGTAATTAAACAAAAAAAATCGCGAGAAATGTAGAAGGAAGTACAGTCCATTTCAATAACGCTCGAAATTCCCAGTTCATGTCCATGTTCTGACCCTTTCAGAACTCATGAAATTCACAGTCCATTCAATATCAAAACCGCTCAAAATCGTTGCTGAGACTATAAAGTCAAATATATATGTTGAACAGTCCACCTTAAAGCTCATGAGAAGTTGAGTTTGAATGTCTCTGTCATTCATAATCACAGTCCAATCAATATTGTAATTTGCCATAACCGAAAGTTGACAGTTGAAACGTTCTTTCCCTCTGACGGAAATGTCGACTTCAGACCAATGAAATGTCCAATACTACGCAATATCGAAAAATAGTCACATTTGGTAATCGCTATACTTCTGCGGTTTGTGGACGCGTCTACCAGAGCGAGTGTGAGTTAACTGCGTTGTGGTGTCCTCTTGCGTCGTGGTGTCTGCTTGCATAGTGCGGGGTGTACGTTGGTTCGCTGATGTACCAGTTGATGGTTGAGTGGTGTGTTGCTGGTCGTTGACCTCGGGGTTGACATCAGGGTAGACATCGGGGTTGACATCGGGGTTGACATCGGGGTTGACATCATTGTTTTCTCTAGAGGGCCCTGGTCTATGGAAACGGTCTGGGGAGTTAACCCGTCGCTCTCGAGTCTGTCGCTGCAATGATTGAGTTGATGACTGACCATTAGACGCCTCTGACCAAGATGGTTGGTCAGAATTGCCTAACTCAGAATGGATTGGTTGTTGACCTGCTGGAACCTGGAGGTCTTCTGGCGGCCGGAACTGATCAGCTTGTGTTGGAGTGTTAGTTGACCATGGTATCTCTATTGAAGAGTGAGATGCCAAATGAGATGGAGGTGGTATGTCAGGCCGTGCCTGATTACTTGGAGGACTTGAGGAAGGAGGGATAACTTCAGGTCTTTTCTGACAACCTGAAGGAGGACGTGAAGTTGAAGGTCCTTTCCCTTGTAGAAAAGCTCTAGATCTGAAGAGTTTGAGTCTGTTGTGATGAACTAGTTTCTTTGCATTTTCATTATGAATGTCGGCTATCAGATAGTTAAGGTTATCTGGTGAGGATGAGACGATGATGAAAGGTCCCTTCCAGTTGGGCTCCAGTTTGCGTCTAGCATTGACGGGATTGTGTAACCAAACTAGATCTCCTGGTGCATACTTGATGGTCCTAGTTGACGCATCATAGTCCCTTTTCTGCCTGAGTTGAGCTTGTTCTGCCTTCTGTCTGGTATGTTGGAAAGCCTGTCTTAGCCGGGAACACACATCAGTGACATACTCTTGAGGAGAATCATATGACTGAGTCATGATAGGACAAGTGACACTAGCTGGGGTCCTTGCTTCACGACCATGCATGATGAAATAGGGTGTCATGCCAGTGCTTGTATGGACACTAGTGTTGTAGGCTAGCTGCAATTGATGTATGTGCTTGTCCCAGTCACCTCCTTGATCTGCTATGTACTTAGCAAGTTGTTCTTTGATCACTCTGTTCGCTCTTTCAACGATGCCAGCTCCCTGTGGGTGGTAAGGGGATGATCGAGATTTGCGAATGCCGAGCCTCTTGCAGAGATCCTGGACTAGTCTGGATTCAAATTGTCTTCCTTGGTCTGTATGTAGTGACTCAGGAACTCCATGCTCTTTGATGTATTCCTCGAATAAGTGTCCAGCCACAGTCTGGGCGGTCTGGTCTCGCATGGGGTAAATATTGGTGTATTTACTAAAGTGATCAACAACAACCAAAATATAGTGGTACCCGCTTCTTGAAGTAGGCAGCTCGGCTATATCAGCGAAAACCATTTGAAGAGGGTGATCAGTCTTTATGCTCTGAAGCGGAGCTTGGTGCTTAGGACTTGGAGATCTAATCGACTCACAGGCAGGACAAGTTCTGCAGTAGTCGGTTATATCTCTGTGCATGAATGGCCAAAAGCACATAGATTCCGCCCTGTGTAGTGTGCGTTGAACTCCGAAGTGTCCAGAGGATGGATTACCATGTATCTCTTGCAGGACTTGAGGGATAAGAGATTCTGGCACAACTACCTGAAGAGAGGACGAACCTGAGTTGTCTTGTCGTCGTCGGTATAAGAGATCATTCTCAAGTACAAAACGAGGGAGTTGCCATAGGAGACGTCGTAGACGAGGTGATTGTCGCCGGACTTCTCTCACTGTTGGATGACGTACTTCCTTGATGTACTTGATTATTCTCTGAATGTCTTTGTCATGTTGCTGACGATATTGTAAATCAGCATGATGGTTAGCGAGGATAAATTTCTCCGGAGCTTTATCAGCCATTGAGTTGGATGACTTTGGAACGGTTAATTCCTGGACTGGTTGAGTGGTAGAGGAGCGTGTGTTCACCATACTAACAGGGTGTGTAACATCTTCCGGCATGCGTGACATCGCATCAGCGTTTTGATGTGAAGTGCCCTTCTTGTGAGTTATGGTGAAAGAATATGCATTCAACTCAACAATCCATCTTGCTCTCCGTCCTGTCGCATCGTCTTGGATAGGAACACTATTGTAACCCAACAGAGGGCGATGATCAGTAAAAATGTTAAACTCTTGGCCCCTAAGATAATGTCTGAAATGGCGGATTGACGAGATAACTGCCCACAGTTCCCTATCGTAGGTAGACCATCTACGCTGGGACTCAGTAAGCTTCCGACTGTAGAAAGCAACCACTCGGTCATTACCATCTTGCAACTGAGAGAGTACGGCTCCAATAGCATCTTGTGAAGCATCAGTGGCTAAGCTAAACTTGTTGTTGAAGTCTGGGTACGCAAGGATTGGTGGGCTTGTGAGAGACGACTTCAGCTGGTTGAAGGCTTCCTCACAATCATCAGTCCAGATGAATTTCTTGCCTTTATGAGTCAAGTCAGTGAGTGGAGATGCTACTTGAGCAAAACTTGGCATAAACCGACGATAGTAGGAGGCAAGTCCTAGAAATGCTCTCACTTGGGTTGGAGTCTTAGGTTGAGGCCAGGATGAGACTTTCTTGGTGTTGACTGGATCGGGGCGAACTCCAGTAGTACTGATCACATGTCCCAGATAGGTTACTTCCTTTCGAAAGAATTGGCATTTCGAAGGTTTCAGCTTGAGATTGGCTTCTCGGAATCGTTGTAAGACTTCCCTGAGATTGTGTAGGTGATCTTGAAATGTCTTGCCGAGTATAATGCAATCATCTAAGTAGATAAGACATGTTGACCAATGGAGACCATGGAGGACGGCTTCCATTACTCGCTGGAATGTCATTGGCGCGTTGACTAAACCAAATGGCATTACCTTAAACTGATAGAGGCCAGTTCCAGTGGTAAATGCGGTCTTCTCCTTGTCTTTCGGATCCAAAGGGATCTGCCAATAGCCTGAAGATAGGTCAATTACACTGAAGTAGGACGAGGAGGACAAAGCATCGATAGAATCATCCTGTCGTGGAATTGGATGCGAATCCCGTACCGTAACAGCATTCAAAGCTCTGTAGTCAACACAAAACCTGTAAGTCTTGTCCTTCTTTCGCACCATAACGATGGGGCTTGCCCATGGACTAAAACTTTCCTCGATGATGTCTCGACGAAGTAGCTCATCAACCTGGTTCTGGATCTCGACTCTCATAGTCGGTGAAGTCCTGTATGCCCTTTTACGAGTTGGTGTCTCTGTTGATGTAGTGATGTCATGGTAGGCGAGTTTAGTCTGTCCAATATCCTCGGATGTGCTGCTGAAAACATCAGAGTATGAATTGAGTAGACTTTCAGCACACTCATACTCTGTCTTGGACAGACTAGAAGTAGGAAGCATCGACGAAGCTTGAAAAGACGAACTTTTCTGTGTACCAGCTACAATACTGTCGATGATTTCATATTCTTCCTCACTGTCTCCAGTAGTAGAATAGAATTGCCCAAGGGTGGTGTCTGCAGCTAATTGTACTGTCTCGGATGAAGGGTTAATCAGCCTGAGTAAGATGATACCATCTTGCGGTCGAGATAGAGACCTTGCACCTGCTACATGGAGATGGTCATGTATGGAAGGCTCAAAGATTCCATCGTAGTCTTGTGGAATCACATCAGGCTGAGGGGGAATAAGTCGGCCTTGGACATGTACCTCACTCATTCCAGGAAGAGTTGCCTTTCCTATCAGCGAAACATTGCACTTGAGTGGTACTTGATATTGACGACGGTCGACCAGTGGAATACTCATACCAGGCATATTGAATGTCGTAGTAGATAGAGTGGCATCATGTTTGAACATGAAATCCCAACCAAGGACGAAAGGATGAGTTATGTTCCTTGCAACATTGAACATATGTCTGGTTGTTTTGTTACCAAGATGGATGGTGGGAGAGGTTGTGCCAATGATGTCAATGCCTTCTCTGGTTATCGTTGAAGCCAGAGTTGTCGACTTCTGTAACATACTTCGCTGGCTTTCTGGGATTGAGTAGTAGAAATCTGCACTCATCAGTGATATAAATGAACCACTGTCAATAAAAGCATTATATGAGTTGTCAACGATTGCTGGAATATATGGTGGCGGAGGTGAAGGAGAAGAATGATCATTAACGGCCGAAGTAGATGAAGGACGAGAATTGTCTTCAGTTTGAGTCTGTTTGGTCAAGAGTGGTGAAGTTGATGAGTGACCCTCCTCACCAACTACCAGCAGTTTCCCTGGTCATCGAAACTAACTTGTCTGTGTTGTCTGTGTTGTTCACCGTCCAACTGATGATAGGGGGTATCTCTTGCACCAGATGGGTGGCGGTTGTCAGAACGTGAAGACTGCCAGTTAGCTTGGTTTGAGTATCTTGACTGTTGTGGGCTAGCAGATCTACCATCATCGTATGCATTACGCCTGGGTGGGGTTGACCCGCGAAGTGTGCGATGATGTGTAGGGCTCTGAGTGCGGTGGTGACGTAGGGGGCTGGGCGACCTGAAGCGTCGTTGATGTGGTTGGTATGGGCTAGGCGACCGAGATGGTTGGCGCCAATGATCATCTGAATATCGGCGACTCGACCGAGACGGGTGGTCATAAGGACTTGGTGATCTCGACGGTTGGAGACGACGATCAGAGAATTGAGGTCTAGGTGTAGAGTTGCGTTTCTCCAACTTGAGTTCTAGCTCATCTAAACGCTGTAAAACCTTCTCAAGCGTCGCCGAGGTGGCATCCCTCTTCGGAGAAGTTGACGCAATGGTAAAGTCTGTTGCCACTGATGGTTGCCTCAACCGATTCGCTCTTTCCACTCGCACCGCCACATCCAGCGCCTCGCTAAACGACGTCGCACCCATCTCGTGTATTCTTATCTGCAGGGGTTTGTCAATACCGGCGAGAAATCTGCGAAATTTCTCTCCATCCTTTCCTGCAGTGTCATAATTAGGGAAAGCTTCCTCCACTAGTGTCGTAATTGCTGCCGCAAAAACTTCCAAAACCTCATTCTGTTGCCGCTTCCGAGCATCGATACATGACTTGAACGTGGTCAAATAATTAGTATTCCCAAAAACAGCAGAAAGTTTCTTTCTAACCACACTGTAGTCTTGTTGTTCTGTGCTCGGAATACTCTCCCAAACTGTGAATGCCGCACCCGCTAGTCTGGATGGGAGGATGAGATGCAGTTTTCTTTCTGTCTGGGGAAGAACTTCAACCGCTACTTCCAGCCTTCGTACCCACTGCCCAAAATTCCTACCGTCTTCTCCAGTGAAGACCTCAGGGAGGTCTAGACGAAATGTACTCATGATATCTAAAATCAGTAATACTTGAAAGTCAGTCTTGAATTGCAAGCATCAGTAAACCTGAAATTGCACGAACACATCTAACCCACTATGAAATGAGTCCATACAGGTTTCACACTGAAAAACATGGATCCAAATACACCGATTCACTCAGATATTTCACTAACTTCAGATGATGCATGTAGAAGAATTCGCGAAGAAGGAAGAATTCTACTGAAGCAGGATGAAAAATAACAATGGCAGGAGCACAGTAGAAACAGCGCCTTTCGAAAAGGGTGACCTAAATTACCTGAAGTAGGAAGCAAATTCACGAAGCAGGGCGTAACTGTATCAATCGAAGCAGGATGAAAAGACAACCAAAACCTTGACTATCAGCCGCCGCTGGATGAAGCTGCCTGAAGCTCTGGGGAAGAAGAGGCTAGAAAAACACCGCTGCCACCAATGTAGGGTTGCGGTTCTAACAGTAATTCCTAACACTCTTAACACAGAGGCAGCCCAGCAGACATGTTCTAGGATTGATAACTACTGGCCAACTGACCAGGCTTTAATGTAGCAAAGCATAACAGCATTCTATGTAGCATTCCACATACATTCCATGCAAAGTAGAAGAAACCAATAAATATTCATAATAGTCCCATACAAGTATAAATCAACATCACAAAGTATTCTTGAATATTCAAACATAAACAAAGGGTATATATTGAATATTCATAGTATATGTAAATTATACTATAAGCTTGACTGCATCAGGTGAACATTGAAACCAATGAGAGAGAGAGAGATAGACAGATGAAAGGATGGTGGATGAAAAGGGTGAATGTGAATGAGGGATGACCTATTAATATGAAAGGGATGAATCATGGATATGAGGGGGAGTTTCAGAAGTTCAAAATAAATCCCTACACTAATGATGGTCCGTTTTCACTCAAACTTTCAGATTATCTGTAATTGTACATAGATGATAGACCTTAGCACCATTTTCTCTCATCTGAACAATGTTTCTAAAGTCCCTTTAATGCACTTCGGACTATACTGTATGTAGACTATTGTTCTCTATACTTCTTTCCTAGCTCTCTCCTTTCTCTTTTTCAATTGCACTTCCTCATTCCTCGATATTAATCTTTGATGACTTTGCCGGGATTGGATTATCTGTAAACGATCCAACGATGTCCAACGATGTGATTAATTGTATAGTATTATTCCTCTATTCCCCTTTCTCTTGTGGGTTTGCATGATTAATATAACCCTATTACTAACCCTAACGGTTACCATGTGCGCATGCGCACCCTTATTTTTTTATCATTGTTATAGATCTAGTATTATTCCTCGATCTATTCCCCTTTCTTTTGTTTTCAATTTGTTTTACCCACGACCACTAGGCCCTATAACTTGTTCTCCGATCTTTATCTTAGCTCTCTTCGGACTATACTGTATGTAGATTCTTTCTATTGTTCTGTACTTCATTCCTCTCTCCTTTGATGACTTTGCCGGGATTGGGTTGTCTGCCAACGATCCAACGATGTCCGACGATGTGTGACGTCACCAACCCCTGTATGACTGGTACAAGGAATCTTGTTCTTGCTTTCATAATTAAATAAAACGTCAAAGCTTCCGCGTTTCGCGAGGGAGCTAGGGAGGAAATTGAAAAATAATTTATCTCCTGGCCAAGGGTTATATAGTTCAATTTGTAGACATTGGTATGTTTGTCAGAAATCGATGGTCTCGATCTACACCCCCCCCCCCCCCCCCCACTGGAAAGGGTAGCAATTACACCCCTGGTTGTCTGCCAACGATCCAACGATGTCCGACGATGTGTGACGTCACCACCCTGTATCACTGTGATACGTAAATGGTAACACATCGTTGGTCGTTGGCTCTCGCCAAAATGTGCTAGTGTATGTTTTAAAAATAAAATCACTTAATTTTTTGTTGTCTGCCAACGATCCAACGATGTCCGACGATGTGTGACGTCACCACCCTGTATCACTGTGATACGTAAAGCGCAACACATCGTTGGTCGAAGTTGGGTTGCCTGCCAACGATCCTACTATGTCCAACGAAGTATGACGTCAGATGCGCTGTTGACTGATCGACTGACTATGTACGTACTACGTACCAAATGCCTATCCATTATACAGCGAAGCACATCGTTGGCTCGCCAACGACGTGGTACTCTAAATGTGCGGGGTATTCTGCAGTTAAGCCGAAATCGGTCCTACTCTCGAAGAAACTTACGTTTATCTTCTAGTTCAAAATAACAACATAACATTGATGTTCTCCATTTGTTTACATTTTTCGGTCGGCGGGTGCTTCGAAAAATAGCCAGCGATATATCCAGGCCTTTCATTGGCTGTTTAAATTAGGAATAAGAACAGTCGTCCAATGAAATATCTTCCTTCATCCATCATCCCCTGGCCTTAACTACCCCTCCCCCCCCCCCCACCCTTTTTTTGTGGGGGGGGGGGGTAGCTGGCTACTGGCTTATCTGTCAGGGGAGGGTCATACTGAAGTGGGGAAGTCTGTCTCTTAAATTCAAATTATTTATATTAAGATATAATCTAGATCTACTTTACTTATGTTTTTCTGACTCCAATCGATCACTTTCTCCCGAAATTTATTTTGAACCCTAGAATCTATCCATGCAATTCCCTCTCTCGTTTTTAGTTTTTAATTTTCTTTCTGAAGCTCTCTAATTCTATCTCTCTCGATCGCTAATTGTTGCATTCTTCTCCTGGATAAATTTCCATAGCTTGTTCCTCTTCTCTCTTTTATCACATTCATACTGTCGGTCTTCCTAGCTCTACATGTGAGGTTCAATTATAACACTTATTATATTTTTTTTCTCACTTCCAAGAACATAAAGGAGTATAACGATAACAGGGAATACAAGAAAACGAAGAACAATACAAAATTATTGAACAAATAAATATAAGAAAATCAACAAATGCTTGTGGATTACCAAAAGAAATTACGTTACTATAGAAGGCTCTCCTCTAGCTGTTATAGCTGATGGTATAATACATTAATATACGTACTATATTGTTGTATTGGGCCTTCCTCACCATTATAATAATTTTCAAATATTATATTACATGTATCATATTTAATAGAAGCAACTTTCGATTTTCTATTGTATCCAGGGGCGTCTCCAAAGGGGGGGGGGTGTGGGGTGCGACACCCCCCCCCCCCCCCCACCTGTCAGGATATTGTCGGTACAATTGCGCTGCCGTCGGGAAAAAAGAGAAAAGGGGGAGGGGAAAAAAGAGAGGGAAAGGGAAAGAAAAGAAATAAAGAAAAGGAAAAGAAAAGAAAGGAAGGAAAAGAAAGGAAAGAAAGGAAAGAAAAGAAAAGAAATAAAGAAAGAGAAAAAAGAAAAAGAGGGAGGAGAGGAAAGAAAGGAAAAGAAAGAAAAGACAGAAAAGGAAACAAAAGAAACGGGGGATGAAAGAAAGGAGAGAGAGGGGAGGTAAAAGCCTGATAGAGGAGGAGTGGGAGTTTTTTTTTTTTTTTTATTTATTTATTTATTCGTTTTATTTAGACAGGGTAACTCTCTCAGTATAAATACTGTTTTTCTGAGAGGCCCTGTACACACAAAATGGTTACAAATACATGAATAACAAACAGTGTTAAAAAACGTATACATGATTTTATATATATCAGGGTTATTTGTTTGTTTTGTTTATAGTTATTATATAACCCGATAATATACAACAAAGCAATATTTGTCCAGCTGATACAATATGAGTTTATGCTTATCCTATCAAATAGATCAATAATAATGTAAGCATATACACATCAGGAATAAACTTTTACATACAAGGGAAAGGACAAATATTCATGAGAGTGGAATACATTAATAGGAGCCACTCCCACTAAATTTTGACACTAAGTACCAAAAAATGAATTAAAAATAATCACAAACGCAATGTTCTCCAATATAGATTTGCAAATGAATGTTTGCAAATGAATGAGAGTAAAAGAGAGAGGGGCGTTGTTGGGTGGAGTCGTCTCGTCGAGGGAGCAAGAAAGACACGGGTAAATATGTTGCTGTGTCGGGTCAGCTGTGTCGGTAGTCCGATGTTGTCAAGATTGGCCGTAAATGTTTTCTTTCAGTTACCGATATTACTGATATAATAGTGAGGTTTTATGTTATTTTCATTTACTTTGCAAACTGCTGACTTAAACTTCAAGTGATATGACAATAGGCCACTGCCCTGACATGGCATAATGAATAGATCACGGATCTTTTCAATTCAGTATATGCTACGAATTCTATAACAGGGCACCAATGAATAGGGAAGCTTGGCTATTCGATTCTATGTTCAATAGCTTTCACCTGCAATGTTTGAATAGTTACGTAACAAATTCTTCAGCTCTTTCTGACATTGCATCAATTAATGAATTGAGAAAAAAAACGACCCTCCCTTCTGATCGAGCTAATATTTTTGTCAATTGCGAGGATTACCAAAGAGGTAATAATAGCATTCCTGACATTGCAACAATGACCGCATTATGTTGATGTATTGTCCCTAAAGGTACTGAGGAGGTCTTTCTTTTGCAAGCGAGGCGTCAGTGGCGAGGGAGCGGAGCGACAAAACGGGGATGGGTTTGGGACACCCTCCTAGAGTAGGAAGCATTTGCAATTTAAGAACCACATGAGGCGCATTTTCAGGCACTTCCTTGGGTAATATAACTTAAAATTGCTTTGTCCTACCCCCTCCAAGAGTAGGGATCTTTTGCAATTTGAGAACCACATTTGGCGCATTAATGTCTTTCTCCTTTCTCCTTTAAATCACAAAAAATTCTCTTTCCACCTTTTTTCAATCTCTTTTTTGTTTGTTTTCGTTGTGCTTTTTTTTTTTGGGGGGGGGGCTACACGGCTGGCAAGAGGGACCCATATTTTGTGTGTCGTAATTCTCAATTGAAAGTTAATTTTTAAAAAACACCATCTTATAATATTATCCCCGTTTCTTTCTTTTCCCTTCTCCATTTCCCCCTTTTTCTCTCCTCCGTCTTTCCCCCTTTCCCGCCTTTTCTCTCCTCTCTCGTCCCCTTTCTTCCTTTCCCCCTCCTTTTTCTCCTCTCCTCTTTTCTCTCCTCCCTCTTTTCTTCTTCTTTCTCTCTAATCCCCTCCGCTTTTTCTTTCCCCCTCCTCTTTTTTTTTACCGGGGGGGGGGGGTCACGTGCCCGCTGTGCCCCCCTGGATCCGCCACTAGCTATATAAGAGCTATTATTATTATTTGTATTATTATTTAATGACATCACATGCAGTTTATCATTATGAGTCCTGTGCTGAAATCACAGCAAAGGGTTTCTGTAATATCCAAATCTTAAATGTCAGGCAAGAGAGATAATAATTAATGTTTACCAAGTCGAACCGACATGTCATTTCTTACTTTTGTATATTCTAAAAAAGCTAATAACCGAGCAATAAGGTCTGATTTGTGTTTGACCGTTTATCAACAGTTTCCTTGACATTTTGATTTTCAAAGAAAATGTCCAGGCTAAGCGTGCTCTGTACAATGTACGTAATAAATATCTTGCTGTTTACAAGGAGCACAGTTCTAAAGATTAAAGATAACTCTTGGCACCTTTCTATGTGTTCACAATGTGAGGGCGGTTCTCGGATTCACCATGTAATATGAAGACAGCAAGCATGCCATATGATATTAACTTTCACAAAGAGGGATCGAGAGAGAGCGAGTGAGAGGTAGAGAAAGAAAGAGAGAGGGCGAGGGGAAGGGGGAAAAGAGGGAGGGAGAGAACGATAGGGGTGTGAGAGGGGAGAAGGAGAAGAAGAAGAAAGGGAAATGAGAAAACCAAAAAAATCCCAGCCGTATAGACTGGAATTAGAGTACGCCCCCATATTAAATTTTGAAGGCCCAGAAATTAATCAATAATATAGCACCTTCGCTTTCAAAGTCACCTTTTGGAAGCATTTAGCCTCTTTAAAGGCTGATTTCGTCCAAACTTTCAATAATCTGTGGTAGCGGTTCTGTTTGAGAAGGACGCTCCCTGAACTCCTCTTTTAAAAGTACCTGGAATAACTAAGATACATCTTCGCCTTCTTTCAGAATCATGGAAAGACCAACTGAATTTCCAAATTTGTTTGCCTTGGTTTTAGAAGAGGAGGAAGTTTGCGGTTGTTGTATACAACCAAAGGCAAAAACGAGATCACTTTGTCATTCGAAAAAGCTAACCTTTATCAGGGCAATGTGAGTTGGTATAATAATAGTCAGCCCTCGCTGTCCATCTCTTCGTCTACATACCGTTTATGGCGGACTCCGGTTCCAATCCGAGTCGCGTCGTTCGTTTGGTGACAGGGGGAGGGGGACGTTTTGAAAATCAGTTCTACACTTTCTACCAACGTACTTCTTGCAAACATCGTACGAACTTCTTTCGAAAGCATCACTGACCAGTACAGGCGCGCCGGGAGTTTGGGATGGGGGGGGGGGGGCAAACTTTCCAAGGGGCTCACCTTTCAGGGGCAATGGCGTAATGAGCAAAAATGTGTGGAGGGGCAGAAGAAAAATCTGCATCACCACCACTCTTATATGTTACATGTAGGCCCTGCGTAACGTTTTTCAAAGTGGAGTATTAGGGACTTTTAGATTTGCGCAACAACTACGTGAATTGCTACGATCGACATCCTTTTAATGCACTGCCTTGAATGGACGTCACACGTATCAGTCCACGCAAATCTAAAGTCCCTATTAACGATCAGGTAGAGCGTAGCGAGCGAAGCGAGTGGAGCGTATATTGAAATGGGGTCCAGGGGCGGAGCCCCCGGAAGCTCAGTGGCTTTAGGCATTAAATCACGGTCCGATAACAATATTAAGATATATACCTTATTTGTGACACTGGCAGGTCACCAATTGGCATCGGGTCCAGGGGGCTTAGCCTCCTGAAGCTCAGGGGTTTTAGGCATTTAATTACGGTCAGGTGAGCATCAAGGGCCCGTCTTAGGGCCCTTGGTGGGGTCCAGGGGGCGGATCCCCCGTGAGCTCAGGGGTTTTAGGCATTTAATTACGGTCAGATGAACATATTTTCACACCTCATTTGTGACACTGGCAGGTCACTCATTCTTTCTTTCTTTACCGTTTAACATACTTTTTTCTAAAAAATAGTGGGGAGCTCGAGCCCCCGAGCCCCTCTGTTCTGCAGGCCCTGACATGAAGGCTTCTAAATAAGCATATTTTTGGCTGACTGTAAATTTGGGAATTTGTCATTTTCCAACGAACACATAAAAAGTATAATTTCCACCCAAAAAAATGAGAAAAAATCCCGAAAAATCATGTCAATTCAGCAACTTTTGTATATCACTGGTATTTAATTAGTTCGAATTTTATTTGACGGGCAACCCGCTACTGCTATTCTTTTGCAGAAATCAAATGCATGTCATCTGGAGCGAATTTTCTTTTTTCAGCAGTTGTTTCCTTTTTCCAATCAGATCCCCGCGTGTTACTTTAAACAAACAAGGGGGGGGGGGGAGAAGAAGAAGGAGAAGAAGAGGGGAAAAAAACTCCGACAGGATTGTTGCGCGCGCTGAGAGGGGAATCGAGCGAGCTACGAGCTAGTAAATTAGCTGAGATCGTCATCGAGAGCTATGACTGATTAGGAGAACGTCACTACTGCTCTCATTCTTCATAATTGTTTTGAAGGTGTCACAGATCGCGTCACAAACTAATGTACTTGTAATACAATTATATCATACAAAAGAGAGAGAAGGAAAGAGAGAGAAGGAAAGAGATAACAAAATCGTTATGAGCCTACTTACATAATTATTAAGACGATATATTCTGTCTTTCCATCTCCTTCTTCTTCCCCCCCCCCCCCCCCCCCCCCCCCTCCCTCCTTTTTTTTCACGTAACACGCGTGGATCTGATTGGAAAAAGGAAACAACTACTGACAATTCGTTCCAGATGACATGCATTTCTGCAGAAGAATAGCAGTTCGTAACAAATTACTAAAAACGATCACAATGTATTGATGGCCTCGAGAGTGGTCGAAAATTCCAGTTTGGGGGTAAAAAGTGCATAATATATACAAGTCGTGTCCTGTTTACTACAGAAATTATTACAAGTATTAGCTTTTGAGCAGTGTTTCGGATATCATGAATCAATCTCAACAAAATGTTGGATCAACGTGGAATCCTACAAGTTAATCTCTACCAGCGGTGACTGAGTGTTTCCGAATCGTCGATAACCTTTCATGCCTACATCTCAAGTCTACATTCAACGAACTTAGTCGCAGTTTGAGTTCGTTTATACGAATGTACATGAATATCTGATTTTGTGGATATATTCTTGATACCCCCATTTCCAGAGAGGGGAACCTTTTCGGGTGAAACATTCAATGTATTAGTATGATATTAACCTTTAGAATGGCAGTCCAACCAATTTAATAACGAGGTGGCAGGCGCGGATCTACGGGGGGGGGGGGGGTTAGGGGGTTTAAAACCCCCCCCCCCCCTTGGGCGGCCCAAAAAAACACACAAAAAAGGAAAAAAAAAGAAAAAGAAAAAAGAAAGAAAAAGAAAAAAGAACGCACGCTGGAGAGAAACCCTTTCAAGTGCAAATAAATATTGTGAGAAGATATTCAACTCATCTGGTATCTTAACCAAACACATGATAACTCTGGATATAACTGTGTATTAAACTGTTACTTGATTTAAAAAGACGTTATCATGCACTGCTTTTTATGGTCTCCATTGTGTTAATAGATGCCAGGAAAACATCACTTACGGGGTTCAAATAAACACCCCCCAAAAAATCGGCTCGCCGCTTCGCGGCTCGTGGACGATGCTCCGCATCGTCATTATTTTGGTCAAACCCCCCCTTAGCAAAAAGCTAGATCCGCCCCTGGGTGGAGGAGCCTGCATGGTAACTTGTTGCTCGCACGTATGGATTTGGGGAAGTGAGTTTGCGTTCCAATAAAAGCGTCATTTGGGCCTCCACACAGCTCAGTGACTCCTTTACTATCAAGCTGGACGCATGTCTGATAAAGCGAGTGAGCATTGAGCTTTGTTTGCGTTATTTTTTCTTCCACGAGTGAGAGATCATCAAGTGGTTCATGATTTCCATATACAGACGATGAATGAATGAATGACTAAAATGTTTCACTGGAAGGAATATCGTGTCATATTATCAGTCCTGTCGACTTCTATTATCATCTGCTTATTAGGATCATCCGATGGTGAGTTCAATATATTTCGTTGTCTTCTAATATGTCTTACAACCTTGAATGTTACATGTCGATGTCTTTCATTAATTATATTTGAATTTTATTATTTAAGATTCAAATGTCGAATTCTAATTGACTTTTTTGCAAAATAAAAACATTGAATTGAGGTGAAAATTTTGGTATTAACACAGTCTACCGTCCCTCATTATTTTTCAATTTGTAAAATAATACATGATATATTGATAATGTATTCGTATATTGAAGTATGTCTTGTAAATTTTGTCACTGTATGTTTCATAATTATAGTGCCGTACTTTGTTCATGAAAAACCGTAACATAGACTTACTTTGCATTTCCCTTTTTCCACGAATAATAATGGTTATATTAAAAGATAAAATCAACTCCGAGTACGTGGGTAAACTTGTTTTTTCTTTCGTTTTTTATTGGTAGAAAAACTTGTATGTTTAAAGGATTGCTCTGATTATTCCTTCAAAAGAACTACTAAAGATAGATGATTAGGGGCCGATACAGAGCTTGTCAGGCACTTATCCTCCGTCTTAAAAGAACTTTTTGTGTAAAATCAGCTCACGATGAGATAAAAACCTATAATATGAAGGAGACCCGAACATCAATTTGCATATAATGTTTAGACCAGTCCATTGCAGTTAAGACAGGGAAATAAGTGTTCTTTGATTTTATGACCGTATGATAATTATTATACCCAATACTACCATTACATGTGTAAACGCCTACTTGTCTACAATTTATTTCATGATGAAAAAAGAAGAACCGCATTTACGGGACGGAAGAAAGAGAGATTCTCATGTAGGGGAAGGTTTATCTGTTTTAATGCAGGTCAGGGTTTGTTTCTTCCTTAACCTTGGTTTGCATGGTTGATTGCAGGTCAGTGGGACTGTTTTAATCGTCGGACCTGGTCTTACTATGGGACTCTGGAATGGTCTTGCATTCTTACAGACAGCAAACTTGATTGTACTGAGTGTGAAAACTGGACCTCTATCATTGGAAACTGGAGCAACGCACCTGATCTGATTGATAGATACGGTAAATTGTATTTTACTCTACCCATATGATTCGATGTTCTTTTATGAATATACAATTTGAATAAATAATAATAAATACAATAATAATAATATGGATATTTATATAGCGCCGGTATTCGCCTGGCTCTGACGCTCATGGCGCTTTACACATAGGTATTACCCTGGTCATAGCCGAGCTGCCAAAGTATAGCGCTCAAGCATATCAGGTTTAATCTGAGTTTGTGTCTATCACGTCTATCACTTAATTTCCTTCAATTCAAAAGACACGGATGAAAAAAAACAAAGTATCTTCAAAGAATCGTTTGGTGTTGTTTATCCGTTGAAATACTGCATATTATACCCCCTTCACATACACGGATTTTCCTTACGAGTCCTTACGGATCGCCAACTCGTAGTCAATCGCAAGCATCCGTAAATAACTCGCTGGTATCCGTAAATAGCTCGTCACAACTCGCAAAAACTCGCAGACACTCCACACTCGTAAGTAGGCTATCCGTGAAAGGAGAGGCAATTTTTTTGACATGTCAAAAATCTTCTTACGATTGTCCACGGATTTATTTGTCCGTAAATAACTCGTAAATAGGTCGTAACAATCCGTAAGTATCGTAAACCGCTCGCATCGACACGTTACCATTCGTAAACTGCTCACAAGAATCCGTAAAGATTTCTTTAACGATTTGTTTCGGTTGGTTTACGATTTGTTTACGGATTATTTACGGATTACTTACGGATTATTTACGGATTATTACGAGTGCTTATACGTGTTGTTTACGATTTCATTGAGGTCATGTTACAATGGCTTTACGGATTGTTACGAGTTATTGCGAGCACTTAACGTGTAGTTACGAGTACTCTACAAATAGATACTTATACTTTAAGTATTCTTACGTATCGTTTACGTTTTTTGGGAAAGGTATAAAAGCTGAATATTTGAACACTTCATTTTCGGTTGTTTTTTGGGGGGTTAAAAATCGTAAGGACTCGTACATACTCGTAACTAACTCGTAACTATTCGTAACAACACATTAACAGGTCGTTAGTAACACGTAAGTTGCTCGTAGTTATCCGTGACAACTGACAACTCGTAACAAATCGTGGAATTCTGCCGTAAATATATCGTAATAATTCGTAATAATCCGTAACAAACCGTAAATAGCTCGTAATAACTCGTAACAACTCTTAAATCGGTCGTAAAAGTGGCCAAATCGTAAGGATCCGTGAAAGATCCGTGAATTTGTGCGACCCGTAAGGATTCGTAAGAAAATCCGTTTATGTGAAGGGGGTATTAAGCAGATAAGTTTCCCTATCTTGACTATATACAGTCGGCAGTGGGCTCAGTCTCTTTTACTACTCAACATAATTTGGACTTACTTATGTTAAATTGCATTGATTACTGAGAACAGTTATCAAAAGGCTTGGGAAAATCTTTTTTTTTAATGCTATGGCTCGTGGCTAAAGATTATGGAATAAGAAACTCGTCAGTTCATTTTAGTATTAAGTTTTTTATGCTAAAGTTGATTTGATTTGATTTATGTATAGGGTACTGTTGATATCGGCGCCGAGAGAGAGACAAATATGTACAATACATTTCATACAATAATATCTACATGTATAATAAGATAAAATACCTTTAATCTACCATTACAACCGATATTTAAAAAATGACCATATACTTAACAATGTCTTACATTATACAGCTGATAATGTAAAATATAATTTGTATACATCTACAGAATATTTGAATGGATTTATCATTTAAGATTTATGATTGTTTTGTGTTGAAAACAAGAAGGCTTTCGGGAATTGGCAAAATCTGAACGAATAGATGAATGAATGAATGAAAGCCTTTTAATGAATATATTAGTATAATTTAAATGCATGGTGGAAGGAGAGACATCACTATTTACATTTAGTTCATCATTTATTTGTTAATCAGGGCTCATATTAAGAAAAATAAACTAATACAAAAACTCACTAAGCCTGGTAGTCAACTAACTATGCATTATGGGTTATGGCCTACGTAAATTAGATGACAACCAGCTTAGTAATGTTTGATGAATATTGGTCGAGATGAACAGGATTTCTAGATCAAAATGTACCTGACACGAAAATGAGTCTATCAATGCAGGGCATGATTGTAAATGAAAGTGACACCTTGTTTTTTTAAATGCAATGACAAAATTTTAAAAGAAATTACCTTCATTTTCACTCTGTAAGAATACTATTGGAAATTCACAAGAAGAGGTGCGATATATGGCCCAGTGGGCAGATCAGTAGTCTCGTAAACGGGAGGTCCGTTTTTGCCGTTTGGTAAGGCATTAATAATCCTTACAAAGTCCCTAGGAGAGGAATTAGAGCAGTCTGTCCCTTTTTGCTTACCTTCTAGCATGCATATATGGTTTCTTAGAAGAAAAGGAGGAATAAATAAAGAAATATAATGTATGCATGTTATATAGGCCTATATCGGCCCTATATAATGAAAGAAAAATGTTCATATTTCAATTTATTCTATGTTTATGCATAGATACTAACAAAAAGACCACTTTAATGTTTGCTTACAAAATGTGATAAGATGTGTATAACAATTTACTTGAATGGATTGGAAATTTGGTTCAGGAGCGCCCATGTACGATGTGTCTCATTTTTAGTGTTTCTGCATGTGTTTCTGAGTGGTCTAGGCACCGTGCGTTACAAAATAAAAAGATCACTGCGCACGCACGCCGAGTAGCTGAGAAGCCTGTTTCAAATCGGGGAAAGCTAGTTTTCCATGCAATCGAAACCGGGCTGACCAGATTAAACTTATAAAAAAGCAGAAACACAAAGTTGCAAACCATCCAGAGACTCCTAATAAATTGCGTTACTGACTAAATTGCGTCTCAGTTTTCTTATGTACAACTGATTTTCTTATAAAACTGAAGATATGGCGTATATATTCAATACTGAATGAACGCCATTAAACTATTACCAACGACAACAAAAAAAAAAACAACAGGTCTCTTTAATAGCGATCAGGTTAAATGAACAAATGTGTTAGTGTCAGTAGACACAGGATGTAGTGAAGCGTCTAGTGCAGTAGTGTGTAGAAATAGATTAGCATAGTGTAGTTTTAGCATAGTGCTTGCAATTTCTGCTTTCAGCTGCTGCCGCTGGCTAACCGCAAGGTGAAAAAGGGAGCCGAGTGCGTAAGCCTCCCCCTGCCAGTACATAGCCTCTCCTCCATCAAGACTCTTACAGTGCCTCCTCGCGGCAACACACGGTAACTCCGGGGTACCTCACGGTCCCAGGCAAAACTGTAAGGGATCTCGGAGTAGCTTTGGGCCCCAGAGATGCGGCGTGCAGACCCACCGGCGTGTGGACATGCCCTGGCGCCCATCAACCAAGCTCCATCTATGGGTTAAATAGCCCCACCTATGGGAAAATAGGCGGAGAGGTTGACTTCGTAGCCCAGAAAGGCCATCAACCTAGGAGTCGGAGCTCTGATGTAAAATCCCCCATTCAACCCGCACTGGGCCAGCGTGGATGGGTAGGCCCACACAAACCAGCATGACAGACACAAATAAGCAAATTAAGGCCCCCAGTCCCCAGCAGCTCATTTGTTCCGGACCAAGGTGGCGGCCCGATAAAGCAAGGAGCAGGCCGGGGTGCTAAGAATCCCTGGGTTCGGACAGGCCACCATTGGAAACTGAACATTGCAACCTATAACGTAAGATCACTACTTCAAGAAGAGAGACTACTGGAACTCGAGGAAGAACTACAAGGAATAAAGTGGGACATCGTTGGACTGGGTGAAGTCCGCAGACGAGGAGAAGAACTCACAGTACTGAAAAGTGGGCACCATTTCTACCATATAGGAAAGAAGAATAAGAGTGAAGCAGGAGTAGGATTCCTAGTTCACAAAAGCATCGCCGGTAACATTTCTGAAATAAAAGGAATAAATGAACGTCTGGCACAAATAACAATAAAAATCAATAAGAGATACAAAATCAAGATTATCCAAGTCTATGCTCCAACTTCAACACACGACGATGAAGAGGTAGAGAAACTCTACGAGGAAATAACGGACGTGATGAAAGGCAGTAAAACACAGTTTACAATAGCCATGGGTGACTTTAACGCCAAGGTCGGGAAAAGAGAGGAAGGAGAAGAAAGCACAATCGGCCCCTTCGGAAGTGGGCAAAGAAACGACAGGGGGACCGACTTCTTGAATTTGCCATTAGCAACAAAATGAAAATAATGAACACTTTCTTCAAGAAAGGAGCATCCAGGAAATGGACATGGAAAAGCCCAGGCGGAAACACAAAGAATGAAATTGACTTCATACTAACTGATAACCCTCACATCATACAAGACGTGAAAACAATCAGCAAGGTGAACGTGGGAAGTGACCACAGGATGGTAATGGGCAAGATGAAAATCAACACCCGACTAGAGAGGCAAAAACTCCTAAAACCAAAACAAAGTAGCATCAACCTAGAGAAACTAAAAGTGAAGAGAACAGAATTTCAACTGGAGTTGAAAAACCAATTTCAACTTCTGACGGACAAATGCACAGACGAAGAAGGAAACAGATCCCTTGAAACATGGACTGATCTGCTAGTGGAAAAAACCCAAGAAACCGCCATAAAGATCGCAGGGAAAAAACAAAAAACCCGTGAAAACAAGATATCAGAATCTACCAGAAAACTCATGGAAAAAAGAAGGAACATGAAAGCAGAAGGCATAGGCATCCAAAATGTTGAATATGTAGAAACCTGCAAAACAGTAAGGAAACAGCTACGTGAAGACATCCGTAGTTACAACACAACAATGATCAAATCCACAATTGAGGAAAACAGAAGCCTGAAGAAAACTTACAAGAAACTAGCACATGGAAAACAGAAAATCACAAGCCTCCTCGACAGCAATGGACAAGAAATCACAGATCAGGACCAGATACTTCAAAGAATTGAAGAGTTTTATGAACAACTATACAATAGCAATAAAGAGACAGAAGATCCAGGAGAACCACAAGAAGAGATCCCAGTTGTAACTGATTGGGAGGTTCAACATGCAATAAATCAAATGAAGAGAGGGAAGTCACCAGGCCCAGACAGCATACTTATAGACACAATCAAAGAAGGAGGAGACACAATAACTGAGGAACTAGCCAAACTTTACAATGCATGTATGCAAACGAGGAGAATACCACATCAATGGAAAGAAGCCACAATGATAATTCTGCACAAAAAGGGGGACAAGCGAGATCTAAAGAACTACAGACCCATCAGCCTCCTCTCAAACCTGTATAAGCTGTACACAAAAATCATCACCAACCGGCTAGAGAAAATCCTTGATAACAACCAACCAAGGGAGCAGGCAGGCTTCAGAAGGGGTTTCTCAACTATGGACCACATCCACACCATTAATCAACTGAAAGAAAAATGCCAAGAGTTCAACATCCCCCTATGCGTAGCATTCGTAGACTACGAAAAGGCATTTGATTCCGTAGAAACCTATGCAGTACTGAAGGCACTTCAAGACCAAGGAATCAACAATGCATACATCAAAATCCTTAAAGACATTTATTCAGACTGCTACAACACTGTCAGAATGCACAAGGCCAGCAACAAAATCATGATAAGAAAGGGAGTTCAACAGGGAGACACCGGCTCACCAAAATTCTTCACTGCTTGCCTAGAGAGCATCTTCAAAACATTAGACTGGTCATCAAAGGGAATCAACATAAACGGGGAAAACATGAGTCACTTAAGATTTGCAGACGATATTGTCATCATATCTCACAACTTAAACGACCTCGAAATAATGCTACAAGAACTGGACGATGCAAGCCAACTAACAGGCCTCAAAATGAACATGAAGAAGACTAAAGTCATGGCAGGATCAGCCAAAGATCCAAAACAAATCCAAGTGAACGGTACCAAAATGGAGCAAGTAGAGGAGTATATTTACCTAGGACAACGTTTCTCTCTCCAAGACAAAAATCAAGACAACGAAATAAGAAGAAGAATCAAAGCTGGATGGCGAGCCTTTGGCAGATACAGCACCATCATGAAAGGCAAACTTCCATTATGCCTGAAAAAGAAAGTATATAACCAGTGCATCATCCCAGCAATCTCATACGCTGCAGAAACATGGACGCTAACTTCAAAAATGGAAAGAAAGCTAGCAGCCTCGCAACACAACATGGAAAGAAGTATTCTAAGCATCACATACAACGACAGAAAAACGAACAAATGGATCAGGGAACAGACAAAAGTCCAGGACATCCTTGAAACAGTGAAAAGAAGGAAATGGAATTGGGCAGGCCACATCAGCCGCAGGAATGACAATCGCTGGAGCTCAGCAATCACTCACTGGACACCATACGAGGGAAAACGAAACAGGGGACGTCAAAGAAAAAGATGGCGAGACGAGCTGCAACAGTTCTGGGGACAGACAAATTGGCACCAACAGGCGCTGAACAGAGGCATTTGGAAACATCATGCTGAGGCCTTCATCCTGCAGTGGATTGACAACGGCTGATAAAGTAAAAAAAAGTAAAAAAAAGTAAATGAACAAACCAAACCAATGACGCTTACATTATTCCCATTCATGCACTCTCAAGATCTACACAGTAATGAGCATCGGCATTTTATCAGTCTTCCCAATGTCAAATATCAATGTTGAAATACCACTGGTGAAATATCGTTGAATGGTAAAATAATATTGTTGAGTTGAATTGAATTAACAAAGAGAGAGAGAGAAAGAGAAGAGAGAGAGAGAGAGAGGGGGGGGAGAGAGTTTCGTTGTCTGTATATTTTTGCTCAGAAACAAGGTTATGAACTTTAACCATCACTCGACCGTATCGATCGTCTTCCGTCATTGTGTTCCCTGGTATCGCACAAATCAAAATATTGGGATATTTTATCGAGGAAATTAATGAGGCGCAGTTAGATCAGTCGTAATTAAAATCCAGAAGGCAGAAATATAATCTAGACATTAGTGAATCTTCAAAGCAAACACTTTCATGTTGATAGCTTAGCCGTGATTCTTCTTTTTTCTTCTTCTTCTTCTTCTTCTTAAAACGGTTTTTTTTGTTGTAATGGCGCGGCGTATAAGAGCCCCCCCCCCCCTTAATGCACATAATCAAAATTATTAACATGAATAAGTGATCATTCACTATGGCAAATGGGTTTTCAATTCTATCACAAGACCTCGTGTAAAAATCAGGCACGAATGGAACACAATCCATTATGTTTATAGGCCGATACATATTGATCTGAAAGTAATTAACTAAATATTTTATAAAGAGGTATGTTTTGCACTCTAATATTCTTGTCGAGTTGAATTGAATTTATTATATTGGTGGAGTGATTATAAAGTATGAGAGTATATAGGCACGTCGACATGAAAGTGAACACACACGCAAAAAACTGAGGTGCTAAATGTTGGGTGCTGAGTGAGATTCTGCACTTGAAGTGCCAAAATCAGCACTTGACGGGTTAACTTTAACAAGGAAACCGAAACGTGCTGAATATTTGAGTGCAGAAAACGAGTGCTATAACAATATGCAGCACTTAACATCGAGTGCTGACTGCATAACCTGATCTGATTGGTCGGTTAGTATAATAGCTGTTACCTTGTGAATATTTGTTTTTGAATCAAATTCAGCTAAGAGATTCTTACATTCTTCATTCTCCAGGTCAATACCCAAGGCCTCAAAAGTCTGAATAACTTTGCTCCTTAAACTGTCAACAACATCAGTATTCAAAGCTGTTGCAGCAGATAACACTCTGTTTGTCATAGCATGGGTCATGTTGGTGTTTGATAAAAGAGAACCAATGAAAAATGCAGCTGGTCTCACTATGAACATGACAGACAATGAAAGCGGACAAAATATACAGTTCCTCAGGTAGACAAAGGAACATCCCTTGACTGCTATTATGTAAAATGTGTAGAACAGGTGAATATGCATGTGACACCTGTTCTACACATTTTTACATAATAGCAGTGAAGGGATGTTCCTTTGTCTACCTAAGGAACTGTATATTTTGTCCGCTTTCATTGTCTGTCATATTCATAGTGTCTTGTACTGTCATTATGCATTGCTCCATCTTGTTCTTGTAGTAGGCCTATCCTATCATCATCATCACCAAATGCATCATCTGCTGCAGGATTATGCACTTCACCAACAGCAACACCCAAATCAGCATCAACTAGACCCTCCATACCCTGTACAACTTCAGGTTCAGGTTCTTCTTGTGGATATTGGTTTAATAAATGTTTCCTGTAAGAGTTGAAAGTGGTAAATGACGAAGGACATCCACCTTGACCACATACCAAATGTAGATGGGGCATGTCAAACAACGCATGAGTTAGCACTTGCACAAGGGCTATTCTGCTAGCACCCAAAAGAGAGCAAAACTTGGCAATTTAAGTGCACAACAGTCAGCTCCTTTGGGTGCTAGCAAAGTAGCCCGGGTGCAAGTGCTAACTCAGCACTTCGAGTGCAGTCACTATGCGAGCTCCTAAAAAGTGCTAAAATTGAATCTTTAAGTGCTAAATTTAGCACAACAGTCAGCTCCTTTGGGTGCTAGCAAAGTAGCCCGGGTGCAAGTGCTAACTCAGCACTTCAAGTGCAGTCACTATGCGAGCTCCTAAAAAGTGCTAAAATTGAATCTTTAAGTGCTAAATTTAGCACTTTTTTTTTTTAGTGTACTATGGGGGTAGATAAATGCCCTTTTTTCGCACGATTTTATTTTTAAAGGCTCCTCTATAGGTTCCATAATAATTATGCTAAATAGGTTGGTCACCATAATGATCAGAATAATTCAGAAAAAAGTCCCGCTTCCGAGATAGATACCCTCATTTCTCAAATGATTCTTTATATATATGTAGCTGTTTCTCGTCTCTCCATTCGTTCTGGGCCTTGTACTTAGCATTTCACATTGTCCTTCTTCATATCCTATCGTCGTCATTTTAGACGATGATCAAATATAAAAGTATTAGTGCGAAAAGTTTTGTTAGGGTGATCCTTTATGCTATTTATTACTCTGAAAATGGAGCTTGTTCCTAACAAAAATGACTAACAATCGAAAATGGTAAATCTTTTTGTTATATCTGCCTTTTAATTAAATGAAACTAATAGAGAGGACATGATCATAAAGACTTTCGAAAGTTAAACCCAAGGGAATTTCAATAACCTTCTGCATCAGTCACCTTTTGAAATGTGTGAACAATACAATGAAATGTTACGTAACCCGAACTTGATTTCAAAAGGCAATTATACTATTGGATTGGAATTTCCCTGGAATTTCCCTGGAGTTGATTTTTCGAAGTTTTTGCGATTTCGTTCGAAAAAATTAATGAAGGTTGATCTACGAAACCATATCAAACCAAACAGATGTTCTCCAAAGCTGCAATCTGCACTTTTACATATAAGATTTTCACTCACAGACACTTCTGTTTTATTTGTTTAATTTAATGTATTTATTTTTTGTTTTTCATTTATGATTTTTGCAGAATTGGAGGACAACCATTGCCGAGTAGCGGGAAACTGGACAGCACCATGGTGTTACGTAATAAATAAGAATGGAGAAGTAACCCCTGGCTTTTGCCCGATACAACCATGTGCAGGTAAGTTGTAATACTTGGGTTCGAGGTAAGTTTTAAAGGTTCATTTTAGACAATGGTATTTTATTTAACATTGTGACGTTGACACTTAGCAAAACATTTGTTACTAAAGGAGAGGGAGAGAGGGACTAATGCAGACATAGACAGGGGAAAAGAGGAAGAGAGAGAGAGAGAGAGAGAGAGAGAGAGAGGGGGGAGGAGAGGGAGAGGGAGGGAGAATTCAATGTAGAGATAATTTTGGTATATTTACCACTTTGTTTTATATCCGATGGCAGATGCTCACTACTATATAAATTAAGATGAATTTCATGTTGTGATAACAGAGAGAAAAATATGATTTAAATAAGATATGGTATTTTTAAGAGATTCCGATGGCAGAACATATTCATTTTGTACCTGCAACTGAATAATATACGTTGTAGATTAGGATACAGGTGTGCATATGAATTACATTATATTTTCCTTTTCACTTGTGGCAATGGCACAATCAGACCAGCGTATGTATTTTAGTGCGTACGCGTGTGTGGGTGTGTGTGTGTGTGTGTATGTGTGTATAGGTATGCGACATTAATAGGCGAACATTATTTACTACATAACGTGTACAACAAACCACCATGTATCACTTTAGTGAAGAAGGCATGAAACAAAACAACATGATCAGAGGCCGGGCAATACAAAGAGAGATAGACATACAGAGATAGATAGAGAGAGAGGAGAGAGAGAGAAATAAAGAAAGAGTAAGAGAAAGAGTAAGATAGAGAGAGAGAGAGAGTGAGAGAGTAAGAAAGAAAGAGAGAGAGAGAGAGAGAGTAAGAAAGAGAGAGAGAGAGAAAGAGAAAGAGAGAGAAGGAGCAGTTTATTTGAAGCCAAACTTTCAAACTCTTTATATTATATAGAAGTATCGACTGCTTTGAGTGGCCTGGCTGTTTTATAGGCTCAAGAGAACGTGCCAGGGGCGTAAATCCGTACCGAGGAGTGGGGGGGGGGGGATGATCTATGGAAAGCCGTTGGGGACTTTATTCACATGCCCCAGACGTATAGAACGCGACACACGTCTGCTAAATAACAGGCAGACGTCTGCTAATTGACCAATCACCGCCTGTTATTTACGCAAGCGCGCGCGATCGCGCACGCACAAACACACCACACACACGCACATACACACACACACACACGCACACACACGCACGCACACACACACACACATACACGCACACACACAAACGAATAAACAACAAACACACACATACCCAAACACATGTACATAAATTTATACATGCATACATACATGCACGCACATGCCAAATTTGACAACCATAAAGTAAAAGAATTTGACATATTTCGAAATACTGACAGCTGCAAACTGTAGTGTTTTATTATAATGAACTCCGAACTAAGACGACACACTTTCAAGTAGTAACATAAAGATTGAGTATTTCGTCAGGAAGAATCGAACTCTTTATTTTGAGTCCCATCACTTAGAAAATGATGTATAACTACCACAGGAACATCAACACAAATGTTTCATTGGGGGAGGAAGCGCATTGTAAGTCATATTCCTTGTTTTCTGTCAAAGGAGAATTAACTTTAAAAAAACATTTATCTATGACCAAATAGACAATTCTGAGTCCTTTCTGGAAAGCCTAGGACAGGCGCGGATCCAGGATTTCTTAGGGGGGGGGCCAAATTTGAAATTATGCGAGCCAAATATTGGTACGTAATGGTGACCAGGATTGGCGTAATGGGGGGGGGGCAAGGAGGGGCGATTTCCCCCTCCCTCCTCCGCAAAGCGCCGAAGCTTTGAAGTTTCATAAAATTATTAGAGAAAAAAGACGATTCGTTGTACCGTTCTCGAAAATAATCCTAGTCTGAATTCAGCCCCCCCCCCCCTCCCGCGCGCAGCGCGGAAGCTTTTACGTTTCATTAAATCATTAGAGAAAGAATACGTTTCGTTGTACCGTTCTCGATTCTTAAACCTCGTCTGAATTCAGTCCCCCCCCCCCCCTCCCTCCCGCGCGAAGCGCGGAAGCTTTGACGTTTCATTAAATCATTAGAGAAAGAATACGTTTCGTTGTACCGTTCTCGACTCTTAATCCTCGTCTGAATTCAGTCCCCCCCCCCTCTCCTCTCGCGCGAAGCACGGAAGCTTTTAAGTTTCATTAAAACATTAGAGAAAGAAGACGATTCGTTGTACCGTTCTCGACTCTTAATCCTCATCTGAATTCAGTTCCCCCCCCCCCCCTCCCGTGCGAAGCGCGGAAGCTTTTACGTTTCATTAAATCATTAGAGAAAGAAGACGATTCGTTGTACCGTTCTCCACTTTTAATCCTCATCTGAATTCAGTTTTTCCCTTCCCCCCACCCCCTCCCGCGTGAAGCGCGGAAGCTTTTACGTTTCATTAAATCATTAGAGAAACAAGACGATTCGTTGTACCGTTCTCGACTTTTAATCCTCATCTGAATTCAGTTTTTCCCTTCCCCCTCCCGCGCGAAGCGCGGAAGCTTTTACGTTTCATTAAATTATTAGAGAAAGAAGACGATTCGTTGTACCGTTCTCGACTCTTAATTTCTTTAAAAAGGTTTTTTTTTTCTCTCTCTCTCTCTTTGGACTCCTAAGAAGTGTAAAAAGGAGGTTATAAAATATCTTGAATATCATAGAAAAATTAATCAAATCCCGGGATCAAATTCCTTAAATTCCTGCTAGCTTTGAAAGCTCATTCAGGATTATTTCATTTTTAAAAAGTAAAAACATTGGCCCCAGGCCCCCTCGATCGACAAAAGCTCACCTGAAATTGGGAGGGGGGGGGTCTGGTACATTTAGCCGTGTTCCGGATTTGGGGGGGGGGTCTCCAAGGCAGGAAAAGCCAGCGAAAAGCCGGCGAAAGGGGGATTCAGAAATGTTGGCAGTCCTGAGATAGGGTGGGGGGGGGTGCTTTCAAAGGGAGGGAACGAGCATACGCGTACCCTAAATAACACTGAGAGGGGGGGGCGGGCATCTACTGTACATGATTGCACTTTTTAAGCGCTCGCGCGCTGGCGCTATAATAATACCTTGCAAAATAACGTGTAGGCTATACAGTTATACATACATTAAAAAGTTTATGAAGTGCTTGTTCGCGCACGTCGCGCAACTACTCTTAATGATCGTGACATACTGTATACGTGTAGGCTATACAGTTATACATACATTAAACAAAAAAACTCATTTCTCATGCATTATGCTGAAATTGAAACAATCACATTTTTTTTCTTCTTCTTCTTCTTCCTTTTTTTTTTCTCTCTTTTTTTTGGTTGTATTCTCAGGGGGGATGTTTGTACAGGCCATCCCCCCTCCTTCGAGCCAGGGGGGATGCAGCCCCCCCCCCCCCCCCCCCATCCCCCGGGATTTACGCCCCTGGAACGTGCACATCCTGCCACGACCCTTCGGCGCGCCTGGGTGTGCACGTTCTCGAGAGCCAACAGCCAGACCTCGAATATCAAAGCAGTCAAAATGTCTTTTATATGCCGAATTCACACACAAAATCTACAAAGAACTCTTGCCTTATCCTTTTCTTGCGTCAAGATTGGTTAAAACATCACAGAAAATCTGAGACACTTTCTGTTAATCTTCGCTGGAAAGTTGCCTATATGTTACGATCATTTGAGATTCGCACACACATTGTATGGTATCCGCGCTCGCACAAAGAAATTTGTTACACGTAAACCAATGCAAATGTTAACTATTCGTCCCGTTACCCGGGGCAACGGGCATCTTTCTCATGAACTATTGACCGTTACCCGGGGCAACTGGCATTGTTCGTTTCTTTTAGGGCATGGCTAAAATCACGACTCCAATTTCGACCAATCAGATGACTAGATTTATTCAACATACTAAAGAGAGGTATATAAAACATGATACTCCTCACTTTAACAGGTAATGACTGACACTTTATAATGAGTATGGCAGGTAGGAAATTAAGTCAGTTTAATGATCCTTCCATCCATGACTTTGAAATGCAAACAAAATAATACCCATATAGAAACGTGATACCACAAAATGAAGCACTTTCTATGAATAAAACTTGAACGTGTCCCTGTTTGCTATTACCTCCAGGCAGGAAATACACGCAGAACTAATCAAATTGTATCGAGGTAGATTTAAGTTGCTCTACGTGAAAATGTGTCTTTTTGGTTTCTAAAGTGACATTAACTCTGTAGCATTTTACAATGAGTTTTAATGCAAAGGTAGATGAAAATCGTTTGACCTGAAACACACATTGTTACGGAATAAAAGAATATCTATCTTTACTTGTTCAACATTCATTAGAAAGTGTCATGTGATCAACTTATCGTAGAGGAGAATGCACAATATTCGGCGAGGTCATACCTCATAAACATGATAAAGCCCTTCTGTCCGTTACACGGTCACGCGTTCGGCGATCCATCATTAGGGACTTTTAGAAATGCACGTCAAGAGCTTTGACTGCAACGTGTGACGTCATTTTAAGGCACTGCGCCTGCGTCACGTGGTCTCAGTCGGCGATCGAGAATGCGTCAACCTTGATTTTCCTAAATCTAGTACATGCAATACATACATACATATTGACATTTATAAAGCGCCTTTACATGCTGAAATGTGTAGAACAGGTGTCACATGCACCTGTTCTACACATATTTACATATTAGCAGTGAAGGGATGTTCTTTTGTTGAGGGTAGAATGAGGAATGTCCTCTTTCTTTGTCCGTGATGTTTATTGTGTTACTTCCTGCATGCATATCGTCGAGTGCAATCTAAAAGATTTCTAATTGTAGCCAACATGGGCAGTTAAGTACGTTGACACGCATGATCAGTCGGCATTCGTCGTGTTCTCGTTCACTCATTCTAAAAGTCCCTATTATTACCCTGGTAACAGCTATCCATACCTGGGATGGGGACGGTAAATACAGAATAATAACTCTCCACATTAATACTGCATGGGCTGAGATATCAACTATGAAGGAGGGGGTGGACTTCTTTTGCGAAGGAGGGGAGTAAGCGATTAGAGAAGTATAGGAGGGGCAGGGGAGAACTATTTACATCCTGTGGTTTTAACCTGTACATCAAACCAACCATCCCTTTTAGGGGGGGGCAGAACAAAAATGACGTCAGAAATGTGCCCCTAAAGCCCCTCCATAATTATTACCATGGTGCCGACGGGTGGAATTTGGTAGTTTCCCTTTTTTTAAATTTTTTTTTACGAAGGCATCATTACTGGATGTTATCTAGTAAAGCCGATGTAATACTCGTCTTTATAACTTATGTCTTCTTTATCTTCTCCACCTTCCAGTCCACGCTGGTTGCATTAATGGTACTGGTGAAGATTACCGTGGCTATGGAAAACACACCGAGTCGGGCTATCTTTGTTTGAATTGGGACACCGTGAAAGACACCACCTTCTTTCCTCGATCAGGTAGAAAAGCGAATGAAATTAACACCCTCTCAAGGATTATAAATTGTATTATTATCTTTGTTATAATTTGTATATATCCGTTCATTTTTATTGATACAGTCTTCGAAGACATCTGATACAGATTCTTTATATATTTCCATTTCCTACACATAGTAGGCCCACTCCCTTTCTTTCAGGTAACAAATACTATCATTTACCTTGTTGCTAATTGGGCTTTCTTTATTATACATGGAACAAGGGTTGAATGAGAATTTTTGCCGCAACCCAGACGGACGGGATAGGCCATGGTGTTATTACCAGAGTCCAGAGAGCAGCGAAATCCTGTCAGATTTCTGTCAGATAGACGAGTGTAAGTACATGTCGTCTGTATCCATTCACTGAGAGGACCTCATATGCAAGAGTTTAATATATTTATACCGGATATTGCGGTATTTTTGATAGACGTCTGTGCTTGCGCGTGGTTCTCACCGTGTCTACTTTAATATCCCCTGTCTCTTTTATGTCTATCTGTCAATCCATGTCTAAATTGCATGAACGGCTTTCAGTAATGAATAAGCTGCAGGGTTTCATTTCATATTGTTGCCGCCATGTAGAATCCTACAAGGGCCTGGCTTTGTTGCCATGTATGTGGATTGAAAAGAACTAGGCTTTGCAAAGAAAGTCAAATATATCACATTTCGATTATTTCATAGCAACTTAATATGATCGATTTTGTGGAGCCTGTCAGTGTACCGTATCCATGGTTTCCCTGGTACCCCATACAGTATGAACTATTTTTTAAACTTGATGAAGTATTTAGAAGGGGGAATCTATTTGAATATGTAGATATATAAATTTCCCCTGAAGTAGGTCTTTAAAACTAATACTGTATGAATATTTAAATGAATTATTAATGACGAAAGATAATAATAATTTGTATGATATTTCAGAATTGTTCTAGGCATGAGGGTATCAGGAGCGATTTGAGAGAGCTATAGACACTATGAACATGACGGACAAGGAAAGAGGAAAAAATATACAGTTCCTCATTTTACCCTCAACAATTATTGCTGTGGTAGACAAAGGAACATCCCTTCCCTGCTGTTATGTAAAAATGTGTAGAACAGGTGTCACATGCATATTCACCTGTTCTACAGATTTTTACATAATAGCAGTGAAGGGATGTTCCTTTGTCTACCACAGCAATTGTTGAGGGTAGAATGAGGAACTGTATATTTTGTCCTCTTTCTTTATCCGCATCGGGCTCAAGCCTACCTAGAACAGAGATCTTCTTAACGCAACAATAACAGTGGTTACTTTGCTCAATATAATGATTAACAAAAGCTCATTTCATGGTTCCTTGCGATGTTGCAGACCAATTCTAAATCATGTCAAGTCATAATCTTCTCGTTAAATGCAATGAATTTGCAGGTACAACTGACGTGCTCTCAAACTTTCACCAGACGATCTTCACGCGTTTCATATCTTACGATGATCGTGTCATTGAAAACGCGAATATGACGTCAGAGGAGTGCGCCCTCGAGTGCCTCCAAGAGGAATCGTTCTCGTGTCTCTCTTTCAAGTTTCGGGATGTGCATACTTATAACGACCGGAAATGTATCCTGTCATCGCAGAGCGTATACACTCTAGACCTAGCCAGAAACACTGCCCTTTATTCGAATGATAATGACATGTTCACGCGAATAGATAAAAGTAAGTATTTTACACTAGGGTCCCGTCTTACAAAGAGTTGATATCAATCGCAACTATGTACATAAGAGATAGGAGACTGCAAACTTGCGATTGATTGGATGGCTTGCGATTTATTTGGATCAATCGCAACTCTTTATAAGACGGGGCCGGGGATAGAGGACTAGAATTGAGCCACAGATATATGAATTTATGAATAAATACAGAAAGGGAGGGGGTGCTTTCTACAGGTAGGTCTGCTTTAGGAAAATAAGAATTTATTGAAAGGCTCAAAGCCTCGGTCACGAATGCCATTACAAACTGCTACGAACGCCGTACGAACGATTTTCAGACAATGGAAATTCGGGAAGACAATGGAAAAACAGGGAGATTCGGACAAAATATTCGTTCATACGAACCTTTGTGACCGTAGCATTACTTACCAAAGTAGTGTTGAAAAGTGTTTAAGAATATAAAAAAACAATGCAATTAGGATATAGCACTTTTCTCTTTCGCCACGTCCAATACCCCCCTGTGTATGCGCATGGTTCTCACTGTGTCAGTGTGTCTACTTATTCCTTGTCACTTTTATCTCTATCTGCTAATCCATGTAATCTTTCACCCCCTTCGTATTCAGTCCCAAATTCGTAATGCCTCTCTTTTCTCATTTACAGTATGTGATGCTTTCATACCAGACTACGCGCAGCTTAAAGCCGGTAAGTAAACTCATAATAGGTATATTTTAATATAATATATCAAGTTCTTCTGATTTTAAAAATAAAATACTTGACGTCCCTCATTACGGCTTACTGTATACCAGTTTCTTGGCGTAGAAAGTTTTTTTTTTCATTCGCTCGTAATATTTACTGGACAGGTGTTTGTGAAATTGAGTATTGGCTTTAATGTGAAGAGGAGAAAATATGTCAGAAATTCACACTCATTCATACTGAAGTCGTTTGTGCGATCATTAATTTTGAAATTTTGAAAATGGTAAATAAAAGAATATGAATCTGAATCTGGGGCTAGGCTGCCTACATGTACATGTTGTAGTTAAAAGGAAACCCATGATCTGTGATGCATTTCCTATGTTTCTAGCCACGAGAAGTAGGAACTTTTGCTTGCTATTCAAACCTTGTTTTAGCCTTCACCAATCTTTTTTTAGCCATACAAGTGAAATGCCTTTGTAAATTAACAGGGCGTGTTCTTTTTATGTGGAACACGCACAAAAGAATAAAGAAGGAACTTTCAAATGCCTATACGACTTGAATGAATGAAAATGACTTGGTAAAATCCACTTTTGTCCCTGTTTAAACCAAAAGACATAAATAGTCACGAAGTCGTTTATAAAGAATGTGATATATCATGGATTGATACCTTTTAAGATTTTGCTTTTCGGTACCTACTCACTAGACTATATTCATACAAATATTTTTGATAAACCTTCAACATTTTCTTTTGTCCGTATCAGATTGCCCGTTGCCTCTAGATGCCTTGCTGAATACTGGACGAATCAATGCAAGCTTCTCTGCATCCAGTTATATGGACGGTTACGAACTAGATCAAACCGGTCTGGAAAGCACCGAATCCTGGATTCCAATTACTAACACGACCGGAGAATGGTGGCAGGTATTGATGAAAAGCAGTTGTTGAGTGTATTAATGTATCATTCGAACGATGTGGCATTCTGTTTTTTTTTTGGGGGGGGGGGGGGTGATACGCATCAAACCAATATCAAAAAGGATTTTTAAAAAGGCTAAAATTAAAAACAGCAACGAAGTATGACATTTAAAAGAAAGGATTATGGTTTGGAACTCCATTCTCGGCCTTGTAAAATACAACAAATTTTTACTTCTCCCTAGCTGTGTTAGCATAATGACACGTTCTATCATAACCCTTATGGAACAATCACGGTGTAACCACATAGTGAAACACACTGCATAGTGTAACACAGTGGTACACAGCGTGCTACCACATGTGGGCCACATGTGATTTTGGGACATGTGGTAATGCTGTGGTGTACTATGTGGTGTCAATTACATAGTCTACCACACTGCGCAACACACTGTGGTACCACAGTGTGGTGCGCACCACATAGTACACCACAGCGTTACCACATGTCCCAAAATCACATGTGGCCCACACTGTGGTATCAACCACATATTCTACCAGAGTGTGGTATACCACAGCGTTACTACACTGTGGTGCGCACCACATAGTACATCCGTCACAGCGTTACCACACGTCCCGAAATTACATGTGGCCCACATGTGGTAGCACGCTCTGAAACCAAACACATAAATACCACATTCTCTACCACACTGTGGCACATACCACATAGTCTGATACTGTGGTATCCACCATATAGTCTACCATACCCTTCAGATGATAACAATAATTAGTAATGTACGCTATAAGTAGCAATTGCATTAAGTTTACCAATGGTTACAGTGAACACAGTATCACCGGTTCGTCTGCAATTTCCAATGTAAAGGCATTAGTAAAAAGTAGACTTGTTTGTTTCAATGTGTCTCATAAATTCTCATATACTTGTATTTTATTCAATATATTTTATTTCTTAGTTAATATTTCCCTAATTCATGTTTAATTAATGTCCTAATAATTTGCAATTTATATTTTGTAGTACTTTCAAAATGAAATTGCATATAACTAAATCATCAGTAATTAAGAAATATGCTTTAAATTCAGATAAATTGTATAAAAACATAGATCTGCACGCACCCCATATTCATTATGCAAATTAAATGGTGTCAACTGGTGCAACTGGAGATATGCCAACAGTCAGGTATCAACTGGTTCAACTGGAAATAAGCCTACAGACTATATGGATACTACTTTGTGGTAAACCACATGATCCAAAAATCTCACACTTACAATTCTGGGAACACAGAGTTTACACATAGTTCAGTACATACCACACTGTGGTAAATATGTGTCACTCTGTGTTAAATATGTACGACTATTTGGTAAACCACATGATTTGAACCCCACACTGTGACAATACTGTGATCACAGACTTTACACATAGTTCAGTACATACCACACTGTGGTAAATATGTGCCACTCTGTGTTAAATATGTACGACTATGTGGTAAACCACATGATTTGAACCACACACTGTGACAATACTGTGATCACAGAGTTAACACATAGTTCAATACATATACCACTGTGGTAAATATGTGGTACTCTGTGTTTAGCATGTCAGTTTAGGTGGATATTATGTGGTAAACCACATGGTCTGAAACTCCACACTGTGACAACAATGTGAACACATAATCTCCACACAGTTTACACATAGTTTACTATGTGAACATATTGTGGCAACACTGTGATTGTTACATAAGATGGTTATATTGGAAAAAGCCGTTTCCTTTGTCATACTATTACAATTCTATGTAGCCTCTTGCACCGTAATATTAAGATATCTTCATGCTTTAAATGTTTGCGAAGTTCTTACCCTTTACTATGAAAGACGAATATTGATGAGTTATTTGCAAATACTTTGTAAATTATTACGTCACTAGTATCATTATCGGTATAGATAGTAGCTGTACTATTATAATAATTTTGGTTGGTTGGGATGTTCATCTTTCTTCCCAAAACGATTTCAGAATCAAATTCTGATAGCTTGATTTCCATTTTAAATCAATTCAGTTTGGATTTCGATTATATTCTAGGTGTGTTACAGCGAGCGCGTCCTCATCACAGGTATCGTTACCCGTGGCAACAGGGAGATAATGGATGGAGAGGGATGCTGGGTAAAGTCATTTAAAGTGGACTACAGCTTAGATGGGGAGTATTGGTGGAATCTTGTCAATTACCAAGATAACCCACGTCAACCTATAGTAAGTCATTCTTCGTTAATTACAGTTTCATATCTGTATTAAAAAAAAGACATTAAATGGGACTAGCAGAAGGATTTGAAGAGATGGACACTTTCTAGCAATCAAACTATTCGCTTAAGCATTTTTCATTGTCAATTCGTTGTCATGACGTTGTTGGCAAAGGAGAAAAAGCAATAATTAAGAATGTTCCATAATTGTGAATTCATCAAATGTGAAATACTCATAATGATCAGTTTGACAAGGTTTACATGCAGCACGCACCTCAAACAAGAATCATGAGCATGTGCCTACTCCATCCATTAAATGGATCTGAACAAATAAGCTTAGCATCTCTAATTTCAACTCAGAAAATCATACTTTATCACATTGTCCCTTAGCTGAGTACACAGAGCCTTTTAGACTGATAAGCATCGGGTAAAGTCGTTTCATATTAAATTTTGTAGAAGTCATGTTCCTGTTCAAACACTGTACATATAATTAACTATAATTTGTTTTGTCACAATCAGAGATCCTGTGTTATATTCCTAATAAGGCATGATGCGGTATCATAGAGTTCAATGGATTGAGAACTGATATATGGATTTATTTGAACCCAAGAAATATAAAGTATCATTAGTTTATCAAACTATTATTTCATCTTATTATTATTCCCCCATTCCACAATCATTGTCTTCATTTTCCTTGTCATCTTCTACATTTTTCATCCTCTTTTCTCTTTCTATTTATAATGATTTCCATTTCAGATATTTTTCGCCAACGCAGAAGCCACCTGCAGCACGACGATCTTCCTCCCTACACCTATCCGTGCGAGTTGTCTACGAATACTACCCGCGACCTGGAGAAACAAGATATGTCTCTCTGTCGGGATCATCGGCTGTCTAGACAATGGTACGGGTATCTAATGAACGCAAAAGAGAGAGAGAGAGAGAGAGGAAAAATAAGGAGAGGGAGAGAGAGAGAGAGAGAGCGAGAGATGAGAAAAAGAGGGGAGGAGAGGAAGAGAGCGAGAGAGACAGATGGGAGGATTGGAGAGAGAGAGAGAGAGAGAGAGGTAAGAGGGGGGTAGTGAAGAGAGAGAGAGATAGAGAGGGGGTCTGGGTTTGGAGGCACTCCCTCACCAGGAAGGATGCTCATGCATATTCATGTTCACGCCAGGAGGGTTTGGCCGTGCCTCAATACGACGTAAGCTTGTTTCTGAGTAAGTTTTGTGTAAGTTTTTGTGTCTGTCTGACTGACTAATCGGTGACCATTGGTCCCACATGGTCCCCTTTTCTTATGTTAATTAAGAGCTGATTTGATGAGATAAACATATGTCAGTGATTATCCAGCGAGGTCTAATCCCTCCTTGCCAAATTAGTGCAGATAGGCTTTAAATTGAATTTTAATTTGAATTTATTAACGACAACACATCACAATAATGACAGTACATATGAACAATCATACAATGCAAAAAATAATACTGATACATGTATACATAACATAAGAGTAATGTTGATTATAATAATAATAATAATAATAATAATATGTCTTGTTTAGCCTCATCAGTATACACCTAGGTGGAGAGTGGCAAATGTAGATCAATGTCTTGCCAAAGGACATTAGTGCCGCGGTGGGACTTGAACCGCGGACCTTGTGATCCACAGTCCGGTGACATATCCACTCGTCCACAGTAATGGTTTTGAAACGATATTTAGGCATTCATCTGCATACTATTAAATGTACAAAAGATATATACGTAAAAATGTGTATTACTATATTTAGGTGAAGTTGTTAATGGGAACTAGAAGTTGGCACAAGTGCTAGTCGAGCCTAGTTCCATTCAAAAGCGTGAGAGTAAAGTAGAAAACCAAAGGGAAAGCTGGAAAGAGATTGAACACATTGACAGTAGCAGCATAAAAGAGGAGTATAAGGTGGAGAGGGGGAAGGAGAAAGAGAGTGCGAACAGCATATTCAGAAATATGAGATGTGTAGATGGGTGGTCTGTAGGAGATGCATCGTAAAATAAAAATCCTTATTTCCCGCAAAAAAATGTAGGATTTATTTCCTTAGATACTGTCTTTCGTTTCTCTCTTTAGACATGCTAGAGTACTTTTGTCTCCCTTACTAGTATTCTTTTGATTCGGGTCAAAGAAATGCCTTTCAACTCAAATTATTTATCATCATTCAAAAAGGAACGGACACCTTTGATCTATCATGATCATAGGCCTATGTAGATATCATGATTAGATTATACGTGTTTGGTATGACTTTGTTACCACTTCTAATATTGAGTCTTCTTGAGTGACGGTATTGAATAATCATATTATAGCATAATGTCATTGACAAAATCAGTGTATTAAATGCAATTATTATTGCCTTATTTTAGATTGTGATGACGTAATGGGACTTACCCTAGATCGTATCCATGACAACCAGATAGAGGCATCATCCTGGAACGGTGATGCGCTCCATCCTGCATCATCAGCCAGGGTAGGATACATCAAACAAGTCGGATATGGATGGATCCCAGCACAATCATCTACAGATCAATGGATACAGGTAGGTACAATTCTTCATCATTCACACTTTTCGGCTTCCTTTGCGCACTGGCCATGCAATTACACTGGAATAAACTGTCTGAAAGCAATTGCAATTGGTGGATATTGTGGAGTTAGTTTTGTAAATGTTTGTAAAGTTTTGATCAAAATGGCAATACTTCGACCGAGTCTTGCTGAATATCACATGCACTGGACACAGACAAACTGACATACAACAAATGAGAAAGCTCACACATTTATCTTTTTTCTTTTATCCTGGCCAAAAGACATTCTGATCGTTTCCTCCATCTTGGGGTTCCCATATAACATATACTTCCTTTCTTTTTCATTTAGATCAACTTCGGCAGTGAGAAGTTAGTTCAGGGCGTGGTCACTCAAGGGTGTCTAGCTATCGAAGCATGGGTGGAGTCTTACACAATCTCGGACGGCCAAGATGACGCACAGTATCGCAATGACATCAGAACAGTGGTAACAAAAAAAAAGTGTTATTAAATAGGAAAAGTTTGAAGAGGATTACATCATCTGACTAACTTAGTAACTTAGTCATTGTCTGTGATCGTTTAGGTAATAGTCAATTATTTTCTTGGTAGGAATCGGCTTTTTTATGAGCTGAACTATCAATTATTAAACAGATCACAAAGCTGTAAATGTACATGAATTATGAAACACTTAATTTCATGTTCGTTCTCTATTCCTTTGATTTGAGGCGCTGAATGCGTATACACATTTTGATTTTCCCCACGATTATTTTTATATCATTTGTTTCCAGAACTTCGCAGAAACGGAACATACAAATTCATTGCACCATGTTATTGTAATGATCTCTTTCATTTCACAAGGTTTTTCAAGGCAACAGGGACATGACAACTCTTGTACGCAATGACCTTGATCCACCTTTTGCGACCCTTAGTGTAAGAGTTCATCCAGTCACGTGGTATCGTAATATCTGCCTCCGTCTTGAGTTTATCGGATGCCAGAACAGGGGTAGGTCAATTGAAACCTTTAATATAAGAAACATTCCCTTCCATAATCATAAGAACTTAGTATAGAACTCAACTAGATACATTTCATTACCGTATTGAATTGCCTTAGTTTGATATTTGGATTATGTACCATGTCATTCTACTGCCCACGAATTTCGAAACGTGGCGCCCAAGGCAACTGAACTTACCTTACGTTGCAATCATGCTCTCTTTAATTCAAGGAAATGTGGAATCACTTTTATAAACCATTTTGGAGATAACTCATGTCCCGAACAATAGTGTTAAGCTGATGATTCTTCCCTGGGTAAACAAAATTACGCTGACATTAAATAATGGCGGGCGTTTCAAACAAGGAGATGTCCAACCTTTCGCTTTATAGAATAAGTATTCGAAGGGAGGTGGAGGTTCTCCATGAAGAATTTTTGTTCCATTAAAAAATTAACTTAAGCCTTTGTATCATAATCATAGAATACTTCGTTGGCGCAAAAAATGAATTACGATTATATAACTTTGATAACCACTTATCTATAGCTATGCCTCATTACTGCATTTTTTACATTTCGGTCCGGGACGTAATGACGGCCAATGAGTTTACATGGAGTAGCTGAATAATATTCCATACAAGAACACACACACACGTTTACAAGTTTTTCTGATCCCCACTTTTTCGTTAGTTTGTAACAACAGACTTGGAATGGAGTCTGGTCGCATCCCCAATAAAGCCATAACAGCTAGCACCTTCTATGTTGCTTCGCCCGGACACAATGGCCGCCTGCATATTGAAGAGAGTGATTTACCTTCAGTACCCGTAGATGAACCTCGGCCGGTGCCGTTTTGGGGTGCAAGGGGCTCTCTTGCAAGGGAAGATTGGCTACAGGTAACGAGAATAGTATTGTTACGGTTTTTCAGATCCATCAGATGAGATAAAATGAAACATAAATCTTATGCAGCAAGCACATTGCTACCTTTGGAAATTGGTCAACGTTTCTTCGACGTTGACATTCAACATTGATTCAAGTCTATTTGTCATTTTGAGAACACGACAACGTCCATTTTCCGTCAGAAATAGAGTCTGTGCAATTCTAAAAGTTGCAAACACGTTAAACACTTTGAAAATTACAATAAAACAAAAATGAAACTATAATCTTAAGACAAACATTAATTCAAAGCATTTCTTCTAACATCTTAAGGTTGATTTATCGGAGCTCCATACCGTGACGGGTATCATCACCCAAGGTGCAGGTGTAAAGACTCTTCTGAGTTGGGTCACCTCCTACCGACTGGCTTACTGGAGCATGCGTAGTACCAATCAATCAGAGACATGGCCTTTCTACAAAAATATCGAGGGGAATGAAATGGTAAGAATGGAATTAATTTAAAAGCGCCGTCTGGGAGACTCTTTATCGTTTGATATTGTGAAACATAGTATAATGTGATGTTATATAGAAGAAGAATGTCATATTAATTGATGTAATTAGAAAAGACCGACTGGTTCCATCTGGCTAATCCTAATCATCTTCATAATGAACCCTCTCGTTCTAAAATAATTTCAATTATCAGTATCCTGATTGCATTATATTGATGCCATTTTTGTTTTTTCATATTTCTTTGTCATGAAAGAATAGCATATTGCAGTTCAGCAAATGCAATTCAGTATAGTTCGTTTTTGCAGGCTGAAATATGAATTAGGACTGTGTTTAACTTGATCTGACAAACTCTGAGAGCTGTACAAGAGCCCACTATCATTATTGTTTTCGTTATTATTATTATTACTATTATTATTTGATATTATTATTAATATAATCATTACTATCATTTTCATTACTATTATTATTATCACTATTATTATTATTATTTATAATCATCATTATTATTATTATTATGATGATTATTATGATTATCAGTATTATTAGGCCTAGTATTATTATTATTATTATTATCATTATTATTGTTATTATTTTCATTATTAATATCTCAACAAATTATGTATAATATTGTACATTGTCTTTAAAGCCCAAGTCCACTCCAAAAATAATTTACTTTCAATAGAAGCAGAAAAATCAGACTAACTAATCAAAAAAAGCCTAAGCAAAATCTGAAAACTAATAAGAAAGTTATGAATTTTTAATGACATTAAAAACTTTGAAAATCACTAGACAAATTGACAAATCACTCATGAGTCTGTGACGTCATGTCCTCACTATCCACTAATTATTTTCTTTATATTGATGATATAAATTCCCTACTTTTTTCCTTAAGAATCTTATTTCTTCACACCAGCATCCAAGTTAGATTAATAGTTATATGTTTTTGTGCGGATGCACCAATATAGAGTAATTTTTCCAGTTAAATCATGAAAAATATAAATTTTGATAAACTATTTATATAAAAATCAATAATTATGAATATACAATATTCAGAAAATAGTAGAAATTCTTCAAAGGTCATAAAAGATTTTGTGAAATGTCATGCATGCAATATGATAAAAAATCATATAACCTGGGCAAAGGCATGGGGAAATCAAGTTTTGGGGAATAAAAAGGGAAATTAATGGGATTAAACCATATAGAGCAATTGATAAATAGTGAGGACATGACGTCACAAACTGATAACCATCTTGGCAATTTGTGTTGTGATTCTCATTGTTCCATAGTTTTACATACTTTTTCAAAACTTCATAACTTTCTTATTAGTTATCCGATTTTGCTCAAACTTTTTTTGATTGGTTTGTCTGATTTTTCTGCTTTTATTGAAAGTAAGTTATTTTTCAAGTGGACTTGTCCTTTAAACAAGTTATCTGTGTCCGTACCTTTGACACTAAAAATGATAACAATTCTGATCCATTTCAGATTTTACTCGGTAACAACGATCAGAATACTGAAGTGAGGAACACCCTTGATCGACCAATCGTCACACGAGGTGTTCGTATCATGCCATATGAATGGTATAGTGCTAAAAAAAGGATGCGAGTTGAGATCATCGGTTGCCCGTTGATAGGTAGGCCTAGACAGTCTAGCTCGAATTGTTTGATGCAAAATGTACACTTTCGACACTCGTGGTTTACATGAGGCCTATCTTTCGTGAAATTGATTCTTTGGCCTTGATATATAATAGCCAGTAAGATGAAAAGTGGTATATAGCAAAGCCTCAATATCGTTATAATGAAACATTTTTTAAATTTATTCTCAGTTTTTTTTTATTTAAACAGGGTTGCAGCTTCAGTTAAAAAATGCCGTCATTGAGGGCCCATTCTTAATCTCGTTCATAACATATCATTTAAAACAAAAAATATGGAATACGTGCAACTTTCAAATATAAATCTGATGTTGTTACGCAGCGTATACAATGAAGATACGGGAATTATTTATCTACCCCAATCCTAGGTACTGGGAGGGTATGTGGATCCGAGAACGGATTGATCTTAATTAGTGGAAAATGCTACCTGTCTGTAAGCAGCAACGCAGAAGGAGCGTGTAGCGACATCTTTGCCGAGGACAGCAAGCGAGCTACAGTCAAGTCCTTAAACATCCAGACCCAACTTTCAAATCATCGTTCTGAGCTTGTATTCCAGAGCAAAACACAGTTGACAATAGGAGCTAAGAAAGAAGGCGAGGAAGATTGGATGTGGGATGACGGTACCCCTGTCATCTATGAGCAATTCCTCTACGATCTGTCTATCAGTACCAACGCATACTGTATGGCACTCGACGGACTTGCTGGGTTTAAGTGGACACAGTATGAATGTAAAAGTGCTCTTCTGCGTGGATCCCTCTGTGAAATAGGTAAGAAACTCCTCTTCCTCCTCCTGCTACTAGACTGTTTTAAAACATTTCGCTGGAATTTAAGGCATTGGCAAGATCACTTTAAGTCATTTTCCGGCCTGTTCATAGTGATTAATAGTAGTATTAGTAGTAGTAGCAACAGGAGTAGTGGTAATAATAGTAGTATTGATAGTAAAAGTAGTACCTACTACTATCAAGTATTACTACTGCTGCTGATACTACTACTATATCCACTTCTTCTACTACTTCTTCTTCTAATACTACCATAACTAGTACTACTACTACTTCTTCTTATACTACCACAACTACAACTACTACTGCTGCTGCTGCTACTACTACTACTACTACTACTTCTACTACTACTACTACTACTACTACTACTACTACTACTACTTCTACTACTACTACTACTACTACTACTACCATTTCTTCTGTCTACTACTGCCTGACAGTCCCCCTTTTAATAAAGTGGGGGTGGAGGTTCGTCCGGGAAATGAATCCGGGACCTTTTGCACACAAAATCGATTCTTTTAGAGTTATTTTTCCCATAAATATCTCAATTTGAAGATTCAAAAATTATTCAACATAATTATATTACAATACTAATATATACAGCAATATTCTCTGCATTTCACAGCTCATATAATGCACTTTCAAAATTGCTTTAAAATACTCATGCGCTTCAGTTCCGGTAATCGTAACTATATTTATTGGCGCAGTGTCACGTTCAAGGAATAATTCCACCAGTAACATTTTACTACATTTGGGTCGAGAGTGACAAATGAATATAAGTCAATGTCTCAGCAAAGGTACACATCGGAACTCGAATGTTCGACAAAGTTTATACAAAATACGACTCCGGCGTTTTTGAAATGGTCAATTTTATGTATTACAAAAAATGTAATATGCCCTTGAATACCGCTATAACTTTCCATCTCTGTCTTACTATCAACAATATTTATGCAGATATAGATGAGTGTCTTAGCAGTGAAAATGGGTGCTCACATGAATGCGTAAACTATGATGGGGGCTACCACTGCGCATGCCCAGATGGTTACCGGTTAGACTCCTCTGAAAGAGAGTGTGTGGGTAAGTACAGGTTAGATGAGGCTAAACAGGTGCTTCCGTTTTTACCAATCTGATGAAGCTATATATAACTTTATTAAGTTCTTTGAAGAACAGGCGCCAAATCAATTTCCTTTTTGCGCATGCATTGTCATTTACAAGATTTATGCTAAATTCATTTTTAAATTAACTGCGTGGAATACAACTTGTTTACTTTCGGGCAGACACAGAGAGAAAGGCTCCCTTGACTTATTAATTGCCTTACATGTTCTGTGCGTATCTCCCAGCAAAAACAGACAAGACGGTTCAGAGTCTGGGCATAGTACGTAAAAGAACATTGTCTAGAAATCATTAAGATACTTATTATTCAAATAACTTCTTTTGATAATTCTCTCAGGCATATGCGAATATGTCATGAATCCTACGAGCAGCATTGCCCTAAATAAAGGGTCATCATGCTTTTACGTCATGGATTCCGAAACTGTCACGTGGACAGAAGCTACCAATCAATGCAGGGCAATTCAGAGTCGTCTACCCACTGCCAGTGATGAGAGCTTTATACAGGTACCCCGTTCATCATTAATCCTATAACTTGAATTATGAGTGCTACGAGGAACTGAGTCTTGTATTCACGATAAAATTGTCACATAAAACATTAACAAAATAATTGGTGGATTTGTTTTGGAGGAACTAATCTATAAAAAAGTACTTTAATGAAAACAGAATAATCGGAGTAATTGTATTACAACGTCGCCAAGTCATGGGTGTGCTTATCGGTGTACGGATGAGCACCGTTATTTCAGAGTCTCTCGATTTTAAAACGCCTTGGTCCTCTGTGGATATTGTAGATTGGAGTTGGCCTAGTGTTTAGCATTCTGGTAAACTTCTTGTCAATGTTCTAGGTTCAAATCCGATAGCCGTCTTTTGCACGATGACGAAATCGTTCCCAAACGTTCAAAATGTGATCAATACATGAGAGATATACAGTAAGGAATAAACTCGGCAACTATTCCGTTTCTGATCACGTTACAGGCTTTGAATGTGGTAAATGTAAGTGATATTTGGGTAGAAGACGATCTTTCTGCTGTGGATGACCTCTGCCCTTCAATCATATGGAACGCGACTGAGATTATAATCGAATCGTCTGACTGTCATGATCAGAAAACATTCATCTGTGAGCAAGGTAGGCAATCTGCACTTGAAATAGTATCATTCGCATGTTTCACCATTCACTAACCTGATCGCAAAGACTTTCGAAAAATTAACAGAAAGCAAATTCAGTAGCGCTTTCCATCACCTATTAATTACAAAATTACAATGACTTCTTACATATTAAACACAAACATGATTCCTATGGGGGTATAGGCCTACAAAAGAGTATTGCAATTGCCCTTGAGTTGATTCCTAGAAATTCTTTGCGATCATGTTCACTGCTTGTCACCTCTAATCATTTACTTCACAGCAAATATAAACAACGAGATAAACACCAAGTTAATTAAATGTAAAAGGGAGTTAATGTTGTGTTTTCTGAAGGCTGTATATGTATTATAATCACATAGTAGGTTTTCAAGATGAACAAATAATTGAATTGAATTTCTTGACATTGTAGAATATGCTGATCTTCATTGCCATGATATTTGGTCTGATGACGTCACATCACACGTGACATCAGCTTCAGTAGGTCACATACAAGCGTACAGTTACCCTCCACTCTACAACCAGCAATCAACATGTCACTTTCTGATCAAGGGACCTGAAAGTATGAAAGTCAGGTAATGATTTTATCCGTTTTGTAATTAAAATGGACCATTCTCGCACACGTTTCTGATTTTAAAAAATCATTTCATATGAATATTCTATTAGAATTGTCCATTTGTTTTCTTTAAATACTACCAACATCAATATTCTGATTTCAATTTTGTTCTAATGTTGTATCTAGGCTTACCATCATCAAAATGATGTTGCGTCAAGATCTTCGCGATTCAAAATGCCAGGACACCCTTGATGTTTATGACGTCATCGGTAAGACCAATCAAACACGTGGTCAATACTGCGGTGAACTTTATGATGTCGAGGTCATTAGCCAGTCCAATGTCGTATTCATTGAACTCACCATGTGGTCGTTGACCGCCAATATGCCAAATGAACTTGGCTTTGAAGCCAGTTATGACATGGTCGGTAAGTCAATCTTCGAATCTTGTTTACAACTTTAGAACTGTAAGCACTAGGAGTTTCATGGTTATCTGCAAGTTGACATTTATTATTTTGACACTGAAATAATGGATGAAATGCAGAGGCATATCCAGTTTATGGATGACCTGATGTAGGCTCTACCCATCCAGTTGCTTGCATATTAGTTAAAAGAATTACATTAGGTAGTTATGATACCTATGGATTAAGAATGACTGATAATTTAAGAAAATGCCTTGCGTAATCCAATTATTTGTGGGAGCTAGAGCATGTCACCAGACATCTTTAGCTCTGATGGGCTGGTGCCGCATGTAGGATATCTCTGAAAGCCTAAAACTTCACTAATGTATGTTTACAAAGTCCTGGTCAAGCCTCTCAACCATTTCCAAGTTGTGGTATACCTTCTTCAATAGCCTTCCTCAATGATTCCCAACGTTTCATGACTTCCAGTTATTCAACGTTTGGTATATCCTAAAAGAAATTTGTGAAAATAATTGATTTAGGACTCTGTGAATCATTTTCTAATCCCACTGCAGACTGCACTGTTATAGATTGCAATGCTGTATGCGGTAAGACAGTCAGCTTTCATGGACCATCAGGCTCAATCCAGACCAATGATTTCCCGTCTATTATTCCACCATTCACCAGCTGTGAATTTAATATTACTGTGCAATCTGATCGCTACATCTCTCTTCATTTCAACGACTTCGACATCGAGAGTGTCTCTGCGAACTGCATTGATCGTGTGTCAGTACGTACATCAACCGGTATCCTGAAACGCGCACTGTGTGGGAATACGACCCAACCTCTCATCATATCCAACTCATCTACGATCATTGTCGCCTTGAACACAGGATTAGCGGGCAAATCAACTGGGTTCAATCTTGTCTACAACACAACAGGTACGTGATTCAATGCTACGCCACAGCCAGGAGGGAAGGGGTGCGGGGTGTGCTACCTATCATTCAGGGTAGATCGAATTCAAATTAACAAGGCCAGCGGTTAAGGGATTTGCATAGGATGGAGTCCCCTCAACCTTTTTTCATGTTTCTTTACCTCCGTTCTTTTCTTATTCTCTCATTGCGCTTCTCGTTTCTTTCAGAATTAGGAGGCTGTGGATTTGGTCGCGATACTTGTTCGGGTGTGGAGTACTGCACCCTTTCTGCTGCTGTATTTGTCTCCGTCAACTACCCCTTTCCTTACGCGCCCAACTCACTATGCCGATGGAATATCGTCACGCCTGAAGGCTCCTTCGTGACCGTAACGTTTACTCATTTCAATGTCGTCTCCGACATCAATGACCACGAGTGTACTCAAACGGACTACTTGGTTGTCTATGATGGGTTGAAAGATAAAGATCCTCAGTCGCCGATCTTGGGACGTTTCTGCAATTCAAACCCGCCATCAAATGACGTCCGAAGCAGCCTAAATATCGTAGTCATTGAGTTTGTTTCAGATGGTGATCTCCAAGGAAATGGTTTTTATGCCGAGTACCATGCCACCTACACTGAGCTAGATGTAGACTCAACAACAAATGTTTCAGGTAAACTAACTTATAAACGACAGACATGGTACTTCGTGACGATTTAGTTTGGAATTAGGAACTTTCTTACGCAACACTCGAAACAACAGAATACATGCAAAATACTACTACCATCCCTCTTAACATTTAAATGTTTAAAGCGGCTGAACAAAGATGTCTTATCATTGCGAGAAGGAGAAAGTATATCAAATTCAAAGCATTACCAAAATTTGCGACGTTTTAAGGATTCGTTTTTTTTTTAATCATTAATTCTTCGCCCTTTTTTTACATTAAAAATAAATAAATATCCATAACGTTTTTTATTGTCTGTGCAGTCAAATATAGAAATATTAGTATCTTACATCAAAATAGTCCTTTATATTATTAGTTTAATTATCACGAAGTTCTTTTCTTTTATTCAATTTATACTCATAGATTACACATGTCCCGAGGGATGGAAACTGTTTGGAAATAAATGCTACCAGTTTACCTCACTCAATCAGACGATTCGATGGAACGATGCCTCGAAGATGTGCCGAAATATTGGCGCCCTTCTTGTCAGCATAAAAACCGCCAAAGAGATGAATTTCATCCATTACATGTTGACGTCATCATGGTTTACTGGCAACAACATGAAAACCTATATTGGTATTACTCGATTTTCGAAATTCTGAACTACTGTATGTACCTGCTAATCTCATTACACATTATTGTGGCGGAAAAGTTACCATTTGGCATTTAATTGTGTCCTTTGGTCTTGCCCCCGGACAATATCCTCTAGAAATAAACCTAGATACCTGAATCCGTAAGACTCCCCTTATGGAACAATCACAGTGTTACCACATAGTGAACCACGCTGTGTACCATATAGTCAAACACAGTGTGTTATCACAGTGTGGGCCACATGTGATTTTAGGACATGTTGTAACGCTGTGGTGTACTGTGTGGTGCAGTCGATACCACAGCGTTACCACACTGTGGTACGCACCACATAGTACACCACAGTGTTACCACGTGCCCCAAAATCACATGTGGCCCACACTGTGGTATCAACCACATAGTACACCACAGCGTTACCACATGTCCCAAAATCACATGTGGCCCACGATGTGGTATCTTCCACATAGTACACCACAGCGTTACCACATGTCCAAAAATCACATGTGGCCCACACTGTGGTATCAACCACAAAGTATACCACAGCGTTACCACACTGGTACGCACCACATAGTCTGGTAAACTGTGGCATCAACACCAGATGATAAAATTAATTAGTACTTTACGCTATAAGTAGCAATTGTACTAATTATTTTTGCAAGTGGCAACAAATAACACAGCATCACTGGTTGATCTACAATTTCCAATGTAAAGGCATTGGTAATAAGTAGGCTAGTTTCTGTGTCCCACAACTTTCCATATACTTGTATTTTATTCAATATATTTTTAGTTCATAGTTAATATTTCCCTAATTCATGTTTAATTAAATGTAATTTTTACAAAGTAGTAAAATGTCCTAATAATTGGCAATTTATATTTTGTAGTACTTTTGAAATGAATTGCACATAACTTAATCATCAGTAATTAAGAATTATGCTTTAAATTCAGATAAATTGTATAAAAACAGATCTGCACGCACCCCATATTCATTATGCAAATTAACACATAGTGATTCATACCACATTGTGGTAAATATATGGCACACTGTGTTAAATATGTACGACTATGTGGAAGACCACATGATCTGAAACCCCACACTGTGAAAATACTGTGATCGCAGAGTGTGCACGTAGTTAAATACATACCACACTGTTGCAAATATGTGTCATTGTGTGTGAAATATAACCGATTATGTGGTAAACCAAATCCTACACTGTGGTAAATATGTGTCAATCTGTGTAACATTATGTACGACTATGTGGTAAACCAGATGATTTGAAACCAACACAGTGACTATACTGTGGTCACAGAGTTTACACATAGTTCAGTACATATCACAGTGTGGTAAATTATGTGTCACTCTGCGGTGCTAGATACCAAACTATACAAACGTCCTGAAGTATTTCGATTGAATTAAGAATAAAAGGATCTTTGAGGGAAAAAGAATATAAATGACAATATTTGTCATGCCTTTTTTGTTTCAGGTTTGACAGATAGCGCCGAGGAAGGTCGCTTCAGATGGGAAGACGGCGGTCCTCTAAGCTATGCAGACTGGTACATAGCACCGTCTAGGTAAACATTCTGGTTGAGTGATATATATAAATAAAAATGGGAGAGATGAAGATGAAGGTAAGATAAGCAAACAAGAATTGAAGGAATGGAGTAATTGAGCGAAGTTCAAGAAGAATTACAAGTAATTCTATATATGTTATGTTATATTTACATTATATTGACATATTTTTGTCTCAAACTCAACAGCTCTGATGACTCTCAACCGAATGGCCATGAGGAAGAAGATTGTACGATGATCAAATTGGAAAACCTACAATCCTCAGCGAATTGGCATGACATATCATGTGCATCACGTGAAGCAAGTCAATTCATTTGCTCTCAACCCGCTCAGGGTAGGTTGAAAATACGACACAGTCTTGGCATGTTCTCAGCAAATTCACGAGAGTGAGAAAGAGTTTATGATTGCAATAATGACATTAAATAAATAGGTAACATAGGTATACATTGTTGATGGGTTGGTGTTTCAGACTTATTGACGGGTATGTTCTTCAAGTTGACGCTCTGTATATCTAATAACCTTTTGCAGCTGATGAACTTGTCGTACCAAGCATTGGAGATTTATCAACGAAAGGTAATATTTTCATATCATTCATCAAATGTTTATGCTCCATGAGTTATCTTTGTATATCTATTACACTCGATGGTCATAGTAATATTGCTTTATCTCTCACTTTCATAATTTTCTTCCGCTCCATGCCTCTTCACCCCTTCCTTGATGTTATCTTGGCATTTATTCGAAAGTTACATTGAATGAAAATTGACCCAAAGGTTAACATATATATTGTAGTGAGACATGGAAAAAAAACCAAAGCAGTAGCTTCACAAAACGAATGTTTTGTTGGAATGTCTTTATATTTTTGTCTCTGACAGGTTGCTCATCTGGAAGCCTACGAATTGTTGACACGTGCTTGACTCTTACCCTCTTTGATCAACCCGCTCCGTTGCCATGTCAGGCCATCCAGTCCTCCGTCCTCTTACCTCTACCACGTCTAATCTATGTTCTTGGTCTATTATGGCCGTTCAAACTTATACCAGTAGGCATGGTCATCGACATACAAGGTGTGTTGTACATACTATTAAACGTTTAACTAATCACCCGTTGTACTGAAATTGTTCCCCACATGACAGAGGAACACTGCATTTTACAGTGAAAAATACTATTCTGGGTAATTAAAATAAGAAGAGGAAGAAGAAGCAGAAAAATAGTATACAGTTTTATCATTAATAATGAACCGCATTCATAAAGAATTCTAAGAATACCGACCGTCTGGCCACAGCAGTTTTTTTTTCTGTAAAAATATCAAAGGGCCTTAAAGTATTTCCTTATATAAGACAATCACTCTTTATGTATTTAGATTGTTCAGAAACACTAATAATCAAGTGATTTTAGTACGTCCTGAATCTTTTGCTTATGGCAGTCATAGTGACTGCCATCGTTCAAACTTATAGATTCAGGACTTACTGTAATCACTTTTCATCTGCGAATCTTATTACCCAGGTGTATACAACGTTGACAACCAAACCCTGAGTCCACTGCACCATGACGTCACGATTGAACCGTGTCACGTGATGGAATACGATGGTGATGATTGGCAGCTAGTTGAGAGAGACTGCGCACTGGCTCATAATGGCAGCATGTGTTACTTTGTTGTGTCTGGTAGGCGATTGCTTATCGTTCTATTATCAGTGTTGTCAGCTTTTTAATCAGTTTCATAAGGTAAAAGATAAAGCGGTCACCCTCGAGCATTGTCATTTGAAGAAAATGACAAAAACTGATCATACATTTAAGGAATTTGAGGAATACCTGTTGGCATGTTTACGATAATGTTTGACATTCATTTTCACTATTATATTAAATTTTACAATTTAGCTTTTGCAGGCCCGTAGTGAAGTGAATGTGTGCAAAGAGCACTTTAATGTACCAATACGGAATTTTAAAAAGAAAGAAAGAGTGAAAACAGTCATTGTATTTCTTATTTTTCCATTAACAGATCTTGTAAACATCTGTGGTGATGACATGTATGAATGTCTAAATGGAGAGTGTATCAGATCAGTTCATGTTTGTGATGGACGAGAAGAATGCATAGGAGGAGAAGACGAAAAGAACTGTGCAGGTTTGTAATGATAATACTTGTAAAAGCTCTCCAGTCCTTTTCATACTTATTTCGCTTCAAAACTTCGTCTCTGTCTTATACTTCAGAATCTTCTTTCTTTGATTGGGCTGCTTTGGCAACATAAAACATGTAAAATGTGTGATTTTCATAATGATAGCTTATGATTGTGATACAATCAACATCACATAAATTTCCAATATCCAATGAACCAACTCCTTGAATATGAACAGTTTCTTCATTATCAAATTGTGAACCCGAAATGTTATGAAAGCGAGCTGCTACGGAGAGAAATGAAAGTGCAGAAGAAGGTAGGGGAAGGATGTTTGTCAAGGGAAAGAAGAAAAATAAATCGAGAAATAGAAATAAGTACCCAAGGGAAAAGAGCACTATGTTAGTTACTGATTTGAAGCTATCAACAGCCTAACTTGTAATGTATTTTCTTAATTTGTTTGAAAATAATAGGTACAGATTTATTAGAAAACATGGATCCTGGTACATTTCCATCCTGTCCTGATTCAAGTTTCCAATGTGATACGGGTCGATGTATCTCAGCTTCATTCTACTGTGACTATGTACCTCACTGCCAAGACAGGTCGGACGAGGAACATTGTGGTGAGTATTAATTAGGATTCTCAACCTAGCTTCCCCCAAAAAATGAATAAAGAAACAAAGAAAAAGCTGGCAAACGATACAACCAACCAACCAACTAAACAAACAAACAAACGACAAGGAAATGACTTCAGTTGTCTGATTATAGTATGATGAATAAAACACCGAATTAGCATGACACTTTGTGACTGGACATCTATATGATGATGTAATCCCATTTATAGCTCGGCCTTTAGGGTCAGTAATCATTTTTAGGGTCAGTAATCATTTTTTTAATGGTATACCTAAATCATTTCTTTTTTCTTAAACATGAAGTAACGTTTTAAAAGATGCGGAAAGAAGGACCATGTCATTAAGTCAACCATGAGAAGAAACCGACATAATGATTCATTAAAAAATGGGATAAAGGCTTTTAATGCAGCCTTACATTAACGAGAGATTACAGTTAATATATAATTCTTCGTTTGAGTAGACTTCATCCGGGCATGTTTAAAGCAAACCTTATTCAAATATCTGTATCATGGCCCGATCTTTCCCATCTCTTCCTTTATATTCTCTAATAGTTTATCCTCAATGTAAGGAGGATGAATTTCAGTGTAGGAATGGACAATGTATCGAGGCATCTCAGCAGTGTGATATTATACCAGATTGTGTGGATGGTAGCGATGAAGAACTGTGCAGTAAGTATGATTCTTGTGTTCTTTTTTCTACCTCCTTATTTTCTTTCCCCTTCTTATTTATCTTCTGTTCTCCCTTTCTTTTTCCTCTTCTTCATTTGTTTCGTCCTTGTATCTCCTTCTTCTTTCATTGCCTCTCTCTCCTCATTCTCCTCCTACGCTTATCCTTCTTCTTCCACCTCTTCTTCATCCTACTCCTTTTCCTCCTCCTCCTATTCCTCTTTTTCTTCTTCTTTTTCTTTCGCTTCTTCTTTTTCTTCTTCTTCTTCTTCATCTTCTTCTTCATCTTCTTCTTCATCTTCTTCTTCTTTTTCTTCTTCTTCTTCTTTTTCTTCTTCTTCTTCTTTTTCTTCTTCTTCTTTTTCTTCTTCTTCTTCTTCTTCTTCTTCTTCTTCTTCTTCTTCTTCTTCTTTCGCTTCCCCCCGTCAAAACCGTATGCTTCTTTATCATGCCTCCCTGGGATATCGTACTAAATAGCATCTTCTTATTATGAAATCATTAATTAAGGCTCCAAACATATATTTTGCGGTTTAGGGAATATTATTTCTTTTTAAATATACTACATATTCATTATGTTTCCTTGTTTATATTTCAACCAATTTATCAACACAAGGTATACGTATTTTTAATGCGTTTTTCATGTTGTGATTATATTTTGTCCATGTGTTTCTCTATAGAGTTCTGTTCTGGAGAAACATTTCAATGTTACGACGGTACATGTATCCCAGGTAGATCAGTATGTGATGGAAATCAAGACTGTCATGGACTTAACATGGAAGATGAACTATCGTGTGGTAAGAATAAAGATGGACCTTGGCAAGGGTTGATTAAAGTTGTTATTAACAATTGATCTAAACTTTTGAAATAACTGCATTGTGGTGATAACAAGTTTTATTTAAAAAAACGCCCCTGGTCATTTCAAATTGAAAATGATTGAAATCGATATAATCTAAACCACAAAAAAAAAAATGAGTGTCAGGGTAGCTTTAAAATTATTTAAATAACTGGTTACTTATAACAAATCATTTATATTGTAATAATTGCAAACGTTTATAACAATTGAAACTTTATGATATTATGTTGATGAAACTGGACAATATTACTTGTAAATATTTATTGATGACCTAACGTGTACAGAGTACAATAGGGGGGACGATACATTGAGATGTATGAACGGTGAGAATATCGACTCAAGATGGCGCTGTCTCTATGACTTTGATGAGTATGGATTGCAACAAGGCTGCCGTGACGTCACTCATCTACGTAATTGCGGTGAGATGAATAATTTGAAGCCAGGTCATGGAATGATATTTAAAGATAAACGAAATCTCTAAAGCACACTATACGATCCGATTTCGGAAGAATCTACAATAGCATTTGATACGAACATTCAAACAAGTAAAATCGTAATGACCCGCGATGATCTAAATAGTCATGAGATTTAGGAAAAAAGGGATCTCATCCTTTCTTGGAAGAGGAAAATTTAAATCGGCTCAAAATCGTAGCGATGTCAGACAAGGAGTACGATTGTCTACGATTTGAAACCGATCCAGATTTTATTCTAACTAGGAGAGTTCAATACACTAAAATTCCGGTCGCTAGTATTCTTATTCATAAGCTTAATCAGACAGAAGAGGTTTGATTGGATTTATTGTCTATCGGATCGAAGGAAGATCATTTAGTGTGCTTAAGATATTCATATTTTAGATCTTAAATCGACAGGCGCGCATCTAGGGTGGCCGAGCGGGGCTCAGCCCCCTGGACCCCACGCCAATTAGAGACCTGCCAGTGTCATGAATAAGGTATAAAAATAGACTCATCTGACCGTAATTAAATGCCCATACCCCTGAGCTTCCGGGGGCTCCGCCCCTTGACCCCCGCTGCCCGCTGGGGCTGTGCCCCTAGACCCCACGCCAATTTACGCTACGCTCTACCTGATCGTAAATACTTTAGCCTCCCCATGCATCGATCCACCTTGTAAAACGTTCAGCGGGGCCTGCATGTAAAGTGGAGTAATGTGGATTTTGCTCATTACGCCACTGTTGGTCACCACTACGTAACAACATTTGGCTTGCATAATTTCAAATTTGGGCCCCCTCCCTAAGAAATCCTGGATCCGCGCCTGTTGATTGATGCCACTGGATTTTTACTTTCGATGTTCTTATTCAGCAAGTTGCTATTTGTTTGTCGTATTGTTTAATACCTTCTATGATAATCGTTGTGGTTCATTTCACGGTAGCAGCATCCAAAGGGTGGAATAATCTCCCCATGTCCATCAGACAATCTGCCTCTATCGATATTTTTAAGAAGGCTCTGAAAACTCATCTCTTTACATGAATTCTCCTCTATGTTTAATTATTTAATTTAATCAATTGAATTTAATATTTTATATGGAATATCTAATTGTAGCCTTTACATGTAGTAAAGACCAATAATATTATTTGATGTTAGCGCTCTGAGCCTTATGGGAATGGCGCCCTAAATGTTCATTGTATTGTATTGTATTGTATAATGCTTAATATCATATTAACAATCAATAACTTAATATAGAAGAGTGTAAAACTGAAATATTTCAAATTTAAATTTATGTGATCTGCGTGCGATAAAACTTGCATTGCAGCTATATTGCAGCATATTATTGTGTGAAATAAACAAATTTATTTTTTTCCTTCGGGAGGAGGAGTCCTCTTTACACGTATTACATAATTGGAACCTGATTTATCCATTATCTTGTCTGTGTAGGCGAAATGGAGTGTTTTGGAAACACTTTCAAGTGCGCAAATTCTTACTGCCTTCCTTTACGACGGCGTTGTGATGGTGTTGCGGATTGTCCAGGTGGTGAAGACGAGTTTGGGTGTGGTGAGCTGAGTATAATATGATGGACGAGTTCACTGTCTGATTGAGACATTTAAGAGAAGTTATGCCTAGGTCACCCTTACAAAAATGTCCTGTGGTAATACCACAGGATTACCACAGGACTGTACCACAGGACTGTACCACAGGACTGTACCACAGGAATTTACCACATAATGGTAAATTGGGACATTCCAATTTACCACAGGAATACCACAGGACTACCACACACCAGTTACCATACAGAATACCACAGAATTACCACACGCCAGTTACCACATGGATTAACATGTGGTAACAGTTACCACAGAAGGGATTAGTATGTGGTACTAGATACAATGGTCCTGTTGGAATGTCCCAATTTACCACAGGAATACATCAGTTACCACAGGGACTACCACACAGCAGTTACCACACACATTACCACAGGACTACCACACACCGGTTACCATACAGAATACCACAGAATTACCACACACCAGTTACCACAGGATTACCACACGCAAGTTACCATTGGAATACCACATGCCAGTTACCACATAAAATTATCACACAAATTACCACAGGAATATTCCTGTGGTATTTTGTGTGGTAAAATCAGGTACCACAGGAAATATCAACGTACCACAGCCAGCCATTGACATTGCCACAAGAGTCTAGTGACATTACCACACGAGTTGCTGTGGTACATAATATCCCTGTGGTATTTTGTGTGGTAATATCAGGTACCACAGGAAATATCAACTTACCACACCAGCCGTTGACATTACCACAGGAGTCTAGTGACATTACCACACGAGTTGGTGTGGTACATAATATTCCTGTGGTATTTTGTGTGGTAAAATCAGGTACCACAGGAAATATCAACTTACCACAGCCAGCCGTTGACATTACCACAGGAGTCTAGTGACATTACCACACGAGTCGTGTGGTACATAATATTCCTGTGGTATTTTGTGTGGTAAAATCAGATACCACAGGAAATATCAACTTACCACAGCCAACCGTTGACATTACCACAGGAGTCTAGTGACATTACCACACGAGTTGCTGTGGTACATAATATTCCTGTGGTATTTTGTGTGGTAAAATCAGTCACCACAGGAATTACCACAGGACATTTTTGTAAGGGCACATTTGCCGCCGCGGCCGTGCGGTCTAAAATATCTTCGGCCGATAGCAATTATAGGGCCACCGCAGCATTCCCACGGTCACAGTCGGTAGCAGTCACATAATTTTATGTTAGGGTAGCCGCACGGCGTATTTTGAATTTGTGGAAAGGGAAAACCTGCGGCGGCCGTAGCTTTTTGACAAATACCATGACGCCCAAACGGCCACCGTACGTGCGCCGTAGGGCAGCCTTAAGGCTGGCCTAGGGCGCCCGTGGAATTCCATCGGCCGTCGTAATTTGTTTGGGGTCCACAAATTACAGTCAATTATAATTTATAAGACCCTAGAGCAGCCGCACTGAAAACGCAAGGCATCCGTACGCCCGACGTATGGTTGCCGTGGAACTGCTCTACGGCATGGCTACGGCGTGTATAATCGCTACGGCGAACCTAGAAGTGAAAACAGTTATAACTCCGCGTTTTAATACCACGGCGACCCGTACGGCCTGTAAAGATAGGGACACAACCTAGGTTGACCCTGAGGCCACCGCAGATTCTCTGCGGCTGCCGCAAGTATCTCTCGATTTCAGGGGCGTACGGCCGCCGTATCCTAGCCGTAGAACAAATTAATGTGACCTAGGCATTAGACTACAATTGTGTTTGTATGGACGATAAAGTAGTGCCTTTTGTTACTAATTCGGCAAAACGGACTGCAAATTTACTTGTGTTTCTGTGTTCATTTTATTCTCAAAACACACACTTGTATTTAAGAGTTAGCTTACAATACACCAGATAGGGATTGATTAGGGATCTAAGTAAGGTAAGGGAGGGATCAATACGACATTTATTTTTCAGAGGAACGTGATAAACCTCACCGGCCCTCTCCATGCTTTAAAATCTACTTTGGAATCATGAGACCGGGTCCCTATTCTCTTTAAAAATAGGCCATGGTAAACATGGCAAATGGAGATTAATATCTTGCCAAAGAACATGAGTGCCTAGCCAGGGCTTGAACCAATGACCTTCGCATCTCCAGTCAAGTGTTCAGCTTACTACCATCTCTTATCATGCATTCTCACATGCATGTCTACGCACCTGCATTGTTCCATGATAGAATCCTATTCCTGTCCTGGATTTCTACGATGCCACGGAGAGAGGTACTGTGTTACAGACGATCAGATCTGTGATGGGGTAAAGGACTGCCCTGATGGTGATGATGAGATGTTCTGTGGTAAGTTAGAATAGAGAGAAAGAGAGAGATAAAAGGAGAAAGAGAAAGAGAGACGAAGAGAAAGGGCGAGAGAGAGAAAGAAAAAACTAGAGGGAAAGAGAGAGAGAGAGAAAGAGAGAGAGAGAGGAGAGAGAGGGGAGAGAGAATGGAGAGAGAGAATTCAGATAGGAGACAGAACGGGGGTAATGACGAGCGAGGAGAGGAGGAGGCTAGCGAATTGTAACAAAAATGTAATATAAGGCTAAGGGTGCAAGAAGCTATAATGATTAAGAGTGACGCACTAGAGTAAGTATCGTGAGAGAGAAAGCTTATTTTAAGAAGCACGGGAAGCCACGTATCTATAGTAGTTTGGTAAAATAACTTTTTCTACTCACTTGCTCTAGACATCGCTTGCCCCTCTGGATGTTCATGTGATGGTCTCAGTTTTGATTGTCGTTCGTTCGAGGTATGGACACCGGAGCTGGCCGCTAGTATCCCAACAGATGCCCGTAGATTGTGAGTATACAACCGAAGTCCTCAAGATACTTCAATGGTATAATATGCCCCTGTTATTATATGCCAAGTACTTTCGTAGAGAGAAAAACAAAAATGTTTTTTCCGAAATATGAAAATCCATATACATTTCATTAAATCTCGTAATCACAACTTTTCTCAAGCCATGAAAATTGTTTCGGAGCCCAATTAGGTGTGTTAACTGTTATACATTGCTTCACGAAATTGCCCCCCTAGAAGAACCTGTAGACTTTTTAGTACAAACAGCAAACTTGCATGGATTTAAGAGTGTGACGCTTCAGTTTCCAAAATGATTTAAAGTACATGTATGACACTAGGTACAGAGTGGTTCAATATGATACACTTCTTTCACCAATTATTTCTTCATGATATTTTCCGTATTGTTGGGATATTATCATACAGAGTAATTGCTAATGCATCTGGCAGAGTTCGAGCCAAACGAGAAGCTGATATGTATTGGAACCAAACAGCGCTAGAAGATGTCCTCTATCTCAATCTATCTTCTTACGTGCTACTACTTTCACTGTAAGTGCATAATTCGGTTTACTCCTTCGGAAGTTTTCAAATTTTGTAAACGGTTTTGCCCGAATTCTGACCATTTTCATTTCTTTTAAAAATCTGATAATCTATGTACACTGTACTACCTTTTTGTCAGTGATAGTTCATCGGCATACGTGTCACATACGTGTCTTTATGTGTTGTACACATACCCCCTAGAAATCGCTCTGTGACACCTCTCCGTCAATTGTTTCGTAACTTTGCGTCTTTGTCAAATGAATATAGTACAATGTACAATCGCCCCTATCTCCCAAACTTGCTTATAATATTTTCATCATATTGACTGGTTTTCAAGTTTTGTTTCTTGTATTAAATGTTTTATTATTTTTTTAGCGCCTCAGATCGGCATGTTATTTGCAAACTATACCAATAAGACTTGTACCATCCTTTTTTCCACAGGGATTTACCTGGTAATGGAATCGAAACGATTGCACCTGGTACATTTACTAGCCAACGTAATCTAAAGAGATTGTAAGTGTATCTTCTGTTTCGGAAAGTTTTATTGATACAGTTTGACAATATTTTATCATATGGTTGCTCGTACTCAGCTTCAGGGGGAAATAGTGAAGATTTGTTTATGTTCCTGATTCTCTAGCGAAATTAATTTTTGATTCAATCTCACATCTAATATTCCCGTTTGTATATAGTTGCGTATTAACTTGTAATACATTCCAGTCTTGGTAGTATCGGGGTTGGAATATCACGCATAGTCTATCATTAAAAATATAAACAAGCAAAGAAATAAACTGGCAATCCAATATTGTTATCGGATGGAAATTTTTAACGATAAAACGCGAATTATAACGTCTATATCCCATTTTTCATATGGCCACATTATGTTTACAATTATATGTCGTGTTATACTGTGTATTCTAAGCTAATCTGTATTTTTAAAAATACAATTGATATCGGTATGAAAACACATAATTAAACATTGTTGTTTACATTGGCTTATTATTTATTTGACAGGGATCTTTCTAGGAATAATATTTGGATGTTGTATGCTGATACTTTTCTTGGATTGAATCAACTTAATGAACTGTAAGTAGAAGAAAAAAAATGTACCAATATGCCATTTGTAACATTTGGTGAAAAACACTTTTTTCTTCATTGTGACTTTGATTGTCCTGGACACTTTTGACTTTTGTTATAGCTTTCATTTCACGAGGCTGATGTGTGTTTTACGGAATTAATCAGCGTATAGATCTCCCACTTTCAAAGAAGGAGGTCTACAGCTATTTTGTAATACAAATTAGCTTCAAGTAGAGACAGACATTGAAGTGCTCTAAGTAAAACTTGTGACAGATTTATGTTATGCCGCTGGTAGAAAAACCATGCAAAAGTTAAACATTATGTATGCAGTATGTATGTACATGTATATTTGAACAGGAACATTCCAATAGGTCTATTGATATTGAAATAATTTTAATGATTTAGTGTCCTCAATTGAAAACATATGGCTATTCAATAATACATGTAGTTGTTCCTTGTCACGTGAGAGCCAATTCATCACTTCTTCATTCCGCTAATCAAAACATAATTTCAGGGACCTGTCGGCAAACCCATTGGTGATCCTACAACCTGGTGCCTTCAATTCTCTCGCCAGTCTACCTTTCTTGTAAGTTTGACAAGGTTTAGTCATCATCTTTTATAATCTTAATTTTTATGTAGATATACACGACCATTTCACCTTTCGTCCAGAAGTAATTAATTTGCATGTGGAATAGTTAATTATATTATTACAGATTGATAGAAAACAATTGCTGTTATAGGGAAAATTGTTGAACTACGTAATCATAGTAAAAGGGGATTGATTATTATCTCTTAACCTCTTATTTGAAAGCAAAACATAACTATAACACCACCACAATCCAATCATGTGTTCCCAAAACATATTTAAACTTCATTTCCGGGCCCTCATATCGTCACTATATATTTTGAAAATACATATCTTTTTAATGTCATTATTACAGACGCTTGCAGAATCTTGAGTTAGCAGCTCTCGAATCTAAGACTTTCACCGGACTTTATTCAGTAGAACTCATGTAAGTTTTAACGCCTCATTGTAAGTCATTTTAAGACGAGGAATCATACCTGACAAACTTGTTCATCTATTTTGTGTGAGTAAAACATTTTCAGATTTTAGATAGTAATCAAGTTTTTTATTATTTTCAACCACAAGGTAGATGGTAAGTGGCGCTATTTCTTCCACATGGAAGTGCTTAACAAAGATCAATAATATTTTCATATTGACGTATATCCTATTATACTATATCATGATATATCATATTGAATTGCATCATCCTCTATCATGTAACACCATATCAAATTATATTGCATCATATCGTGTTATACAAAATATAATTTTGCAACTAAAACACGATAGTACATAATACGTTCGGTTATTTTATTTTATTTTTATTTCCGTATGATAAATCTTGCAGAAATCTAGCGGACAACAAAATCAAGCGAGTGGACTCTGGTGCTTTTGATGGTCTGAACTACACGAGCACATTGTGAGTATTCCTGTGAATTGAAACACATTTAATCCAAATAATGTTTATCCTTCATGTAATCATTTTTTGGATCGAAATTATACAAACAACATCTTTGTTAAAACAGTGTTCGCTTTTTTCTGTCGAATAGTTGCTTCTATTTATCGTATGCATTTGAGATATTAATGAATATGTATCTCGTAGTAATATAACACACGTATATCGATCCATTCGACTTCCCACAATTTAAGTAAATGTTAGTAGGCCCAGCTTTAGCATTGATGCCATGATACGGCATTAGGGCATTCAATGAATGCTTATTGTCAGTATCAAAATACCACCTCTAAGTCGAGCGAGGCAAATGTAGATTGATGCAGTAGTATCGATTTAAACCCGTGATCTGCACGTATATATAGGTAGTTTGTTTATTCATCTTTATTCATGAAAATACATAGGCCTATAACATAATAATAATAATGATGTGACATAAAACCCAGGACAGAGATTTACATTGCATTGGATGCCTCTCATGCAGGGTTACAAATTTACAATAACAAAACAGAAAAGAAAACATTATAACATCAGTTTTTAAGATAAAAACGTGCCCTGCAGCGCATTCACTAGCTTCCAGAATTATCTTGCAAGTTAATTTATTCAGCGATATTGATTACCAGTAAAAAGCACACAAAAGCAAATTAACTTGCAATATTGTTTGAATTGTCATGCAGAATGCTTGAGGGTAACGACATCAGTCAGTATGATGAGGATATTTTCAGAGGACTGGATAGACTTCGACACCTGTAAGTTTACTATCGACCTTACTTCTAGTGATGTTAGTAATGGCCATGATAAGAACAGACATAAGTTTTTCGAAAGTTGAATAGGACATTGGTGATGGTCGAACTGACGTGAAAGTAGATCAGTGATTTGCCATCTTAGGGGATAGCCAAATCCCACTTTGACTATAGTCTCATTCAATATGTTCTCTAACAACTGGTTTCAAGTTGACTAACCCGTTGATGTGATATGAAGTCAGCAATGTCGATGGAGGCAATTAACACTGAATGGCGGCTATCGACGCCAAAGTGATTCACACCCACACCTATACATATAATAAGTTAACAAAAACCTCCTCCAGTTACTCGTAAGCTTGAGCGGCATCAGCAGACAAAATTATTTTAATAATAGTGTTTACTATATAGCTAGGATAGATTCATTCTTTGTCATGTGACCTTGTTTTGACCAATCGTTTTGGAGAATTCTTGACATAATTTTATGATTTAATTATGCCCATGCTCAATTCATTTTGTTTCTCCCATCCAACCAGTTCGTCTGACCGGTTCTTATTTTGCTGCATTGTGTCTGGTCTTGAGAGCTGCTACCCTCCACAGGACCAATTCTCATCGTGTGAAGACCTGATGCGATCCGATGTGCTCCGAATCTTCATGTGGATACTCGGTTTTAGTGCATTCATTGGCAACATCTTCGTCATTATAGAACGAGCACGAGAGAAGAAGAAATTCCGCGTCCAATCTTTCCTGATCTTCAACCTTGCTATATCTGACTGTCTGATGGGAGTCTACATGCTCATCATTGCCAGCGCGGATGTGGTCTATAAGAATGAATACGTTTTCTATGCAGAGAGATGGACAGCTAGTGGTATGTGCAAACTGGCCGGAATCTTAGCCAATCTTTCGAGCGAAGTATCAGTGCTTATTCTCACTATAATAAGCTTAGATCGTTTCCTCTGCATCGCATTTCCCTTCTCACAAAAGCACTTAGGAAGGAAATCAGTACGCATTACAGCAGCAGTGATCTGGTCAGCGTGTCTTATCTACAGTCTAATCCCAGCCCTACCTATCCCATATTTTGGTGAGAGATTCTACGGACGTTCCGGTGTATGTCTCGCCCTTCCGTTGACCAATGACAAGCCTCCAGGGTGGCAGTATGCCATGAGCGCCATCTTCATCAACTTTATTGCCATGGTAACCATCATTGGCTGCTACATTGTGATCTATGTCAGTGCTAAGCGATCAGCATCAAAAATGAGGACGAACAAGACCATGGAAGTCGAGGTATGCATCTATGCAGATTGGATTTTAGGATTTTAGCGGAGAACCCAATGATTCAGTAGAAATGTTGATTATTAGGTGGGCTGTATCTAATACAGACCACCTCATAATTTTGTTAAAATTGCCTTTATTATTATTAGGTGGGCTGTATCTAATACAGACCACCTCATAATTTTGTTAAAATTGCCTTTATTATTATTTATTAGGTGGGCTGTATCTAATACAGACCACCTTATAATTTTGTTAAAATTGCCTTTATTATTATTCTTTATTATTTATCAGGTGGGCTGTATCTAATACAGACCACCTTATATTTTTGTTAAAATCGCCTTTATTTATTATTTATTATTTATTTATTTATTTATTTTTCTTATTTCGACCCACTTTTTTGTGTTCAAAATAATTTGAAAATGGCTCAATCAAATGTCCTAAAATTTGGCACACATATGTATAGGCATATGAACAAAGCACAGCAAAGTTTTCAACCTTGACTTTGACTGATGACGTCATCTAGGCGCCATTTTGTGAGAATCAACTTATGATTATATCTTCATAACCGAAAGTAATTTCTCATTCATATTTATCATGATCAAGGTCAATATTAGTCCGGTCAATGTCAGGTCAAAAAACGCGCGCATGCGCGTACTTCCGCGCGTCAATGCGCGCGCAAAAATTCAAAATGCTCAAAATCGTCTCAAATTTATTTTGCATACGTTTCAGGTCATTTTAAGCATTTTATAAAAAATCGCGCGCACGAGCATGCGCGCGCGTTTTCGCGCGTAACACCATTACAAAATATAGAATCGCCATTTTTTTTTCTTGCATGATATTTCTCATATTTTTTCGAGGAATTTGATACCATTTTTATCTCTTTATGACCATTAATAACAAAATGAGCGTCAATTCAAGATAAATGTCTGTGCGCGCGAGCTCTTTTAATACATAGCATATATGGGCAAAAACATGCCTATACATAATCCATTATAGCTCTTTGGGATGCACCTGGATCCTCAATTTGTTTTCATATTTAGATAGAGTATGAGTCGGAGATATGATTTCATGTCTCATTTGGCCATTAAGTGTATCGTGACATCATCACAATGGCCTTGGAAATCAAAATACGAATTTGCATATTATGACGTCAGCATATTTATGGAAAATTGATTGTATCTCTGTAAATATTGATCAATTTTCTTCAAAATTTCGATATGTTGTAGCTAAGACAATTCTCTACTAGCGCAGTAATAACCATTTTTCATTTTGATGACGTCATCATAGTGAAAATTTTGATTAAAGGCCTCATGTCAAAAACTTCATAATTTGCGTGTTATGCCTATAGAAGGTGAATGTAGTTCACGTCATGAATCTACATGATATTGTTTTTTAAGAATTTGTAAGCAGTATGTCGCTTATTTTTGCTCTATTTTGTCTCAAATTTTAGTTGACCAGCCCACCTATACTTGTTCCAAACAAGTATTATGTCTAGTTTATTATTTATTTTTCTTATTTCGACCCACTTTTTTGTGTTCAAGATAATTTGAAAATGGCTCAATCAAATATCTTAAAATTTAACACACATATGTATAGGCATATTCACAAAACACAGCAAATTTTTCGATCTTGACCTTGACTGATGACGTCATCTAGGCGCCATTTTGTGAAAAATTTTGAAAATCAACTTATGATCATATCTTCATAACCAAAAGAAATATCTCATTCATATTTATCATGATCAAGGTCAATATCAGTCCGGTCAAATTCAGGTCAAAAAACGCGCGCGTGCGCGTACGTCCGCGCGTCATTACGCGCGCAAAAAAATTAAATGCTCGAAATCGTCTTAAATTTTTTTTGCATACGTTTCAGGTCATTTTAAGCATTTTATAAAAAATCGCGCGCACGAGCATGCGCGCGCGTTTTCGCGCGTAACACCATTACAAAACATAGAATCGCCATTTTTTTTTCTTGCATGATATTTCTCATATTTTTTCGAGGAATTTGATACCATTTTTATCTCTTTATGACCATTAATAACATAATGAGCGTCAATTCAAGATAAATGTCTGTGCGCGTGAGCTCTTTTAATACATAGCATATATGGGCAAAAACATGCCTATACAAAATCCCTTATAGCTCTTTTGAATGAACCGTGACCTTCAATTTGTTTTCATATTTAGATAGAGTATGAGTCGGAAATATGATTCCATGTCTCATTTGGCCATTAAGTGTATCGTGACATCATCATAATGGCCTTGGAACTCAAAATACGAATTTGCATATTATGACGTCAGCATAATTATGGAAAATTGATTGTATCTCTGTTAATATTGATCGATTTTCTTCCAAATTTCGATATGTTGTAGCTAAGACAATTCTCTACGAGCCTATTTGCCACCATTTTTCATTTTGATCACGTCATCATAGTAAAAAAATATGATTAAAGGGCACATATCAGAAATTTCTTTAGTTGCGTGTTATGCCTAAGGAAGGTGAATTTCGTTCACATCATTAATCTACATGACATTGTTTCTTAGCAGTATCTCGCTTATTTCTGGTCTATTTTGTCTCAAATTTTAGTTGACCAGCCCACCTATACTTGTTCCAAACAAGTATTATATGTCTAGTTATTATTATTATTGTTTATTTATTATTTATTTTTCTTATTTCGACCCACTTTTTTGTGTTCAAGATAATTTGAAAATGGCTCAATCAAATATCTTAAAATTTAACACACATATGTATAGGCATATTCACAAAACACAGCAAATTTTTCGACCTTGACCTTGACTGATGACGTCATCTAGGCGCCATTTTGTGAAAAATTTTGAAAATCAACTCATGATCATATCTTCATAACCAAAAGTAATTTCTCATTCATATTTATCATGATCAAGGTCAATATCAGTCCGGTCAATTTCAGGTCAAAAAACGCGCGCGTGCGCGTACGTCCGCGCGTTAGTGCGCGCGCAAAATTTCAAAATGCTCAAAATCGTCTCAAATTTTTTTTGCATACGTTTTAGGTCATTTTAAGCATTTTATAAAAAATCGCGCACACGTGCATGCGCGCGCGTTTTCGCGCGTAATACCATTACACAACATAGAATCGCCATTTTTTTCTTTCATGATATTTCTCATATTTTTTCGAACAATTTGATACCTTGTTTATCTCTTTATGACCATTAATAACAAGATGAGCGTCCATTCAAGATAAATGTCCGTGCGCGCGAGCTCTTGTAATACATAGCATATATGGGCAAAAACATGCCTATACAAAATCCCTTATAGCTCTTTGGAATGCATCGGGACCCTCAATTTTCTTTCATATTTAGATAGAGTATGAGTTGGAGATATCATTTCATGTCTCATTTGGCCATTAAGGGCATCTTGACATCATCATAATGGCCTTGGAACTCAAACTACGAATTTGCATATTATGACGTCAGCATATTTATATAAAAATTGATTGTATCTCTGTATATATTGATCGATTTTCTTTAAAATTTCGATATGTTGTAGCTAAGATAATTCTCTACAAGTTTGATAATAACCATTTTTTATTTTGATGACGTCATCAGAGTAAAAATTTTGATTAAAGGCCTCATGTCAGAAAATTCATAATTTGCGTGTTATGACTATAGAAGGTAAATTTCGTTCACGTAATGAATCTACATGATAGTGTTTTTTAAGAATTTTTAAGCAGTATCTCGCTTAATTTTGCTCTATTTTGTTTTCAAATTTTAGTTGACCAGCCCACCTATACTTGTTCCAAACAAGTATTATATGTCTAGTTTATTTTTCTTATTTCGACCCACTTTTTTGTGTTCAAGATAATTTGAAAATGGCTCAATCAAATATCTTAAAATTTAACACACATATGTATAGGCATATTCACAAAACACAGCAAATTTTTCGACCTTGACCTTGACTGATGACGTCATCTAGGCGCCATTTTGTGAAAAATTTTGAAAATCAACTTATGATCATATCTTCATAACCAAAAGTAATATCTCATTCATATTTATCATGATCAAGGTCAATATCAGTCCGGTCAAATTCAGGTCAAAAAACGCGCGCGTGCGCGTACGTCCGCGCGTCATTACGCGCGCAAAAATTTTAAATGCTCGAAATCGTCTTAAATTTTTTTTGCATACGTTTCAGGTCATTTTAAGCATTTTATAAAAAATCGCGCGCAAGAGCATGCGCGCGCGTTTTCGCGCGTTACACCATTACACAACATAGAATCGCCATTTTTTTTTCTTTCATGATATTTCTCTAATTTTTTCGAGGAATTTGATACCATGTTTATCTCTTTATGACCATTAATAACAAGATGAGCGTCAATTCAAGATAAATGTCAGTGCGCGCGAGCTCTTTTAATACATAGCATATATGGGCAAAAACATGCCTATACAAAATTCATTATAGCTCTTTGGAATGAACCGTGACCTTCAATTTTTTTTCATATTTAGATAGAGTATGAGTGGGAGATATGATTCCATGTCTCATTTGGCCATTAGGTGTATCGTGACATCATCATAATGGCCTTGGAACTCAAAATACGAATTTGCATATTATGACGTCAGCATATTTATGGAAAATTGATTGTATCTCTGTAAATATTGATCGATTTTCTTCAAAATTTCGATATGTTGTAGCTAAGACAATTCTCTATCAGCTCAGTAAAAACCATTTTTCATTTTGATGACGTCATCATACTGAAAATCTCGATTAAAGGCCTCATGTCAAAAGGCCTTCATAATTTGCGTTATCCCTATAGAAGGTGAATTTCGTTCACGTCATGAAACTACATGATATTGTTTTTCAAGAATATTTAAGCAGTATCTCGCTTATTTTTGCTCTATTTTGTCTCAAATTTAAGTTGACCAGCCCACCTATACTTGTTCCAAACAAGTATTATATGTCTAGTTTTTCTTATTTCGACCCACTTTTTTGTGTTCAAGATAATTTGAAAATGGCTCGATCAAATATCTTAAAATTTAACACACATATGTATAGGCATATTCACAAAGCATAGGAAGTTTTTCAACCTTGACCTTGACTGATGACGTCATCTAGGCGCCATTTTGTGAAATTTTCTGAAAATAAACTCATGATCATATCTTCGTAACCAAAAGGTATTTCTCATTCATATTTATTATGATCAAGGTCAATATCAGTCCAGTCAATTTCAGGTCAAAAAACGCGCGCATGCGCGTACGTCCGCGCGTCAGTGCGCGCGCAAAATTTTTAAATGCTCAAAATCGTCTCAAATTTATTTTGCATACGTTTCAGGTCATTTTAAGCATTTTATAAAAAATCGCGCGTACGAGCATGCGCGCGCGTTTTCGCGCGTAACACCATTAACAAACATAGAATCGCCATTTTTTTTTCTTTCATGATATTTCTCATATTCTTTCAAGGAATTTGATACCATGTTTATCTCTTTATGACCATTATTAACAAGATGAGCGTAAATTCAAGATAAATGTCAGTGCGCGCGAGCTCTTTTAATACATAGCATATATGGGCAAAAACATGCCTATACAAAATCCGTTATAGCTCTTTGGAATGCACCGGAATCCTCAATTTTTTTTCATATTTAGATAGAGTATGAGTCGGAAATATGATTCCATGTCTCAATTGGCCATTAAGTGTATCGTGACATCATCACAATGGCCTTGGAACTCAAAATACGAATTTGCCTTTTATGACGTCAGCATATTTATGTAAAATTTATTGTATCTCTGTAAATATTGATCAATTTTCTTCAAAATTTCGATATGTTGTAGCTAAGACAATTCTATACAAGCGCAGTAATAACCATTTTTCATTTTGATGACGTCATCATAGTAAAAATTTTGGTTAAAGGCCTCATGTAAAAAACTTCATAATTTGCGTGTTATGCCTATAGAAGGTGAATTTAGTTCACGTTATGAATCTACATGATATTGTCTTTTAAGAATTTGTAAGCAATATGTCGCTTATTTTTGCTCTATTTTGTCTCAAATTTTAGTTGACCAGCCCACCTATACTTGTTCCAAACAAGTATTATATGTCTAGTTTATTTTTCTTATTTCGACCCACTTTTTTGTGTTCAAGATAATTTGAAAATGGCTCAATCAAATATCTTAAAATTTAACATACATATGTATAGGCATATGGACAAAACACGGTAAATTTTTAAACCTTGACCTTGACTGATGACGTCATCTAGGCGCCATTTTGTGAAATTTTCTGAAAATCAACTCATGATCATATCTTCATAACCAAAAGGTATTTCTCATTCATATTTATCATGATCAAGGTCAATATCAGTCCGGTCAATTTCAGGTCAAAAAACGCGCGCGTGCGCGTACGTCCGCGCGTCAGTGCGCGCGCAAAATTTTTAAATGCTCAAAATCTTCTCAAATATATTTTGCATACGTTTTAGGTCATTTTAAGCATTTTATAAAAAATCGCGCGTACGAGCATGCGCGCGCGTTTTCGCGCGTAACACCATTACAAAACATAGAATCGCCATTTTTTTTTCTTTCATGATATTTCTCATATTTTTTCAAGGAATTTGATACCATGTTTATCTCTTTATGACCATTATGAACAAGATGAGCGTAAATTCAAGATAAATGTCAGTGCGCGCGAGCTCTTTTAATACATAGCATATATGGGCAAAAACATGCCTATACAAAATCCGTTATAGCTCCTTGGAATGCACCGGGATCCTCAATTTTTTTCATATTTAGATAGAGTATGAGTCGGAAATATGATTTCATGTCTCATTTGGCCATTAAGTGTATCGTGACATCATCACAATGGCCTTGGAACTCAAAATACGAATTTGCATATTATGACGTCAGCATATTTATGTAAAATTGATTGTATCTCTGTAAATATTGATCAATTTTCTTCAAAATTTCGATATGTTGTAGCTAAGACAATTCTCTACAAGCGCATTAATAACCATTTTTCATTTTGATGACGTCATCATAGTGAAAATTTTGATTAAAGGCCTCATGTCAAAAACTTCATAATTTGCGTGTTATGCCTATAGAAGGTGAATTTAGTTCACGTTATGAATCTACATGATATTGTCTTTTAAGAATTTGTAAACAGTATGTCGCTTATTTTTGCTCTATTTTGTCTCAAATGTTAGTTGACCAGCCCACCTATACTTGTTCCAAACAAGTATTATATGTCTAGTTTATTTATCAGGTGGGCTGTATCTAATACAGACCACCTTATATTTTTGTTAAAATCGCCTTTATTTATTATCAGGTGGGCTGTATCTAATACAGACCACCTTATATTTTTGTTAAAATCGTCTTTATTAGGTGGGCTGTATCTAAATACAGACCACCTTATAATTTTGTTAAAATTGCCTTTATTATTCTTTATTATTTATTTTTCTTATTTCGAACCACTTTTTTGTGGACAAGATAACATACAAATGGTTTAATCAAATAACTTGAAATTTGACACACATATGTATAGGCATATGAACAAAACACAGCAAATTTTTTAACCTTGACCTTGACTCATGACGTCATCTAGGCGCCATTTTGAGAAATTTTCTGAAAATCAACTCATGATCATATCTTCATAACCAAAAGTCAATTCTCAATCATATTTATCATGATCAAGGTCAATATCCGTCCGGTCAATTTAAGGTTAATAAACGCGCGCGTACGCGTACGTCCGCGCGTCAGTGCGCGCGCAAAATTTTAAAATGCTCTAGATCGTCTCAAAATAATTTTGCATACGTTTCAGGCCATTTTAAGCATTTTATAAAAAATCGCGCACGCACGCATGCGCGCGCGTTTTTGCGCGTAACACCATTACAAAACATAGAATCGCCATTTTTTTTTTTTAATGATATTTCTCGTATTTTTTCGAGGAATTTGATACCGTGTTTATCTCTTTATGACCATTAATAACAAGATGAGCGTCCATTCAAGATTAATGTCAGTGCGCGCGAGTTCTTTTAATAAATAGCATATATGGGCAAAAACATGCCTATACAAATTCCATTATAGCTCTTTGGGATGAAACTGGACCCCCAATATTTTTTCATATTTTGATAGAGAATGAGTCGGAAATATGATTTAATGTCTCATTTGGCTATTAAAAATATTTTGACATCATCATAATGGCCTTCGAACTAAAAAAAAGGAATTTGCATATTATGACGTCAGCATATTTATGGATAATTGATTGTATCTCTGTATATAATGATCGATTTTCTTCAAAATTTTGATATGTTGTAGCTAAGATAATTCTCTACAAGTTCAAAGATAACCATTTTTCATTTTGATGACGTCATCAGAGTGAAAATTTCGATTAAAGGCCTCATGTCAATAATTTCACAATTTGCGTGTTATGACTATAGAAGGTGAATTTCGTTCACGTAATGAATCTACATGATATTGTTTATTAAGAATTTTTAAGCAGTTTCTCGCTTATTTTTGCTCTATTTTGTTTTCAAATATTAGTTGACCAGCCCACCTATACTTGTTCCAAACAAGTATTATATGTCTAGTTTATTATTTATTATTTATTTATTTTTCTTATTTCGACCCACTTTTTTGTGTGCAAGATAATTTGAAAATGGCTCAAACAAATATCTTAAAATTTAACACACATATGTATAGGCATATTCACAAAACACAGCAAATGTTTCGACCTTGACCTTGACTGATGACGTCATCTAGGCGCCATTTTGTGAAAAAAATTGAAAATCAACTCATGATCATATTTTCATAACCAAAAGTAATTTCTCATTCATATTTATCATGATCAAGGTCAATATCAGTCCGGTCAATTTCAGGTCAAAAAACGCGCGCGTGCGCGTACGTCCGCGCGTCAGTGCGCGCGCAAAATTTTAAAATGCTCCAAATCGTCTCAAATTTTTTTTACATACGTTTCAGGCCATTTTAAGCATTTCATAAAAAATCGCGCACATGTGCATGCGCGCGCGTTTTCGCGCGTAACACCATTACATAACATAAAATCGCCATTTTTTTTTCTTTCATGATATTTCATATATTTGTTTGTACAATTTGATACCACGTTCATATCTTTATGACCATTAATAACAAGATGAGCGTCCATTCAAGATAAATATCCGTGCGCGCGAGCTCTTATAATACATAGCATATATGGGCAAAAACATGCCTATACAAAATCCATTATAGCTCTTTGGAATGCACCGGGATCCTCAATCTTTTTTCATATTTAGATGAGTATGAGTTGGAGATATGATTTCATATCTCATTTGGCCATTAAGTGTATCGTGACATCATCACAATGGCCTTGGAACTCAAAATACGAATTTGCATATTATGACGTCAGCATATTTATGTAAAATTGATTGTATCTCTGTAAATATTGATCAATTTTCTTCAAAATTTCGATATGTTGTAGCTAAAACAATTTTCTACAAGCTCAATAATAACCATTTTTCATTTTGATGACGTCATTATAGTGAAAATCTTGATTAAAGGCCTCATGTCAAACATTTCATAATTTGCGTTATCCCTATAGAAGGTGAACTTCGTTTACGTCATGAAACTACATGATATTGTTTTTTAAGAATTTTTAAGCAGTATCTCGCTTATTTTTGCTCTATTTTGTCTCAAATTAAGTTGACCAGCCCACCTATACTTGTTCCAAACAAGTATTATATGTCTAGTTTATTTATTTATTTTTCTTATTTCGACCCACTTTTTTGTGTTCAAGATAATTTGAAAATGGCTCAATCAAATATCTTAAAATTTAACACACATATGTATAGGCATATTCACAAAGCATAGGAAATTTTTCGACCTTGACCTTGACTGATGACGTCATCTAGGCGCCATTTTGTGAAATTTTCTGAAAATCAACTCATGATCATATCTTCATAACCAAAAGGTATTTCTCATTCATATTTATCATGATCAAGGTCAATATCAGTCCGGTCAATTTCAGGTCAAAAAACGCGCGCGTGCGCGTACGTCCGCGCGTCAGTGCGCGCGCAAAAATTTTAAATGCTCAAAATCTTCTCAAATATATTTTGCATACGTTTTAGGTCATTTTAAGCATTTTATAAAAAATCGCGCGTACGAGCATGCGCGCGCGTTTTCGCGCGTAACACCATTACAAAACATAGAATCGCCATTTTTTTTTCTTTCATGATATTTCTCATATTTTTTCAAGGAATTTGATACCATGTTTATCTCTTTATGACCATTATGAACAAGATGAGCGTAAATTCAAGATAAATGTCAGTGCGCGCGAGCTCTTTTAATACATAGCATATATGGGCAAAAACATGCCTATACAAAATCCGTTATAGCTCCTTGGAATGCACCGGGATCCTCAATTTTTTTCATATTTAGATAGAGTATGAGTCGGAAATATGATTTCATGTCTCATTTGGCCATTAAGTGTATCGTGACATCATCACAATGGCCTTGGAACTCAAAATACGAATTTGCATATTATGACGTCAGCATATTTATGTAAAATTGATTGTATCTCTGTAAATATTGATCAATTTTCTTCAAAATTTCGATATGTTGTAGCTAAGACAATTCTCTACAAGCGCATTAATAACCATTTTTCATTTTGATGACGTCATCATAGTGAAAATTTTGATTAAAGGCCTCATGTCAAAAACTTCATAATTTGCGTGTTATGCCTATAGAAGGTGAATTTAGTTCACGTTATGAATCTACATGATATTGTCTTTTAAGAATTTGTAAACAGTATGTCGCTTATTTTTGCTCTATTTTGTCTCAAATGTTAGTTGACCAGCCCACCTATACTTGTTCCAAACAAGTATTATATGTCTAGTTTATTTATCAGGTGGGCTGTATCTAATACAGACCACCTTATATTTTTGTTAAAATCGCCTTTATTTATTATCAGGTGGGCTGTATCTAATACAGACCACCTTATATTTTTGTTAAAATCGTCTTTATTAGGTGGGCTGTATCTAAATACAGACCACCTTATAATTTTGTTAAAATTGCCTTTATTATTCTTTATTATTTATTTTTCTTATTTCGAACCACTTTTTTGTGGACAAGATAACATACAAATGGTTTAATCAAATAACTTGAAATTTGACACACATATGTATAGGCATATGAACAAAACACAGCAAATTTTTTAACCTTGACCTTGACTCATGACGTCATCTAGGCGCCATTTTGAGAAATTTTCTGAAAATCAACTCATGATCATATCTTCATAACCAAAAGTCAATTCTCAATCATATTTATCATGATCAAGGTCAATATCCGTCCGGTCAATTTAAGGTTAATAAACGCGCGCGTACGCGTACGTCCGCGCGTCAGTGCGCGCGCAAAATTTTAAAATGCTCTAGATCGTCTCAAAATAATTTTGCATACGTTTCAGGCCATTTTAAGCATTTTATAAAAAATCGCGCACGCACGCATGCGCGCGCGTTTTTGCGCGTAACACCATTACAAAACATAGAATCGCCATTTTTTTTTTTTAATGATATTTCTCGTATTTTTTCGAGGAATTTGATACCGTGTTTATCTCTTTATGACCATTAATAACAAGATGAGCGTCCATTCAAGATTAATGTCAGTGCGCGCGAGTTCTTTTAATAAATAGCATATATGGGCAAAAACATGCCTATACAAATTCCATTATAGCTCTTTGGGATGAAACTGGACCCCCAATATTTTTTCATATTTTGATAGAGAATGAGTCGGAAATATGATTTAATGTCTCATTTGGCTATTAAAAATATTTTGACATCATCATAATGGCCTTCGAACTAAAAAAAAGGAATTTGCATATTATGACGTCAGCATATTTATGGATAATTGATTGTATCTCTGTATATAATGATCGATTTTCTTCAAAATTTTGATATGTTGTAGCTAAGATAATTCTCTACAAGTTCAAAGATAACCATTTTTCATTTTGATGACGTCATCAGAGTGAAAATTTCGATTAAAGGCCTCATGTCAATAATTTCACAATTTGCGTGTTATGACTATAGAAGGTGAATTTCGTTCACGTAATGAATCTACATGATATTGTTTATTAAGAATTTTTAAGCAGTTTCTCGCTTATTTTTGCTCTATTTTGTTTTCAAATATTAGTTGACCAGCCCACCTATACTTGTTCCAAACAAGTATTATATGTCTAGTTTATTATTTATTATTTATTTATTTTTCTTATTTCGACCCACTTTTTTGTGTGCAAGATAATTTGAAAATGGCTCAAACAAATATCTTAAAATTTAACACACATATGTATAGGCATATTCACAAAACACAGCAAATGTTTCGACCTTGACCTTGACTGATGACGTCATCTAGGCGCCATTTTGTGAAAAAAATTGAAAATCAACTCATGATCATATTTTCATAACCAAAAGTAATTTCTCATTCATATTTATCATGATCAAGGTCAATATCAGTCCGGTCAATTTCAGGTCAAAAAACGCGCGCGTGCGCGTACGTCCGCGCGTCAGTGCGCGCGCAAAATTTTAAAATGCTCCAAATCGTCTCAAATTTTTTTTACATACGTTTCAGGCCATTTTAAGCATTTCATAAAAAATCGCGCACATGTGCATGCGCGCGCGTTTTCGCGCGTAACACCATTACATAACATAAAATCGCCATTTTTTTTTCTTTCATGATATTTCATATATTTGTTTGTACAATTTGATACCACGTTCATATCTTTATGACCATTAATAACAAGATGAGCGTCCATTCAAGATAAATATCCGTGCGCGCGAGCTCTTATAATACATAGCATATATGGGCAAAAACATGCCTATACAAAATCCATTATAGCTCTTTGGAATGCACCGGGATCCTCAATCTTTTTTCATATTTAGATGAGTATGAGTTGGAGATATGATTTCATATCTCATTTGGCCATTAAGTGTATCGTGACATCATCACAATGGCCTTGGAACTCAAAATACGAATTTGCATATTATGACGTCAGCATATTTATGTAAAATTGATTGTATCTCTGTAAATATTGATCAATTTTCTTCAAAATTTCGATATGTTGTAGCTAAAACAATTTTCTACAAGCTCAATAATAACCATTTTTCATTTTGATGACGTCATTATAGTGAAAATCTTGATTAAAGGCCTCATGTCAAACATTTCATAATTTGCGTTATCCCTATAGAAGGTGAACTTCGTTTACGTCATGAAACTACATGATATTGTTTTTTAAGAATTTTTAAGCAGTATCTCGCTTATTTTTGCTCTATTTTGTCTCAAATTAAGTTGACCAGCCCACCTATACTTGTTCCAAACAAGTATTATATGTCTAGTTTATTTATTTATTTTTCTTATTTCGACCCACTTTTTTGTGTTCAAGATAATTTGAAAATGGCTCAATCAAATATCTTAAAATTTAACACACATATGTATAGGCATATTCACAAAGCATAGGAAATTTTTCGACCTTGACCTTGACTGATGACGTCATCTAGGCGCCATTTTGTGAAATTTTCTGAAAATCAACTCATGATCATATCTTCATAACCAAAAGGTATTTCTCATTCATATTTATCATGATCAAGGTCAATATCAGTCCGGTCAATTTCAGGTCAAAAAACGCGCGCGTGCGCGTACGTCCGCGCGTCAGTGCGCGCGCAAAATTTTTAAATGCTCAAAATCTTCTCAAATATATTTTGCATACGTTTTAGGTCATTTTAAGCATTTTATAAAAAATCGCGCGTACGAGCATGCGCGCGCGTTTTCGCGCGTAACACCATTACAAAACATAAAATCGCCATTTTTTTTTCTTTCATGATATTTCTCATATTTTTTCAAGGAATTTGATACCATGTTTATCTCTTTATGACCATTATGAACAAGATGAGCGTAAATTCAAGATAAATGTCAGTGCGCGCGAGCTCTTTTAATACATAGCATATATGGGCAAAAACATGCCTATACAAAATCCGTTATAGCTCCTTGGAATGCACCGGGATCCTCAATTTTTTTCATATTTAGATAGAGTATGAGTCGGAAATATGATTTCATGTCTCATTTGGCCATTAAGTGTATCGTGACATCATCACAATGGCCTTGGAACTCAAAATACGAATTTGCATATTATGACGTCAGCATATTTATGTAAAATTGATTGTATCTCTGTAAATATTGATCAATTTTCTTCAAAATTTCGATATGTTGTAGCTAAGACAATTCTCTACAAGCGCATTAATAACCATTTTTCATTTTGATGACGTCATCATAGTGAAAATTTTGATTAAAGGCCTCATGTCAAAAACTTCATAATTTGCGTGTTATGCCTATAGAAGGTGAATTTAGTTCACGTTATGAATCTACATGATATTGTCTTTTAAGAATTTGTAAACAGTATGTCGCTTATTTTTGCTCTATTTTGTCTCAAATGTTAGTTGACCAGCCCACCTATACTTGTTCCAAACAAGTATTATATGTCTAGTTTATTTATCAGGTGGGCTGTATCTAATACAGACCACCTTATATTTTTGTTAAAATCGCCTTTATTTATTATTTATTTATTTATTTTTCTTATTTCGACCCACTTTTTTGTGTTCAAGATAATTTGAAAATGGCTCAATCAAATATCTTAAAATTTAACACACATATGTATAGGCATATTCACAAAGCATAGGAAATTTTTCGACCTTGACCTTGACTGATGACGTCATCTAGGCGCCATTTTGTGAAATTTTCTGAAAATCAACTCATGATCATATCTTCATAACCAATAGTCATTTCTCATTCATATTTATCATAATCAAGGTCAATATCAGTCCGGTCAATTTCAGGTAAAAAAACGCGCGCGTGCGCGTACGTCCGCGCGTTAGTGCGCGCGCAAAATTTTTAAATGCTCAAAATCATCTCAAATTTATTTTGCATACGTTTCAGGTCATTTTAAGCATTTTATAAAAAATCGCGCGTACGAGCATGCGCGCGCGTTTTCGCGCGTAACACCATTAAAAAACATAGAATCGCCATTTTTTTTTCTTTCATGATATTTATTATATTTTTTCAAGGAATTTGATACCATGTTTATCTCTTTATGACCATTAATAACAAGATGAGCGTCAATTCAAGATAAATGTCAGTGCGCGCGAGCTCTTTTAATACATAGCATATATGGGCAAAAACATGCCTATACAAAATTCATTATAGCTCTTTGGAATGAACCGTGACCTTCAATTTTTTTTCATATTTAGATAGAGTATGAGTGGGAAATATGATTCCATGTCTCATTTGGCCATTAGGTGTATCGTGACATCATCATAATGGCCTTGGAACTCAAAATACGAATTTGCATATTATGACGTCAGCATATTTATGGAAAATTGATTGTATCTCTGTAAATATTGATCGATTTTCTTCAAAATTTCGATATGTTGTAGCTAAGACAATTCTCTATCAGCTCAGTAAAAACCATTTTTCATTTTGATGACGTCATCATACTGAAAATCTCGATTAAAGGCCTCATGTCAAAAGGCCTTCATAATTTGCGTTATCCCTATAGAAGGTGAATTTCGTTCACGTCATGAAACTACATGATATTGTTTTTCAAGAATATTTAAGCAGTATCTCGCTTATTTTTGCTCTATTTTGTCTCAAATTTAAGTTGACCAGCCCACCTATACTTGTTCCAAACAAGTATTATATGTCTAGTTTCTTATTAGTATTCTAACGATTTTGTTTATTAAATTGATTTCCACCTGCTGAAAACATCTTAATTTTAAGGTGAATCTACGATATTGATGCAATATGATTTATAACAAATCTGGTATCCACTAGGTATAATATGCCTTGAAATCCCGTTAATTATGTCCAATATCGCTGTGCTTTACAGATAAAGTTGGCGGTCAAAACTGCAGTCATCGTTGCTACAGATATCTGTTGCTGGTTACCTATCGTCATACTAGCCTTTGTTTCTCTCTCTGACTCTGCCACCATACCATCAACAGTCTACGCCTGGGTTGCTGTCTTCGTTTTCCCAATCAACTCGTCCATCAACCCATATCTCTATACCATCTCAACAATAGACATCAAGAGCAGACTGGCGTTGTCTCGCACGGATTCAAGCCGTGCCATTAACAGCAACAGTGGCAATCGCTACGTGGATCCAGGTACACGTAACAAATACGGAACCTCAAAACAAGTGGAAGGAACCTTGTCTGCAGAAAGAGGTTGGCATTAGAAGTTTGTTTTTTTATCTTTTCTTCTCTTGCACGATTCTATTTTTCAGCTATGATGAAACAACAGAAAAATACTGATATTCTTTGATACACAGATGGACTTGAAGATATTTTAACTTACTGTAATGTGAATTTCTTTTTTTTAATTCCCAGACTTCACAAAATCTTTGGAGATGAACACGATGAAGCCTGATCGTTTCATTTTGTCTGATGCACTCAGTCTTATCAGAGCCAAGAAGCTTCACCTGAAAGTCGAGGATGTACAAGCGATAAGCACACAATTGTACGGTACACTCGACATAATCCACGCATGCGCAATGACCCATGGTTCAATAGATGCTGATCATATTGTCATCGTGAAAAAGGTCAGTATATCAGTACGCATTCCATAGAAAAGCAAAATATTATGTGATTAAAGTTTGATACAATTAATCTTTAATTTCATTCAATTTCAGTGGTAAAAACATTTAAACATGCAGTGTCTTGTGTTCGACCTGCAAGACTTTAATTATGTTATCATTTTTAAAGTTTCCAAATAATCATTCAAGCGAGCTTAACTAGATTTCGGAGACAAAGGTTGTACAGTTACTTCTCTCCGGGAAAATATTTGATAGATTACCTCATTTAGCTAGGAAAGAAAGAAAAGCATCTTCAAATCACCATACCAAATACACACACACACACACACACACACACACACGCACACACACAACTACATTCTCGAGTAGTTAATTCTACAGCAAGTAAAATGTATTTACATCTCTAATGTCGATTTGTCATTATTGATGATTTAATTCTCATATCTGTAGTTTTTATTGATTTTTTTAAATCATTTATCTATTTAGGAAACCGGAAAATGGACAGGCTTTATCCTGTTGACATCTAAAGACGCCCTCAACGGTGGGATAGATGACAGTCGTCTGAATCAAAATGATCTTGATCAACTTGGAGCAGTCATTGCAGAACTGAACGATGCAATGGGCTATTAAATGAATCCGAAGACAGATTATACATTTCAGTGGTCTTCACATCAAACTAAAGAAATACCCAATCTTTCGGCATGATTTAAAGTGAAGATGAAACTTATTAGAAAATAACTTTATGAATATTAGAAGGGAAAAATTAATAACAGCCGCATATTATATTATAAGGTACATGTAGGTCAACTAACTGTTGCAGTGCATATTAGATGAAGTATACAATGAGTGGAATATGCCTTCTATAAATACAAAAGCAGGAGTATATATCGCAGCTACTGTAAAATAATATATGCATTGTTCTGTTTTATGTGCAAGAAAGTGTTGTGTGCAAGAAAATATGGCTTGTAAGATTGTTAGTGATAAAGCAATTGTGTTTTCATTGATTTGCTTAAAGAAATATTAAATTGATTATTTAATTATATTATATTGAATATTAAATTTCTTTCAAAATGCAGGTGTTCCTAATCATTAATCTGTATTCATTTTGTGGATAATCTTCACTCATGTTGAATTAACAATAAGTTTCGAAATTAAATGCCGCTGCCGATGGCGCCTAACGTTAGCAGCATGTCATGTCGATCATTTTCAATAATAATCATATTCCGTTTTCGTATAGCTTATATTACATTGTGATATTTTTCAAAGGACCTTGGAAAGTTTTACCCAGGCTTTAGCACCGGCACCCGTAGTGCTCCGAGCATTCAAGTACATGTAATAGATCATTCTGGGATGACCAGGCACCCACTTACTACAACCGGGTCGAGTGTGGCAAATATAGATTAATGTCTTGCCAAAGGACGTTAGTGTTGCGGAAGGGATTCGAACCCCCAATTGCTACCACTGGGTTGAGTGTGGCGACTTATCCACTAGACCATAACACACAACCTGACAGTAGGGACTTTTAGATTTGCTTGGACTGATACGTGTGACGTCAATTCAAGGCAATGCATCAAAAGGACGTCGATCGTAGCAATCCACGTTGTCGTTGTGCAAATCTAAAAGTCCCTATTATATCAAGCCATTGCACCGTAAAGGCCATCGTTACCTTCAAATGTTTAAGCCACGTTATCATGTCTAAACCAGCACAAACAATTATATGAGGCCGAACTTCTATTCAATAAAATCAAGACTATCTCTAAAAAGTCCTGTTGGTTTTACAATTTACACCCTCCCGGTTAGTGATATTACTCAGCATCATAATGTGTCATACCATGTATATGCGGATGATATACAGTTATATGTTTCATTTGATCCCAAAACACGTGGTGAATTAGATTGTGCATTGTTGTCACTGCAAAACTGCATCTGTGATATAAAGAATTGGATGTCCATTAACAAGTTGAAATTGAACGACAGTAAGACAGAGTTTTTTATTGCTGCTTCACCACACAATTTCAGAAAATTGCCAGACATAACTCTCACCATAGGAAATATTTCCGTAAAACCTACAGACACAATTAAAAACTTGGGCGCATTCTTTGATGTTCATATGAGTATGAATTCACATATTAACAATGTTAGTAGAACGGTCACTTTTCACTTAAGGAACATATCACGAATTCGTAGATATATTGATCAATCAACTTGTCATCATGCTGTAAGGTCTTTAATTCTCTCTAGACTTGATTATTGTAATGGACTTCTTTCCTCTCTTCCAAAGTTACATGTAAACCGTCTCCAGCGCCTACAAAACTGGGCAGCACGTCTTGTGTTTGAGGTCGGTAGAAGTCATTCAGCTCAACCATTAATTAATTCCCTTCACTGGCTTCCAATTCAACAGCGAATCATTTTTAAGTTACTCTTATATGTCTATAAATCATTGCACCACCTAGCTCCTAATTACCTGTCTAATTGTTTAACTTTATATACACCAAGCAGAAATCTCAGATCTTCAAATGATAACCTCCGTCTAAATTATCCAATTACACGTGTCCAAGCCGGGGATAGGACTTTCACGGTAGCAGCATCCAAAGGGTGGAATAATCTCCCCATGTCCATCAGACAATCTGCCTCTATCGATATTTTTAAGAAGGCTCTGAAAACTCATCTCTTTACATGAATTCTCCTCTATGTTTAATTATTTAATTTAATCAATTGAATTTAATATTTTATATGGAATATCTAATTATAGCCTTTACATGTAGTAAAGACCAATAATATTATTTTATGTTAGCGCTCTGAGCCTTATGGGAATGGCGCCCTAAATGTTCATTGTATTGTATTGTATTGTAAAGAAATCCAGTCATTTTATGATATTTCACAGAAAATTCCTTTCATTGTACCATTCAGGTATGCCACCCAAATACGAAACCGATAGCCCAGTTCGTACATTAACACGATTAACATTAACATGTAAATTAACATGATTGGCGACTCGAACATTAACAGAACTGTTAAACAGACACAAATATGTGCAGATCACTGTCAAAAATACATAGGTACTCTATATATAATACGTTAGTTTCCCCTCCTAAAACTAATTCTCACACCTTTGTATCAAAAAATATAGGCCCACATTTGGTGCATACATGAATGATCATTGAATATCTTTCGTGAGCAGGTATCTATCATTCATTTAATAACCCTTACTGTACTGGGCTATTTTGAGCACCTCACTGACTGGGGGCTGGGGCTGGGAGCCCCCCCCCCCCCTATGATCTCGGCCGACGAATGTCCGATGAACCCGAAAATGTGCATGTTTGTAGATATTTACGTGAGGAACAAGATGGTATAATTAGTTTTTTTTCCTAATATGCAAATTTGTGTCGTTATATCCGAATTAATTATGTAAAATGCAAATTGTATGCATTTTACAGAAAACTCTACATATTTGTCTGTAGACTTTTGTAGAATCTTGAAAATGTATTGAATAAACGTTTCCTCCATCTCAAATTCATTAGGTTTCATTATTTTTATGATGCATAGGTTAATTTGCATGAATTATGAATACGCAAATTACGCATTCATGAATATCAAATCTGGAAATACACAGGGAACTAGGATCATTACAAAAATTGTCAGACTCCACTTTTTGAATGTTGAAACTTATTATTCATATGAAACTTCTTTTCTAACACAAAATAGTTATTTTGATGTAATTAATAATGATAATTTATGCAACTTGTATGCGATTTTCAAATATTTGGGCTAATTTGAGCTTTTGAGGGGGGGGACACTTTTTTTTTTTTTTTTTTTTTTTTTTAATAATTTAAAAAAAAAAAAAAATCCAAAGGGGGGTTTTTAGGGATTTTTTAGGGGGGTTTACACACATAAAAATACCAAAGGGGGGAGGTTTAACCCCCCCAAACACCCACCCCCCCCCCCCTCCCCCCCCCCCCCCCCCCCCTGCGTACGCGCCTGCATATGTATCTCTGTTTGGGAAAAGCTTCATCTCAAAATGTTTTTCTGAAGAAAAAAAGTTCGAAATTCATCATTTTATTTTCTTATGTATTTTATTGTTTTTTTAATTTCTTATCAAATCTATTGTTTTATTTATAATGTATTCTTTTGTTCTGGAATACATGAAGTTACTTTGAAATACATATAAAAGCAATTTGATATCAATTCATATTTCCCACTTAGGAAGAAATACATCTATCCTGTATTCACATTTCTGCTTGTACATGAATATATTAGTGCAATTATAGCAAATTAGTGCAATTTGATGACATGCGCACACTAATTGTTATGTAACACCCTACAGGTATATTCGATTTCAACAAAAATGGTATCAAAATGTGCGTAAAGCTTGAGGAAAAAAAAATCATGAAACGACAATTCAAAATTGCAAGCGGTTGCGGCACAATCTCCGAAAATGTCGAGGGGGTGCCATGTACAGTATGGGTTAAATGAGTTTTACCATTTTGGTACCATAGTTGTTTTTTTGTATCTGATTGGGATATGGCATTGTCTCTCATTAGTAATTTCACAGTAACAGACTAAAGAACAGTTTCAATGGTTTCACACATTGACTGAATATTTAAGGCTTCAGAATAAGAGAAAATAAGAGAGAAATAGTACATATGTTTTGAAATGGCCCAAGCATTAAATGGATAACGTTCAGTGGTAAAGGCAGAATCGGCGATTGTATATGTGAACCAATAGGAACGCGTACAAAATTGGTTCACTTATACCTATTTGTTGGTTCACAAATACATGTTAAATCCCCCCCTCCCTCCCCTCCCCCCCTCTCTCTCTCTCTCTCTTTCTCTCTCAAACTTTCCCCAAATTTTGACCAAGACACTTTTCTCCCGTTCACTTTCTTTTAGCATGTAATTTGACTCGGTGACTCGTGATCTGTCCCATCGCCTTATTGGCCCGAATTCACAAAGCAAGGTTTGAGCTCAGACCAAGGTTTGAGGTCAAACCTCCTTTTGTTTCTCCAAACCTCCTTTTGTTATTTACAAACCTGGTTTGTAAATAACAAAAGGAGGTTTGGCGAAACAAAAGGAGGTTTGAGCTCAAACCCGGTCTGAGCTCAAACCTTGCTTTGTGAATTCGGGCCATTATGTTTTAATGACTCAAAAGCTCAAAACAACTATGCACTCAATGGCCCGAATTCACAAAGGAGGTTTGTCGACAAACCTTGGTTTTCGTACGTCATATGACGCGTTTTACGCGTTTTTTACAAACCTGGTTTGTAAAGAACAAAAGGAGGTTTGAGCTCAAACCTTGCTTTGTGAATTCGGGCCAATATGTTTAGAAAATGGAAAATGAGCACAAAAATACGACTAAAAATCTGAACACAGGAGAGAATTAGACAATGTTTATATTTTAATTTAATCAGTAAACATGCAGTGATTTAAAACAAGAACCTATGTGAATTTCACTAATTCATTTTCATATTTAATACTGCATTATAAAGTGTTCTAAGGCCGAATCATTACTTAGAAGAGCAAGACAATGAAGATGGACTATCGGCACGGAATGATGAGACCGGGTTTGCAGTCCTTTTTTTATTAGCCTGCAGCAATTAATATGATTTTGTTTTATAAATAGCCCAATGCCTGAAAACGAGGCAGCTTTAATGAAAATTACAACAGAACATTTCAAACGTTTAGGTGAATGTGTGTGTTATAATTACATAAAGGTATAGGATATCACACCTCGCACTACATGTCTCAAATAATTATAATATACTCTAAAGCATAACACAACAAATTAAAGACTAATACCTTTGCAACAGGAAAGCCATATCATAATGACTTCAAATTGGTTAACAAACAAACCGACGGCCTATAAGGCCCATTTCCGACTAATATACAGTAATATAGCCTATGCCTATCCGTTACAATTTATATTCACTGTCATGCATGTCCCCATTATTTCCCAAAGGTTGTAGGTCTATATGAAACCTGGATAATCTCTACACATGACTACATTTAAAGTATTGCTTTAAAGTAATACATTTGCTTTAGATTTTGGTTTATTTCCAACTCAATAACTACATTTTCTACCGCTTTCAAATTTTAGAGTTTCTACGAGGCATGTATTTGTCGAAAGGTGTTTCTTTCGGCTTCTTCAATGGCATAGATGGCATTGGCGATGGCACTTCTTTCTTCTCATGAAGTTTCATTTTGTGTTTCTTGGCCCGCTTGCTCTGGGTATTTGAAAACAAAAAAAGAAGACATATAATGAGAAGCTAAACAGGTGAATTCAAAAGAGAAAACAAAACAGATAGGCCTACATTAATTTGTCTTTTAAGAATACAACCTTTAATATTCAACTTCAGAGATCATTACAGTTTTAAGTTTTTTCAACTAGGTTAAAAAACAAAATCACTAAGATCACAAACATACAGGAATATTTGTATTAATTAAATAGGTAGATGATCTACAATATGACCACACCGAACTAACAACGAAAAGGAATAAAAACAAAACAAACAAACAAAGAGAAAGAAAAAACACGCGAATATATACGATTAAAGCGCAACCTTACCATGTTATCATCTAATACAATTTGTTTATTTTCAAGTGCCCTCATTTTTTATGCAACTAAAGATGTCTTTAGAATCACTGTGAATCTTTCCAATCATCTTCCAATCATTTGTGTTTTAACTTTTATTATAATAATTTACATTTCTTTCTTTTTATGTTCGTGGGGTCCCCTGGTGCTCTTCCAGGAGCCGGTGGGGAAAAAACAAAGGATCATAGCCTATAGTAATTCCACATTCCTTTTTTCCTTCTGGTCAACTTTGGGAGGTGCAGCAGGGGAAACTGAATCATCTTTATTGTCTTCTCTCTTCATTGTATTGTATCTTTAGAATGCCGATTCATCAATCATTATAATAACCTAGTTCTGAAATCCGTTCATTCCATTTAAGCAAACGGGGTAACAACTTTGAAACTACGTGTATATGATTGTGCCTGGAAAGTACAATTGTGCTAACGACCTGTTTGAACACAAGGAAATACCTTTCTATTGAGCGACATCTTGTTTGCCTTTAGTTCCGGGGTCATGAGTATCTCTGACCACACCTCTCTTCTGTGATCTCCGAGTGAGATGCCAATGACGTCATCCAAATCCATATCTGAAACTTTAACATCAAAGTATTAATAACAAAACTTTAGAAAATGATCAAAGAAAGATTTTTTCATAATTTCCGGAGATAACAAAACCTTATACCCCAAAGAATAAATGATGCATTCTTGCCCTTTGATGTGAACATCCATGCATTTAAACACACTTACTTGATAAACGACTTCGCATTGTACGTCACATTATCAAGAAAATGGTAATGCCCATGTCATGCTCAGAAACTGTACATCATTTTGTGCTTAATGCCTCTCTCATGCACACTGATGGTGAATATTGTAGATTAAAGGGCAGGAATACAATACATTTCTCAGAATAAAGAAATTTATTTCTTGGGTTGAGGGTTCCTTTAATGAACTAGAATGAGATAAATTAGATAATATTGAACCAGATATAGTAATGGCATATCTAGTACTAATCCCTTGATCGGTTGATTAACAACCACCTATGATAAAATATAGGCATAAAAAATACAATCATAATAATGCTAATGTTAAAGAAACGGAATGACGCCCAGTGAAATCCCGTTTACATATCTTATAAATTGTAATGTACATTTATTCTATACTTGTCTTTAAAGAAGTAATGAGTGACTTCGAGGCATAATATATAGAAAATGTACTTAGCGAGAAAGAAAGAGGAACCCTGTCAAAATTTCCTTTTGAGACATTTTCTATTTGCTCACAACATCCAAATGAATATGTTTGTTAAAGCCCGCTTTTAGATACAATTTATTCGCATTTCATCATGTGCAGCTTTTATAATTTTGTACAAAATTGTGGAATCCACCGAGACAAACAATACATTCATGCTAATGAGGGTCATTTTATTACCATTCAATAGTCGAAATTGTATGTGCGAGTCGTGCGACTCATCCAAAGTAATATTAATCTACCATCTACCTTAGACTATAAAAAGATATGTCTACTTATCTCCTAATACCACAAAGCACATTATGACATTTAATAATCTCTCAGTATTGTTTAAAATTTAACCTATTTAAGTTATCCAACAATTGAAGATTTCACTGTTCACCAACAAAACAAACCAGTAATAGATACGGACAGTCAAATAATTATATCATTTTGGAACCGATTATATCTTACTTTCTTTCCGTTTGGAATCCGTGTACGGATTGGACGTTTTTCTGTTGACCGTAGTGTCAGGGGATTTGAGTGATGAGATGGCGCCGATTGAACAGATAACCACAAACAGCACGAGGTATGAAGAGACGGCCATGATGAAATCGCTTTCAAAGTCTTCTTGACTCCAGAAACTTCTGACAAGAGGAGATGACAGTCGAAACGGCCAACCTCAGGCTTGCTTCGCTATCGTGTCGACACCAAGTTGAAATCAAACCTACACATTTGAAAAAGGCTAAGCCAAGGATGCACGTTGGAAGTCAACCACCAGCCTCCTTGCAGTGTATATATTGCTAGATATATTTTGTTTGAGTTGAATACCTCAGTTTGCCTACGTCGGGTGATTCCAAGACAACAGTCATCAATGAACAAATACTGTGCTTTTTAAATACCCATTCAAATAAAAAAAATGCTTTAATTACTCTGCATACTGTAGTTCAGACACAAAACATTTCACTTATTTTGTTACACTCAATTTTCTTTAGTTCATCGCCATTTTGGTTAACCTTCAACAAGCTTTTACATTGAAATGAAAAGGAATTGTCTGAAAAGGCATTGCATACATTGCGTGTTGTTAGGTCGGGCAATCATAATGTTTACACTACCTAGCAACAACTAATGTATGCAAATTCGCATTTTGACTAGTGAAATACATTGTTCGTACTTCGTATAACAGGTGAATGAAATAACATCGTATAACGAGGCACTTTACAAAGAAGTATGCAAACAAAAATGACGGTGATAGTCGTACAGTACGAGCGGGTAATACAATTACACAACAATTATTTCGTACTAACTAGAGGCTCTATCTAGTCTGGCATAGCAACCATGGTAGCAACCATGGTTGGAATTTAAGGTATTGTCCCTACTCTGCGAAGTGAGAGATTTCTTAATATTTGTGTTTAACATGATTGTTTCCTAACTGAATACAAAAAGCGGAGACTGTGGTAAAGATTTCAGAAGAAAAACAGAATGAAGAACTTTACAAACTTTAAAATACAAATGTTAACTTATGAAGTATGAGTATGATGAAAAGAGTTGTACGAGAAAGTGGTTAGCAAACGCAATCGGGCGCAGATTATGCTGTCGGAGGGATATAAATGAGAACTGCACTGCCTTTCAGTGTAGTAGATGGGATTGCTACTTTATTTTGGTTCATGGATAATTTCAATCTGACCCTCAATAGACCGGTTAACTACCACATTCAAATGTTATGCATACTTTTAAACAAGATTGTGTCTTGACAACCTGAAAGCTTGCCTGATGCTTGCCCGACATAGCAACATGTGATGTATACGTAGAATAGATTCCAAGTATTGTAGTTCATTCGTGAATAACAGGCTAAAGGAATAAATCGCCACTAGGTCGCCAGGAAAGAAAACATCCATACATTTGCATAAGTTAGTAAACGGGTCTATTCGCCTCTTGTGTGCCAAGGCCAATAGGCCATTTTCGTAATGTAACCAAATTTAATGCATAAGTCTTTGTAAAGTGCCTACAAATTATTTTATTCACCTGATAAGAATAATAGTATTTCAATAGACAGAATCCGAACTGCATACATTAGTTGTTGCCAGGTTGGACAAACATTATGGCTTGACCTACCTAGCAACACTTAATATAATTATGCAGTTTGCATTCTGTCTATTGAAATACTATTATTCCTATCAGGTGAATGAAATAATTTGTATTGAGGCACTTCACAAAGACGTATGCATTAAATTTGGTTACATTACGAAACTGGCCTATTGCATCTCTATGGGTAGAATGCACTTAAAAATACATTCTACAAAGCTCTCAAATTATATAGGGAAAAAATTACTTTAATATCAAATGTGCTTAATAATTCATGAAAATAAACAATAAAACAGGATGTTTGAATGGTCAATTTTAATAAATGCCCTATGATATCAACACAGCACATGTAAATGATTGAAGAGCCGACAAAAAGTATCAGCCATTCAAACTCCATTAACAAAAAAAAAAACACTCAGTGCGTTATCAAATTCGTGTACAACAACACTGACTAACAAATCGATTACTTTAATGAGAGTCATAGTCATTATGGGATTATAATTTTCAGCGTAATATAAATGCCACTATGAATTAATTTTCGCTGCGCATTACATATTCTAAATCAATAGGAAAGATGGTATGCAGACTGGATTCCAAGTATTGTAGTTCATTCATGAAATACAGCTTAATAGAATAACTCGTCGCTAGGTCGCCAGGAAAGAAACAAAGTAAATAGGTCTATTGAATAGCAAACTAAAAAGCTTCCATATTCATTGATGCAATGATAGGGAATACCACGCATACTGAACTAATAGATCAATCTTCTATTCATTGTGAAATATCAGGGAGATACACAGTGGCCTATTGGCATAACTCATATCGTCAGTTAAAAAAATAATATATTACAATGGGGGAGTGGGGGAGGTGCACACGTATCAAATTTTCCACATTTTTCATTGTCTGTGTGTATATATATATATATATATATTTATATATAAGCAGGGAGGTGTTCACATACCCTGGTTAGATAGTGGGCGGGTTAGAAACAGGCCACGCCTCCCTCTCCCTGCTCATGTATCTACCACTCAATATTTAATGACATAATGAAAGATTTTTCAATGTTTTTAATTGTTATATTTTTATATGGCATCCACTCTTTGGCCATGCAATAAACCCAACTCTGGGTTTTAGTGGGTTACAATATAAAGGGACACTAGGTTACAATCATGATTACTGCCCTCTCTTGTTCATCATTTCCCGAATCGAAATAAAATATTCTATTTCGGATTCACAAGGGCCAGGGTGGACGCATGTACTTCGACTCAAAACTATTTTAGATGTTTTTGACATATGCCTCCTCTGACAATATCGAATATCTTTGATTGCTTATTGCATATATTCATGCATTCATGTGTTTGTTTATTAGATCTGAACTATCTATAGTTTACCCTCGTACACGACTGATTGTTGTATTCCAATTTCTGTTGGCTTTTACCTTTATGTATTGTACTGTATTTTTGTTAACATTTTCAGTTTTTTAAACATTACAAAAATAACAAATTGTTTCATCGGCATGAAATGAAATACGTTAACATAAACATGATACTGACGGGAGAAGAAAGAGCAAATAGGACATTGCTGAAGAGAGAAAGGCGTGTGAAAGAAATGGTTAAAAATAAAGAGAGAGAGAGAGAGAGAGAGAGAGAGAGAGCGAGAGAGAGAGAGAGAGAGAGTGAGAGAGAGAGAAAAGGAAAAAAAGAAAGATGTGGAGAAACAGATTGATAGGGAGAACGAGACTATAGTGAAGTCCAGATGATTATAATCTTAATAGTAATATACTTCATTAAAAATTAGTGAAATAATTTATAATAATAATAATAATAATAAAAACGTTACTTTTAAAGCGCTTACCACCGAAGTCTCTAAGCGCTAAACACACAAAATAGACTGATAGACAATTACATCAATTTATGTGCCGTTATTATGACTGTATAGTAAAGCTTACAAGCTTCCAACAACATGATCGATTGTCGCAACAAGCTTATTAAGTAGCATGTTGGCCAATTGAAGAAAAACAACGGAGTGAACACAAATACTTTTTAAACAATTTGGAGACAGGAAAGTGACAACCAATGAAAAGGCTACTTAAGAATGAAAGATCTATAACAGGGAGTCGACTCTACGCATAACCGTAATCCACGATTACAAATAAGTACTGTTTCCCATTAAGCTGTAGAAGCTTACTAATCAAGAAATCACTTTCACTGTAAGTCGTAAGATAATCCTATATTTAGTGTCTAGGTGACGTATTGACATTTAAAACATAACGGATAGTGTATCGGTATTTAAAACACCGTTAATAACTTGTATAGATGAGGCATGACAAATTAGCACTGAATCGTACAAACCATCAAATATTCCCCTTCCCCCATCATTTTGGTCCTAATCGCAATTACCAATGGCGTATAGGAGGGCTTACTGACATGGCACTGGGCAGGGGGCAAGGGTTGGATTAATACAATTCAGAGGAAAATATGCGAAGGCGAAGAGCCAACTCTCTCTCTCTCTCTCTCTCTCTCTCTCTCTCTCTTTCTCTCCCTCTCTCTCGCTCTGTCTTTCTTTCCTATCTACCGACAGTTTCATGATTCCGGCAGCTTATTCTTTATTACTGTCATGTCCATCGGTTTTCTACTCTCTCCCTTCGCGATTAGCCATCATAAGGCCCATAGTGGCAAGGGGTTAACGGTACAGCTTTAATTTAGAACGAAGAATTATCATGACATCGGCAAACGTTCGTCGTCAAGCCCCTGTATGATCCCTTGTTTTTCTCAATGGGCCTTTCCTGATTATTATCGACTAAGTAGGGTAAATATTCTGATGTCGTTGATTTTTTTTTTCATTCCTTGTTTTCCGATACGCCAGTGGCTGATTTTTATAATATACACGGTTAGACAAAATAACGGTGCATCTTTAATTTGGAATCTAGGATCATTATGATTAAGGTCTCACTAATACCGTCTCGATATTACTTTTGACCCCCCCCCCCCCCCCCCCGCCTCTATGACCCCATATCTTCCATGTTAGACCTCCACCATAGCCCATCAGCTCCTTTTTTGCCCCGGCCATTTTCATTTTCACACTCATGTAATATCGTGTTCATTTCCCATTTGAATGATACAGTATTGGTTATACGCCTATATTAACCACAAAAAGGTAATTGAAAAAATTCACATTGGATGCCTAGGTATACCGTATACAAGTCATGATGAACGAGGAAGAGGAATGCGTTACAAATATTACATGGGCAAATCCAGGGGGGGGCACCCCTTTACCTCCCCCAATTAATGTTTAGTTTACTCATCAGTCTGAAATGCCTCATGAATGTACCATAAAGAGCGCCTTTAATAAGGTTCAACATTTTCCAGGGGCCCGTCGATCAGTAGGCCCCGTACCCAACCCCCTTCTCGCTCTGACAATTTTGAATATTAATTCCACTACTCCCCCCTTCAGAAAATCCTGGATACGCCCCTGAATTACAATAAAATACAAAAAGAAAGTCCGACGAGCGAAAGCTGAAACTGATTAAAAATCCCATCATGTCTTCCTGTTCGAAATGTGAAATATGACACTTAATTGCAGATCGAAAACCAAACCAAATTAAAACAGGGTTTCCCCGTTTCTGATATAAGTTTGTATTCACTAGTTTACTGCTATATATACTCTCATAAGGCATGGTATTTCCGCCACTATCCTTTGAAATGGATATTCACTTTTCATGCAAATATATTCGCTTTAAACATCAACTCCAAATGCCAGGAGTTTGAGATGAACGGGAAAAAAAACCTACCAGGTCACTCGATGCGCAACATGTACTAGGTTTTAACATATTTAGCCCTCTTTATACATTGACGCACTGCGATCATGCACGCCGCACCAATGGGCGAGCAAGCCTATTTCAGTACCGTTACCAATACAACGAAGATTCCGAGCAATAAACGATCAGAAACGACTCCCGAGCTTTTTGGTATTGATGGAGCCCGCGATGCCGTGTTGTGATGTCTCTTCAATCACGGACAGGGAAAAACGTTGAATCTTTTAACAATTCGCAATTTGTATTCACTGTGTACGGATTTTGATGGTCATTTGTGGTGATCTATACGGAAATATTTTAAATTCAGGATTATACTGATGCACCTTTTAGGGATAAGTTTGATTTGATATCCAGTTGTTGGAGACAAGCAGCCGCTGGATCTGGATTCGCTCTTCAACGTGCGTAAGTTAACCGGTGATCACCCGTGTCATGATTTCGTTATACTAATGCAAGCTTAATTTATATCAGCCCGTCGTTAGAATATTACACATTAGTTTGTTAAATCACATCGAAGCAATTAATTTATGTATAGAGCCTTGACGTTTCTGAGGAGAACATATTCATTTGCAACACACTATTAGAGTGGATGATTTGCCAGTAATGGTGGCAGCAGCCGCCAATACATCGTTGCTTTTTCTCGCCGGGTGGATGGCCGTAGGCATGGCAATATGACCCACCCAACTACACTGCACGCGAACGCTGTCAATTCGACTGATTTTTATCCGATCGCTTAATTTACTCTTTTGACCTCCGCTAGCTGGCAACTGCTCGGTTTGCTTTACATTTGAGCCACAGGAATGTGATGAATTTAGAACATTTCAACTAGGATCTTAGGTTCATGGAGTGTTGATTTCCTGCAGAAGGACTTGTGATGGTATCACTTCCTTGTATGAGAATGGACAACTAATAAATCCAATGAACTGAGCCTGTTCCATCGCCTTTGGCTCACTCACTGTATAAAACTCTTCTATCCATAACAGACCCCAAAGATCTATTGCCAACATGAGTGAAGAATCGAGAGGAAATGTCCGGATACGGACCCCACCGGAGGAACAGATTTTGGAACGAGACGGGAGCATCAAAAAGAGTTCCCCTGGATCACAGGACCAGGATTCAAGTTCTCAGAGGGCTGAGCGGGAAGGGGTGACTATCAGTGATGAGACGGAGGCTGGTGATGGTGATGGTGATGGTGAGGGGGAAGATGTCTTGTTTCCGGGACTCCATGACAAGATCTTTTATTGCTTCAAACAGACCTGGTACCCGAGGTTCTGGTGTATACAGCTCATATGTTGGCCATATCCTTTTCAAAATATTTCTTATTTGAGTCATTATTACTGTTGATATTATGTTTCAGGAAAAAATGCATGTCACCAAACAGTTCATTTAGAATCATCTTTCAATATGCGTATACAATTTTACATGTATCTCTAGATTGATTTTGATTAGCTTCATCAATTTTTGTTTTCCACTGATGGCAGATACAAGAAATCTCTTGTAATCTGTTATATTTTTTTAATTATTCAAACTATATTGTCTGCTGAGTGCCAGAAGAACATTAATTCATATTTGCATATAGAGGTAGAGTTCTTCTAGTTCTCATCAGATTATATTTCACATGACTTAACAGTTATAATGAAGTGAAAGTTTATAGCTATTCAAGAGAGACAGTATTAGGTGAAGATAGAGTGAGTGAGAGAGAGAGAAAGAGAGAGAGAGAGAGAAAGGAGTTCTGTTCGATTTTGAATTGTGAGCTCCTGGCATTGATCTATTTGAAAGTTGTTAATTCCTGTTTACTTTACAAAACATTGATCAGATCCTATTTACAGTTCAAAATTAACTGTCCAATCTTCCTGTGGTGTTATATTATAATAACCTTTATTTACTATATATATATATATTTTGTTATTATGGGGAAGGGGGGGGGGGAGGGCTATGAAATGGACAGAATGAATGGAAGTAATGCTATAAGTTTTTAATTCAATTAAACATGAAAATCTTTATACTGAAGATGTCATTCCTTGAAGAAGAAACAAACAAAAATCATGACAGAACTATGAAAATATGACATATTAATCCCATTCATTATGTTAATAAGGATAACTACTGACTCGTAAAACTCACAGCACCTAAATGATAAAGCATACTTCGTTTTGTTATTGAAATAATCAGAATCAGCTCTCTGCATAGGCCTATAGGCCATATCCTATATTATTGGAGAATGTCTTTTCTCTCTTAAATCTACCCCCTTCCTCCCAGCATAGCTACTCGCAGATCTCCATCAACTATGCAGGGCCCCCGGTATAATCGGATAGTCCCAACTGAAAGCATAGTGCGCTAAATCGGAAATGACCCAGCGTTGGCCTGGCACATTGTAGCATACCTGGAGTAATCGAACCAGGTACATTAGACCCTATGATGGGGTTTGTACAAGGAGGGGTGATGTTACCAAGGAGCTCTGCGTTGTCTCTTTGACGTTACTCATCACTTTGGTTCATCAGGAGAAACTGATTCTTGAAGTGGTCATTTGGGTCAGCTTCCTGTGCATGTGATGCTAATTCCCAGGTTGCATAGCGAAATGTAGTGGCACACTGGCACATCTCTTTAGGTGCGTCCGGAATGAAAGAGGCATAATAATGGTGATATTGATGAATTTAAAAGTGTGACTTCACATTATAATCTGAATGACCGCTACAATATTATCCAGCCTAACCACTTGAAGTAGTTGAGTTATGTAATAGATGTCCTGATGATGTAGTTCTTCTCTCTTTGCACTAAGTTATGCTGTTCAACAGGTGTGCATTTTGCATTCTAGATGCGTTTTTTACCTTTTGCTAAACTACTTTAATCTGCATCACTTATTCATCTATTTCCGTTTTCATAAATTTTTGTTAATAAACGGTCCGCTGCCAGTAACTCAACTCATGATAGCCCATGATGGGGGTAACCAAGCTTTTTAACTATTTTGTTCTCAATATTATAAAATGGTGAATCTGTACAGTAATATAGATAATGGATTTGTTGTTCATAATAAGGCCAACAAATTCTAATTACAAGAGCGATCGTTCACTTTTGTAAGCATGCATTTTCCAAAAATCAGACTGTTATGTGTTTTGCATTTGGGCCCTGTTGTATAATTTCCCATCTTACATTTACATTCTTCCTGATATGAACCTTATATCGTATGATCATACAAAACTCTGTTGGCTCTACCACATAAATATTAGTATAGAGGGACTGTGTAAATGTACAGACTCGGAAAAAGGACATGTGCGTGCCAGCTCACAAGACACTCTTCCCAGCACCTTGCCCGGTTGTCCCTCATTTGTATTTATATTTCTGTAGCAGGTCTGGTGAAACCCAAGTCGGTATCTAGTGAAAGGAATAGGAGGTGAACTGTTTGTAGACCATTACTGGCGTGCTTGGCATGGCCGCAGAGTGTCGACAGAGGACTTCAGTTAGCACCAGGGCATGTCATTCCTCTACTGAAACATATCTCGATTTAGGGGCCGGCATGAAAGTCGGACCCAGAGCCCTCACGTAACACATAATACACCGCAGATTCGGGAGATAAGTTTATGCGAGTCAAAGGGGGAGAATGATAGGCTATGTAAGGGAGAAAAGGAGGAACGTAGACAGGACTTGTAGAAAGAAAAATGAAGAGCAACAAATAGATAAATAGATCAAGAAAGAAACAGAAGACAGAAAAAAAGGCAAATACAAAAAAGATGCAGTACTGAGAGAGAGAGAGAGAGAGAGAGATGACAAATGTAAGAACTATTTTGTTAAAGAGATTTTATTCAAATAATCATGACTGAATTGGCAATATTATAAAGCTCTTGATTGACAGAATTACAGGTCTACTGCTCAAAAATAGAACCAGCATATATGGTGAACATAAGGCTATACCCTTTGTTGATGTATGGATAATGCTCTTTAGGAACTTAAAATGGAAGAAAGAGCTAGTTAATAGTGTTTCATAATCTTTCTTCAATATTGACTTCCATTAATGGGAAATAGGTTCCGATCTATACCCCATGGGACCCTACTGTATATTTGCAGTTTCTTAGAAACTATAATACTACAAGCTAGGTAGTTGGCAGCCACAGGAGTCGATATGATAATACACTATAAAGCGGTGTGACATTGGGTATCTACACTCTGCACCGTAATGTACCATTTATTGCACACCTCCAAAACCCACAGATTTTTTTTTTGCTCTTGAAATATTCATAGCCTGTATGAATTGCATTCACCAATATTTCTATAGCTCAAGCCATGCATAGCCAAACCTTTGACTCACAAAACGCAGGCTGTATTCATAACACACCTAATCATTTTTCCCTCTTTGCTTTGGCCTATTTTTATACTCCATAACAATGCCAAGTTTTGAGATCAAAATCCAACAATATGATAATAAAAATCAATATTTTTGACTTTGTTCGTAACAGTTCCTGGTCTACCATGGTACAAATCATATCTTTGTGTGGTTACAGAATAAATGGCCCTACACATTTAGGCCTATGAATGAAAAATGGAGTTTAAATCTGTCTATGTAGTCCATGTTAACCCCATTTCAGTTCTGACCCACTCAATATAATTTTTCTTGCAATAGGTATGATTGTATTTTTTAATTTTTTTATAGAAGGTCAGATACTGAAGGAAATAAGGGATTAGGTAAATAAAAATTGTAAAAGTAGCATTGCTCTTACTTTGGCTGAAACCAGAAGGATGTGAGGCTGCAAATTGTTAATGTTCACGATTTAGTGCTTGGCAAATACTCACCATTTAGTTTCATTCTTCATTGTAATTTGAAGGAAACCGAGAGTAAATTTATAAAGAAATGGACTTTGATTTTAAGGTGACACCAAGTATGAATAATGTGACCATGCATATTCCTCTTTCCTCTTTGTTATCAATGTATTCATGTAATGGATAAAATGATTGGATTTCTCAGTCATTGTACTTTTGAGTAAATATTATAATTTGTCATTCAGCCTAAAGCCGCGAACCAATGTCAAAATACATCTTTGTTGAATATCGCTTGCCTCAATCTGAGGATATGAATAAAACTATCCAGATGATCATGGCTAATTGAGCAACAACAAAAAATGTAGAAATTATTTCATACATTTCTAGATTGAAATGACTTTTGTGTCTTCAAATTATAAGAGTGGCAAAATATAATCTTTTGTTTTCGTACAAACTGGCTAATAACTGGCAATGCCATGGTATTCATAATACCTGTGCCATTTAATTATATTTATCCTCATCATGTCTATGTGTGTTTTGGATCCTGTGCTGGTCAGGCTGCTTTAATTAGCGATGCTAATGGGGTGTTTAATGAAGGAGTTTACTGTCCAAAGTTCATGAGACATAACCACCACGAAGGTAAACAGAACCCATGTGCCTTCATGCTCATATCATAGATAGCTCATGCACACATTGTCTGAGAGGTTGTCTTGTACTTTTCAGTATAAATTGGCAAGACTAAGAGAAGAAATGATTATGGTGTGCAGATAATAGATTTCTCAGTATATTTTATTGCACAATCCTCTTACTTATCAAAAGAATGTTACAGAGAAACCCATTTCTACCGGATTCATATCGAGTAGAAATGATATATTCTCTGTAATAAAAGGCCAGAGACGATTGTCTCCATAATGGTTATAAAAAGACCAGCATGCTTTGGCACAGATATGATTGGATTTGAACAAGGTGTTTATACATGTATACCGTGTTATTGATGATGAAAAAGCTATGAGAAACACCATTAATATCGTGGGTATGTAGTTATAAGGTCAGATATAACATTTCCAATTATGTTACTGATCTTGAAACATTATGAAGAGCGTCATATGGATTGAAAATGGAAAGGGGTTGGAGACGATATTATTGATCATTAAAACGTTGTGAAGGACGCCATTAGTATCATGGATACGCACAAGGTCAGAGATGAATTTGCCTATGTGTAACTGATCTTGACAACGTTATGAGGAGTGTCATATGAAGTGGATATAAACAAGGTCAGAGATGAATTTGCCTATATGTAACTGATCTTGAAAACGTTATGAGGAGCATCATATGAAGTGAATATAAACGAGGTCAGAGACAGTGCACCTGACCGCATGTAGATCGTCGTGTGTTTGATCAATTAATCCTGAGAAGCCGCCGAGGTCTGTGAAATGAATTAGAAAATGACAAATATTACCCGGTAGCAAGAGATGAGGGTCATCACTGTGAGATATGGACGCATCTCATTATACCACTGATGGGTAGTTACCATTGTGTATGGCTTGTGTGCACGGTTGCAAGGCTTATATTTATTAGATATGATTATGATCTATGACCGGAAACTAATTTGGAGAGATTTTTTCATCATTTCAGAGATAAAATATGTAGTAGTAGTGGTGGTTTATACCTGACTGCTAAGAAAGCATTAATGCTTGTTAGTAAGCAATAATTATATGAATTATACAATTTCCAGTTACTCTGTATGTCATTTCTAAATGGCATAGTTTGGATTTTGATATGAATGTAGGCCTTATGACTGCTTATGTATACAGGCTAGAGTATGTACATGTACAGTGTACCATTAGATTACTTTTGTTTTTTTGTTTTTTGGTAGTATGTATGCAATACATCATTTTCTACGGAAATACATTTATAAAAACTAGAACATGAGACTTCAAAAAGGTCAAATAATTGATTTGAGCAACATTTCCCTGTTTCCGCCTTGCGCATTGTGCATTCCTTTTCCCATAAGCAAGCAATGATGAAGTGAACATCATTTGGTTCACATGTTAATTGCTTGTTCTACCTTGGTCCATTCCAATTTGCTTGCTTCCTCGTCCACCCTGTGGACACAACACTAGAGCAAATATCATCAAAATACATAGGAAGAGAATTAAGATTGAGTGAGAGAGAGAGAGAGAGAGAGAGAGAAAGAGGGAAAGAGAGAGAGAGGGAAAGAGACAGAGAGAGAGAGACAGAGAGAGAGAGAGAGAGAGAGAGGGGAGAGGGAGGGAAAGAGACAGAGAGAGAGAAAGGGAGGGAGAGAGACAGAGAGAGACATAGAGAGAGACAGAGAGAGACAGAGAGACAGAAAGATAGGGAGAGACAGAGAGAGAGACAGAGAGAGAGAGACAGTTATAAACAGAGACAGTGAGAGACAGACAGAGAGAGAGAGACAGAGACAGAGAGAGACAGAGAGAGAGAGAGAGAGAGAGAGAGAGAGAGAGAGAGAGAGAGGGAGAGAGAGAGGGAGGGGGGAGGGAGAAATAGCAAAAGAGGTAGAGGATGGGGAAGAGGAAGAGAGAAAGGTGAGACTGGAGATCGAGTTGTGGTCGAGAAAGAAACAGAATCATATTGAAGAATGAAGAGACAGGTACATGTTGTATGATGGATTGAGAATGAGAGAGAGAAAGAGAGAGAGAGAGAGAGAGAAAGAGACAGAGAGAGAGAGAGAGATAGGGAGATAGTTCTGTACACATGAGGAAGAAAGATAAACAATATACTGTAGATTGTTTGTAAACTATTGTGCTTTTTGTGTATTTTAGCCTAGTTTAAAGGATTCAAAATGGTGTTTGGGCATGCTGTACAGAGCTTGTTTTTCGCCCTTTGTGTAAAGCAATTGATGAGCTGTTTGAGTCAATATGTGTTGCTTGCAATGGCTATGGATATGTGGAATCTTTTATAGTGTCAATTTTGCTATGGATATGTGAAGTAGTGCTGTAACATCACGGATATCTCCAATTCCGTTTAACCGCCAGTCAAAACCGGACGGTTTTCGGTTAAACGATTTATTTATAAAAAAAAAAAAAAAAAAAAAAAAAAACATTTTTTTTTTTTTTTTTTTTTTTAAACTTTTTTTTAAACTCTTTTTTTTTCTTCACCGACTCTGTCGGCAGCAAGCCAGGTCCGTGTGAAAAAGCGGGAAGGAATTTCATTTGTGCTTGTGAACTTGTCATAAATAATAGTAACAATGTCGATTTTAGAGGAATGTGTAAGATCGTTAATGTAAAGTAAAAACAGTACAGGACCTAGGATAGAACCTTGTGGTAGGCCATGTGTTCAAGTTGGATGAATTATTATTATAAATTACATATTGAGATCTATTACAAAGATTACTTTCAAACCAAGATGACAGACAAATTGGAGTGTTGTTCTAGTTTCAGAGTGGTGAGTCAACACACAGATTACTGAGCTGGGAGACATTGCCAGGCATAGTGCCAGGTGTAGGGGCATAAATCGAAACTTTAAAAAAAAAAATATAAAAAAAAAAAAAAAAAAAAAAAAAAAAAAAATTAAAAAATTAAAAAAAAAAAAACAAAAAAAAAACGGGTAAACGAAACCGTCCAATTGAAAACGGAATCCGCCATGGGCGGTCGGATACCGGACGGTTAAACGTTTGACTACAGCACTAATGTGAAGTCTGTTTTGTGATGTAGAGTTTGGTATGGTTTAAAAACCCAATTCCTTGAATTTCCTGCAAATTTCCTGCAAATTTCCTGCAAATTTCCTGCAAAGGATTGTGCATCTGCAAAAAATTCAAAAGAGGGCCGCAAGAATAATATTGAACAAGACATATGACACACCGTCGGCTGATTTGTTTACAAGTCTTAAATGGATGACACTAGACAAGCGGTTTGAGTTAAGTCGCGTTATGATGATATATAAATGCGTTCATAACTTAGCACCCTCTTACCTTCAGGTAGGCTTAATCAATCCTAATGATGTACATGAGCATCATACAAGGCAAATAGACAGTGGATGTTTACGTGTGCCTAGATTTCACACTGATTGTTATAAGTGTAGCCCAATTGTTTCTTCCATATTTGAATGGAATAAGCTAGATAATTCGTTGAGAACGGCTTCCTCTGTCAATTCATTTAAGAGATTGTTTAAACAAAGTTGTAATTTGTGAATGGCTCAGCCGTACATACACTACGTGCATGTTCTGTAATATTTACATGTCTTATTCACATAATTGCGACTTAATTAATATTTTCCTATTGACATTACTGCTTACTAGGTTAATGATATATGTTAATTTTGCAAACGAGTATTATTTTTGTAACTGTTCTGTATAAATGTTATAAACGATGTAAATATGTTCATTCAGGGCCCCATGGAAGACCACTACTTGCTGGTGAATGGGCTACCCTGTCAAAAGATCAGAAATAAATAAATAAATAAATAAATGACTTGTATCCGCAAAACTCAACACAGTATTGATTTCTATTCATAAATGTGAAGCATTTTTTTGCAATGTCAATATGAGCTTTTAATTGAGCTTCATATTTCCTAATAAAAAAGATCAAGGAAAAAAAAATTGCTGATATAAATGATTGAATGAATGATGTTGAGACTGAGAATGAACTGTTTCAAGAACATAGACAAATCGTCCCTATTTTCACGAAGTGACGGTAGTGAGGAAAATCGCATATTTGCGTGCAGATTTTCCTCACTACCGTCACTTTGTGAAAATAAGAACGAAATGCAGGATGAAAATACTCTGCACTTTGACTTGTGAATGTGAAGAATGGATCGTGATCAAAAGTCCATCTTTGGTTGGCATGCATGCAGGCAGACAGGCTTGCCCTCCTGACATGTATTTTGATGGTTTTCTAATCTGCATAGATGCGCTCCCAGATGATGAGAGACTGGTATGAGAGACTGGTATGACAGGAGGTGGGAGGAGAGATCAAGAAGCAGCTGGGATGCTCCTCTCTTCATCAGTAGCCGTGGTGATTCTCTCAGACTCAGAGAGGAAGCGGGGGCAAGGAAGGGGGCAAGCACTGTTCATTATTGTTCTTCCAGTTCCAATGTATCATCACCCATGATGAGAGGACTCTGTATATGCGTGTCACATCAATGGGCGGACATGACTTTACAAAATGTATTTCATTCGCTATCTTGACAGTTCTTTAATAACGACCAGTATCACCTTTCATCTCTCTAGAGCTATACATAGTATCATGACTAGACCAGAGCTGCCAACTAGTACGGATTTCCCGTAATTGGTACGGAAATTAACGACCATTACGGAATGTTGTCTCAAATTACGGATTTAAAAAAAAAAAATGATTTTTTTTTTATTTTTTTTTAAATAAATTAAATATGATTGATCGTAGCGAGTGCTGTGAATAGAAGCCATTTTTCATGATAAACTGTGTTGTGATGACCTGAAATTCAATATTGAACATGTTTGTGTGAGTAAAATCACCAAAAATTTCAGATAATCATGCGTCCGCGCAGTGTTGGCGTGCCGTTTTTTTAGATTCATAGCGCCGCATAAGAAATTACTGATTTATACCCCAAATTACTGATTTTGAGCCTTGTGATTACTGATTTTCTGTTCTGGAGGTTGGCAGCTCTGCTAGACTGTTTTGGTGGTGAATATCATGATGGTACATCAATGATCAAAATATTCCCCATCTTTCAAATCTTTCTTTCATCATTAATACCGCTGGGAATAAGATCCATTATCTTAATGAATTTGATATATGCAGAGATTGAAATGGATAGTAACTTTGTGTTGTAAAGAATTCAGCCTTCAGGCTCTGTCACCAAGCGATAGGCAGAAGAGTGACTGTAAATTTCCCTTCTTTTGTAATGTTAAAAACAACTAATGAATATCTTTGGATAAATCATACCATACACTAGTATTATAGACAAGCTCAACCAACGAGCCTGTTCTAAACAAAGAAGTACATGTATTAACATCGTGTATACTTGAACATTCACATGTATGTAATTTACCCTTGGAAGTGCAGCATAGAATAAGGAGAATGTATATTTAGTAAATATTTTGAATTGTACAGTCTCGCTATATTTCCTTTTCTAATATACTTTTCATCATATCTGACCCAAATATTCAAAATCTGTCAACCTACACATGTATACTGTTGACTCATTTCTTTAAACCTTGCCATGTCCTTGAATAGGAAATGGAGAAACACAGTTGATATGCAATGTAGAAATTCACACAGAAACATGGCTAAAAGTCAGAATCTTTAGTATTTGTTTTTATACGGTTCAGTAAGTAAGTAAACATGAGGTCGCTGCCATTTGATTCTTCTTTCTTCTTGATATTAATCGCGTGAGTTGATTTCATACACATTGTCCCATATTTAATGAATTAGATTTGACTGTTTGGACAGGATAAGGTAGTACATGTAGGTATGGTATGCTGATAGTGTGATATACAGGAATGCTTCCATGCATGTTAGTATTCATCACTACCTCAATGGTTTGACCTATCTCCTGCATAATGAATATGTGAGAAAAGAAAATCTTTCAGATGGATGAAGTGAAATCAAAGAGAAACTATTTATACAAAAAAGGTTTAAAGAGAGAGAGGTAGAGAGAGAGAGGGGGGAGAGACAGAGTGAGAAATAGAGAGAGAACGAGACAGAAAGAGAGAGAGTGTGAGAGTGTGAGAGTGTGGGAGGGACAATAGAGAATGAGATAAAGAGGGGAGTGAGAGAAAGAGAGAAAGAGAGAGAGATAGGGAGAGAGAGAGAGAGAGAGAGAGAGAGACATAGAGAGAGAGGGAGAGAGACATCGGGTTCATACAGATAGATACGCCATCAGAAAGAGAATGACAATACTAACCCTTGGTAATCATAATGTTGTCTATTCAAGGCTTTTGTTTATACCTTCTACAGACCAGTAACTAAGGCCAATCAAGCTCAAGGATATCGACTGACAAGCAAGTAATTGCAATCGATGAATTAAAATAGTCATTTTGAGGGCAGATAATAATTGATCCCGAACTTTTCATTCACGTACTAGTTCCAGCACAATGCTCGTGCCTTAGAATTTTCAGATGATGCGTGTTGTATTAGATTCAGATCGTCTATTGGTTATGTTGGTATACGATTTGTGCTGACAAAATATTGTTCAGTGTATTGCTATATTGTTTAGCAGAGATATGTACTGTTTAGAAATGATGCCAATGATAAAAATTGTATATGTGTAGACCACAGATTGTATTTCTTTCTGACTTAAAGTGAAATACCCTTAACTGCAAAAAAAGAATAAGAATAGTAGTATCTTTCATTTTCTTCACTATATTCTTATGACTGTCTCCAAAGAAATCTGGAAGCTATTAATATGTTTTATACCTATCAATTTCTACTTGAATTGCAAAGCAAATATATTAAGACGCTATATTTATTGACAGGGATTGTAAACTTGAAGAGCCAGAACAAATGAAACTATAGCCATGTGCTAAATGAATGAGGGTAATAGAAGTATATAGTCAGCATGTTATATCTCACTTGTGTATAGACCTATGTCTCTCTTTTATAGTGCAATATATTGCAAATGAGGCAATAGATTCTGTTTACACAAAAGCAGTAAACTGCAGACAAAAATGCACTATTATATGAAGGATGCATTGTGGAGGGGGGAACGAGAAGAGGATAGAAAGAAAACGATAATACATGTATGACCTTTAAACTTTGTTACATACAAACATTTATTCTGGTTAACCGCCTGCAGTACAGTTTAAGAGCCCACTTTTGGTTCATTAAAACCCTGATAAAGCATTCAGGCTTTGAGGCTCTCATTAATATTACATTCTAATTAATGGAGCCATTAGTCCGATGTGTTTTTATCCATGTAAAGACTTTGTCAACTCTCCATGCTGTACAAGGCCATGCTACACCTGTGTCTAGTAATCGCTTCTAAAATGATTGCCTTCACATTTTGTTGTAATCCAGGCTTAATTAAAGTCCAAAGTACAAGTATCTAGATAACTGATGGATGGGCCTCATGTAGAGGAGGTGTTGAATATACATCAAGCCTCGTGAAAAAAAGAGGTGTCCTTTATCTCTCTTTCTGTAAAGAGCTAATGGTCTGAAAGAGGTTTACAGGTTATTGCCTTTCAACACCCTTTGTCCCTTTTTTTTTTCTTCTCATATTTATTCGCCTGTACTTGTAAGTGGTGGTGGTGGGGGGGGGGGGGGGGATACAAAATATAACCACTAGCTCCTTTACACTCTTAAGTTGACCTCATACAATCATATTACAATGCAGGCATTTTTTAAAGCACCTTCTTAAACACCTTTCAACACCTTCTTAAAGTAGTTTGACAGTTTTTGTTGGTAGAAATCACCTTGGAGAGCCAGAAGGGCATTAACTCTTATATTTTAACACCTTTCTGCCTCTCAACAGATGAAGTCTATTCTCCTGAGACCTGAAATGTGTAAACATAATGAAGGAACGCTGTCTTAATAGGTGACAGGTCAGTTATCGTCTGTTCAGTTCCAGAAGGGTGTTAAGTCTGTGTTGAAGTATATGGGTTAATGCCCTTCTTGCGGCAAACAGACGTTATTATAGGTGTGAGTTTAAAGTCCCTGGATATGAGTCTATTAAAGGTGCTACTAACATTATCATCAGTACCATTAGGTTCTACCGGAGAATGAAAAGAAATTGACCATAGCTAAATACCATGAGAAATGCATGCTTGATTGTTACTCATCATATAGCTATCAGGGGGGGGGGGGGGGGGTATGTGAATCGCAGTCATCTAGAAGTACTTTCTACATCCAACAAGGGTATGCATGTGGGAATAATTTGGATATAATGTACATGTACTTGTATTATTTTAACTTAAGAAAAGGATTTTATATCTTGACGAAGTAGTAGTAGTAGTAATAGTAGTGTAGTAGTAGAAGTAGTAATATTAATAGTGATAGAGAGAGAGAGAGAGAGAGAGAGAGAGAAAGAGAGGAAAAGAGAGAGGAAAAGAGAGAGAAAGAGCAAGAAAGAGAGAGAGAGAGAGAGAGAGAGAGACAAGAATTGCAAAAAGAGACATAAAATGTTATCATATTTTTTGGAATCTTCAAGGTATTTGATTCTGGAATTTAAAAACATAACCTAAGCTGGAAAAATTGTCTTGCTCCCCATCGTTAACCAAGACTTCCATGAAAAATTGATGATTTTCTTGAAAATGTTACGGACTGGATGGCAGTGTGTTGAATGCTAATGCCAATCCTGAATTCTGAAGAGAGATGGCAGGAAACTCGCAGTGTTGTCTTTCCAGGCATGAAAGCATGTATCACACAGACAGACATCTCTCAGCTAGGCACAAGTCTCTCAGTTTGCTCTCTTGTATTACATCCTCTGAGGATGGGATTAAACCTGCGTTTCCATGACAACAGAGAGCATTCTGAAGCACATCATCCATGTAGCGGATGAGGAGCATCATTGACTTTCTGTCAAGAAATATTCAGGGCCCTTTACAGAGAGGAAGAGAGAGAGGAAGGCCTCCAAGTCATGCACTAGAGACAGCATTTTGTCATTGTTTATGGATACATACGTGCAGTGTGTACTGTACTCTATGGGCCGAGTGGAGCGTACATACGTAGGTATTGATTGTGGCGCTGACTTGTTATTGTTGATGCTCGTGAGAGATGGCCTTGATTAAGGAACGTTTGAATGAACTTGATTCATCTCGCACAACAACAATGTGAGGCTACGTATTAGATATCATCACATTGCATCAACCCCAAGACATGTCTAGCATTTATATACAAGATGTATGCATTCACATTGAATAACAAGAAATGGAGGTCCCTAAAAGAATACCTGTATCAATTTTACCATGCTTGAATTTAATGATACTAATTGCATAACAACATCAATATTGTCAATGTGCTGTAGGGCTAAGGTACTCGCTCAGAGACTTCTTATATCAGTGGTTCCTAATGTGTGTGATAGTAGTGCTATGGTTAAGGCCTAATTTATACATTGCCGATAAAAAAAATGGAATTAAACATGCTAGGTAGCTCTACTACGTGATTGTCCTTTTCCGTTGAACTTGGAAAACTGGTTGACGATCGTGGATGCATGTCAGAAATGACACCAGAAATGGAGCCACAAACAAAAGATCTGTGAGACCTGTCCTGGATGGGAGGGATGAAGCAGCTGATCACCACGGGGACATCTCATCGAGATGTGAACAAAGTGAGCCGTATTGCTCAATGCAAGACTCGGCCGGCCAGGGGGACAGGAAACGAGCGGCTTTTTGACAGGAAGCTATTGATTTGATATGAATGACGGGGAGGCCTGCTATAGGGAAGCAGGTTATAATGAACTTAATTGTGGGTCCCCCTCCGATCAGAGGAATACTTCATGATATTACTAAGAAAAGAGAAAACGTTATAGAAGAGCAATTTAACAGGACTAGCTTGTCAAAATAGAAGGTGATTTGAATTTTAAAGAGTCTTTGGCAGGTGAAGAAAAGATAACATTGAATCTCCCTTATGTTTTGGTTTTGAAATGTATTGTGTTTCATGGCTTCCTTCTTGCATAATGTCCATTTTGATTTTGGATATAATCTTGTTTTATATCTCTCTATCTCTCTCTATGTTTCTCTTTCTCTCTCGCTCTCTCTTTCTCTTTCTTTTTCTCTCTCCTCTTTCTTTTTCTCTCTCCTCTCTCTTTCTCTCTCTTTCTCTCTCTCTTTCTCTCTCTCTCTTGCCTCTCCCCCTCTCTTCTCCTCTCCCACTCTCCTTCCAGTGTCCACATCCATTCATACTCGTTATGGCATGTGGAGTGAGAGCCCGCTACCAACCATGCTTACTGTTTTATAGATGGAGGTCAGAAATTCCTGCCCCTCCTGTCCTCAGTAAAAGATGGGACCCCTCTCTCTTTTATGACCCTCTATGAAAGACTGATACCACAGAAGGCGTGTCTGCACTATCTCGAGATAGCCAAATATCCAGCTATTTGAATTATCCTGATCGCAAACTATCCAGCTTATTTGCGTCTTCATTAGACCGAAGTAGCAAATTAGCTGGATAGTTGGTCGGGATAATATCCCAAGATATCTCGGTCTAGTTTGCGGTTTTCCTTGTTTACTAGTTATACTAGCGCGGCCCTGAGCGGAGGTCAGTGTATAGATCGCATACTGTGCGAGGAAAACCGGAAATCGTTGTGCATGATGGGATCGGGATATTTGACTCCGTACTTCGGTCTAATGAAGACGGTCGCAAACTATCCCGCTAGTTGGGAAATAGTGGGATATTTTGCAAACTAGACCGAGATATCTTGGGATATTATCCCGACCAACTATCCAGCTAATTTGCTACTTCGGTCTAATGAAGACGCAAATAGCTGGATAGTTTGCGATCGGGATAGTTCAAATAACTGGATATTTGGCAATCTCGAGATAGTGCAGACACGCCTAGAGTGACCCTTATAGATGGTCATGACACATGGGGGATAAGACCTGAGAAATGATTGATGGCAGCATGGTAGATATATGATAGTTTGTAATCTGTTGGGTGGGAAGTGGAATTTAAAAATTATTTTCTGTTTCGAGGGAGGGGAAGGGGTGGGGGGCTTCTTAGTTGAATGGAAATGAAACAATGAGACAAAGACAGATAAAGACAGATGGAGAGAGATAGAGAGAGAGAGAGAGAGAGAGAGAGAGAAAGAGAGATGGGAGTGAAGTAAAATAGTGTAAAGGTTATGAGAGGAGAGAAAGAGCAACAAAGAAAGAGAGAGAAAGTGAGAGAGAGAGAAAGAGAGAAAGAAAGAGAGAAAGAGAGAAAGCACACTTGCATTTTATATAAATTTGGGAGATTCTTTTCTGCTGATATTTTGATAGATTTTAGAAAAGCATTCAGAATCATTGCCCTATGATATGAGTAATCTTTTTGTTATTAATTTTACATTTACAAATAACATTAGATGCTGAAAAAGCAAGCATTCCCATCCTGTAGTCCTCTCATCTAATACCAGTAGTTACTATTTGAAGTTAGTACCAGCTGTCTAGAGTAGACGATGTACTATCCTCTACGGGCTCGCCATATATGGAGCTGAACCTGTTTTTCAGGCTGATTTAACCTAGCTGCCCTGGTAGTTGCAATGGGCTTGCATGATGGCGGAATGAACGGCGTCCTTGGCAAATTATTACCAGCTCTGCTCACTCACCCTGCCTACCAAGTCATGGTGTTGGAATCACGGCCCAAATAATGTTCGGAGCAGCCGAGCAGAGCAAAAGAGTGCTCCTGTTGGCAGTCAAGTGAGCGCGATGGCATGTTGTGTGTGTAATTGCATACATGACAGTGCCGTATGGGTCAATTTATCTGGAGGTGTGAATTCAAATTTATTCACATTCCTGTAATGATTCTTCCATGCTAGGATCTCTGTTTAAATCTTATCATAGAGGCAATAGAATTGCATAGATTTCAGGTTTTGAAATTTTAATACAGAATGCTTTCACCCTAGGGAGCGAAATCAGATGTCTGATGAAATTTAATGGAAGAATAAGCATGTTACAAAATGAAAGTTAATTACATTGTCCTTCTGTAACTCTTAACTCAACAATGTTGATACATTAGTCAGTGCATGCTGTAGTCATGCAGTAAGCGGTTCTACCGCATATGTTTTGTCCATGTTCTCGCTTTCGTTTCTGATCCCGCCCGCATCTGACATTCTGGGCGTGATTACGACGCGAGCCTTCAAGGATGGAAATCTTCTTTGTCTTTGATCCGTGTAGGCACAGCTGGGGAAAGTTGTCTTGGCATGGCCCATCTGTCCCTACGTGTCATACTAACTATTAAGACACAGATTGGATTGGGCATGATGTGTCCTCCCAGCGCATGCAACACATCATAGCAAACAATAGGATACTTCTGTAATGCGTCTCAAATACGTGACTCGGGATAACGATCGCTGCTGGAATAGGTGACTTGCTGTATCATCACGTAGACAATTAAAGGATGCGTTTTACAAGACTAAGGTGGTGGTGTGAAGAAGTAGAAGAAATATAATTATACAGGATTGTGAATTGTTTAAAAATATTCAAGTACGACTGAAATTCTAGAGTCACCTTTCAATTCAGAAATATTCAGAATACATGAAAATCAGATTAGGAAAGGGGATGATAAAAGAACCTATCGAAAAATTGCAAAGGAGAAGAAATTATTTTATACTGTGTATATATCCCCCTTTTTCTATATATCCTCTGTGATAATGTATCCTGTAATTACGACATGACCAGTGATAAATATGTTTGATTATTTTCTGGTTCGTTATTCTGCACGTATCCCTGTTGGTTTAACTATCCACCTTATCACATAATCTGCCAAGCCAATGTTACCTTCATATGTCAATATGACCCCTGCAGGAAATAGTCATTTACCAAAAATGAAATGTTAATTATTGGCTCAATGCAGATAAAGATTTCTGACTCATGCTATAGGACTATCTGTCATGAAGGAAAGGTTACTCATACAATGCTTCCTACATTGTTAAACTGTTCCAGAGATGCCAGAACATTTTGGGTGCATTCAGGAAGTGTATTTTAGAAATTATGTTAGTCTCGAAAAATTGGGATTTGGGTATATTCAGCAATCTGAATAATATCGCTTTCAATGGGTTTTTTAGGAATCCTAGAGATATTTGCCAATCGAAGTTTGAGAGAGACCTGACCATCATTGTTTTTGGACAGATACCGCATCAATGATATAAAAAAGACCAGGAATTATCTAATTAGTCTTACATCACACTTTTTAAATGGCAGAGCACAAGAGGTTGGTTTGTGACTGAAATGATTAGACATTTGATTTGTGAAAGCAATTAATCTCAATATGTGAATATTTATCAAATGATGAAATCCCTTTAATTTTCTTGTGGATTGGACCAAATATGAATAGGATTGGTATCACATTAAGTATGAATTTGATATTAATGCAAATGGGAATACTAATGTCTGGGATTTAAAAAAAATATGCTACAACGCTGCATAACAGCTGAGAGATGACGACATAAAATATGTATCATCTGCCAAAAGCCAGAATAGTGTTAATTTTATAAAAAAAAGTACATGTATGTGAGTTTTCACCTTCTGACTCTCAACGATGATAGACTTTTTACGAGAAAGGGAAAATTGAACACTAAAATGAAATGAAGGATGATGAAAACATTTTTTATTTAAAATTGAGATAACCAGCACCTGGGACTGTATCAAACTCGTACATTACCTATCATGTTGAATTTATGCTTTCATTTCTATTGCATTTGAGTTTAGGGTATGATAGCATGGAATAAATGAAAGAAATCTGGGAACAGATTTATAGAACTGATTAATTGCTATGAAATGGGGAAGAAGACGACCGTCACCGTGGAGATACATGCTGTCATCCTCAGTGTGTTTTAATGCGAGAAGATACCCATGATAGTTGAGCCACAGAGAAGGTGATGGAGAGAGCTAGAGTGAAAATAAAAAGGCAGGCAAACAAGCCTTATAATGTACACTCACTGCAGCAAGATGCAATTAACATATTCACGTACTTGCACCTCCCCTCTGTCTGTCGCACCTGACGACGCTTTATTGGCACGCACAGGGGTATTAGCTGTCTGTCTGTGCCGATGGATGAGAGAGAGAGAAAGGGAGTGAGAGAGTGTGTGAGAGAGAGAGAGAGAGGTAGACAGATTGAGAAAAGCAAGGAACAGAGTCTCAAAGGCGTATAAACAGGGAGAGAGAGAGAGAGAGAGAAAGAAAGAAAGAGAGAGAGAGGTAGACAGATTGAGAAAAGCAAGGAACAGAGTCTCAAAGGCGTATAAACAGGGAGAGAGAGAGAGAGAGAGAGAAAGAAAGAAAGAAAGAGAGAGAGAAAGGTAGACAGATTGAGAAAAGCAAGGAACAGAGTCTCAAAGGCATATAAACAGAGAGAGATAGAGAGAGAGAGAAAGAGGGACAGAGAGAGAGAAAGATATGCAGATCATAGAAAATATGAAAGGGGAATTCAAGTTAGTATGAACGCAAATGAAAGTAAACATACAGCGAGAGAGAGAGAGAGAGAGAGAGAGAGAGAGGGAGAGTGCGCGAGCTTTGAGTGATGAATCAGCAAATACATAATTAGCCAGATTTAGTGTGGATGCCTGGTATACAGATTGTACTGACAACCCTGTTTGAGTACATTCTAGATTATTGTTGTACTTTCCTCACAACCTTTATTAACAATGGAATTAAATTAGAAACAGAAAGCAAATTTGCAGTGATTGTGATGTCAAGCGAGGATATTAAGTAATTTTAAACATAATAGAGCTGATTGTGGTATAATTGTCTGATATATTAAGATAATTTCTATGTATTTAGACTGCATGCATCTTCTTCATTACATATATAAACAAAAAAACTTGCATGTGGTTTTGGTTAAAAAGCAAGTAGTGACATGTTTTCACCAAAATGATTTGATTAGAGTTACTAACATATTGGGTATCATGAAACTTGATTTTAGTTGGAAATAGAGTGATTGGTTTGGTGTTTGGGGCCAAAACTACTGCAGAGGTAATAGCTTTTTTGTCAATTTCCTTGTGAAAGAGTACAGCGTACTATGCAATCTTCTATCACATTATGCATAGAAGACAGCAGCCCATGGCATCCATTTTGTGCTGGTGACATACACTCCACCTTCTCGCATGGACGAGGGCGACAAACAAACGTCCCTCCCTTCAAACAAACGAACGGCACAGAGGCAGACATGTCGTCAAACATTTCATGTTCCAACGCTGCCCATTTTCATCAATCAGTTAGCATTGCCCATGTTTATATACCTACAGACTGACTGCCCCAACCCAAGCCAAGGAGAATTGATTGTCTCTATGCCAGCTAAAGCTATAATACATATTTGACCTCCATTTGTAGCATCTCGAGGAGAGGAGTATATTCTTTAAGATCGTGCCTAGGGCATGGATAGCATGGTCAAGTCGTAGGGATTAACATCCAAAGTGTAGCATTTCTTTAGAGCCAGAAGGGATGTAACCAATAGCTCTTCACATAGAGTTAAAGCCCTTCTGGCTATAAGCCAAGGATATGATACTGTAGATGACTCCGTAGAATTTGAAGAGGAAGGGTATAGAATATATTTTGAACCAGGAAGTCATTTTGCAATGTGGTAGTATACTAAAACCATGTATTTATGAAAGGACATGTTGTAAGCAACAGAAATGAGCACAAACACGAACCTCCATTTAGATGGTACATGTATTTTATATGGATATTAAAATGTGATGCTCCTCCAAGAGAAATATATTATTTGCTGATAAAAAAACAAACAAAAGAGATGGTCAGTTAGGAAAAGAAATAGAGGGAAACATGCAAATTATGCAGTAGTATGATGTCTATAGGGTGAAATGCAGAGATGAATTGTGAGAATAGAATGAAAATAAAGAGTTGGGAAAACAGTGATGAAGGAGTTGGTAAGACATTTTTGATAGATACCCTTTAGAACGTCGGCGGCATCATAGAATATAAATAAATGTCACAGGAGTATTATCTTCTAAGAACTTGCCAATCCTTAGGGATTATCCCCTATATCAATTCAAAATTATACTTGGACTGTGTGATAATCAGCTAGTTTTTTTCTTAACCCTTTCATAACTAAAGCAAGCCTCGTGCTGCTGGCAGAAAGCTGTTAGCATGAGTCCTTGCCTCAAAGCAAATTTCTGATAACTTGCTTCTAAAATTTTGACTACATATATTATCTTTAATCATGACAGGGATTTCTTCTTTTGTAGACTAATAAAAAATGGAAAATCAATTGTAACTACCGGTACCTACATCCGTAATTTGAGTAGTTTTGTAGTAAATAAGCATATATTTTAAAAGTTACTGGTATTTCAATGCCAACAACTTTCTCCTTAACGCAATAGTGCGCATCTGCATTTAGTTGAATGAGGCAACACGCTTACACCCTTCTGCAAGCTGCAAAGCTGGCTATCCATTTTTTTCTTCTTATTCTACCCACCACTGTCCTCAGCAGACAGTAAGCATGGTGCTATAGCGATGACCTTTCATAAACAAGCTGAATTAAGAAATGATCACCAGTTCACCACAATGTTTTATTATATAGGCACGAATGTACATTTTTCATATGGTGCAGTTAAGCAAGATCTCATCATCTTAAAGGTAAATCTTGGCCAATTAAAGGTCAGTGATTTGAGGATTTTTATAAATAAGGAGCTCACTGTGATTTGGTGGTTAACTCCATATCAGTACGCCTGTGAATAAGCTCTAGAAAAAAAAGCAATTTCTTATTACAGAATGTTCTCTGATTTATCAAAAATACAACCTCAACCCATAGCACTTTCATGTAGACAGAAAGAAATATCACATTACTGTTCGATTCTAAAATGCTTTCATTCCAATTAGTAAGTGGTTGGATGGCAAACTCGTGTTTGGACCAAATAATGAAAATCAAAATGACTGTATTTTAATTAGATACTGCCCTCGTGGGGGGAATTCTTTCATTTCCGCTGATTGGAGATGTCTATTGTATGATTTCTGATATGTAGGCTAATTTGAAGTACCTGTTGAAAAAAATAATAATTGAAAGACAAATATGAAATGGGTGAGATTTGTTAATCTGCAATTTCAATTTTGTTCCGATACTCATGAGGTACCTGTAATTGCATTATGGTCCAAGATTCTGGCTCAAAATGAGAGGAGATAATGAAACAAATAAAAGAAGGGTTAATGAACATTTGTGCACAAGCAGAATTTTTCATTTTAAAGGTAAAGACCAGTATTGGCAACGCCCCAATTTCAAAAAATGAAATGGAAGCTCTCATTACCAATCATGTGAAAGAATATGTTTTGACTAATACATGATGATAAAAAATTTGCCGGGAAACCGCCTACTAATTCATATATTTGGTAAATTTATTTCTCTCATGGTCTGGTGAGAGAGATAGGGTAGTCCCATATACATCTTTCTGTGTATAGTGCTTGTAACTTTACGAAGAATGAGCCAAATTTCTTATCATTTTGATGATTCCAGAACCTTGCAGATGCTAGATGCTAGATGATCGACCTTTTCTGATCGATTCCACAACGTTTCTTTCACAATGCAATCGCATGACCATTACTGGTCTTGACCTTTAAATACAAAACAGTGAAAAAAGGAAAAGTGAAGACTCGTTCAGTTGTAACGGGGCAAACCACCGCAAAAAAGGTTATGATTTTTTTAATGTGTAAACGAATGGGAACTGCGCATATTCACTTAGCTCTCTTTTAAGATACAGAAAGCTGAAGAGATTACATGTTACCATAAAAAAGACTGCAGTATTTTTACTGCTTTATTCCTGAACAAGGCTTAATTGTAATTGAAAGAAATGGCAGCAATGATAAAATATCTTCACATCTGAACAAGATAGCATTGTAAAGCTTGGAAAAGATGAAGCATAAGAAACTAAGGAAATGATAAATATCTATCTTATTAGCTTCCTCTTACACTGCTTCTAAACAGAATATTCTTTATCTTGCAATCTATTCTTGTAAGGTCAGAAGAATTTTTTTTTTTAAAGTACTTTAAAGACAACACATTTAATCCAGCTTAAATGTTGGAAAATATTTTCCTGTTACACAAGCCTTTATGAAATTATTCACTAGATTGTATTTTTACTTTACCTGCATTAACATTTTAAGCTTGCGATGCAATTTTTAAAGAGATGGTATTTATATTAGATATAGAAATCTAAACGAGCATTGCTTCCTGATATAGGCTCTAAATAATAATAAGAATACTAACAACTGGAATTCAAGTCCATTTAAGCCTTTTCTGTAGATTGTTGTGGGCTGCCATGTATTTTCATCTATAGGTTTCTATTGAGATAGAAATGATGTTGGAACATTTGTTTTCTAGAGAGGAAAATTTCGACATTGTTTGGTTAAACCCTCTAGCTGAGAAAGTTAAATTTAGAAAAGATACATGCTTCATTTCCTTACACAAACCACGCATGGCTGTGGACGCATACATATTTAAACATGCCGACTCCCTGCTCAAAAGCACAGGAGACTATCTTTAACAAGCCAGCCGAAACAACGTGCACTTAATGCGTCAAGGGTAACGAGGCAGTCATCACCATAGCAACCGTGCCTCCATGACAACAATTGTGACAGCCCTTCCCTTTCATTTTGTTCAGGCTTAGTTTTATTCTATTTATTTTCTTCCAAGGCTCCCTTGTTGTGTCGTCTATTGGGGGCGGGAGGGGGGGGGGGGTGATTGTTTTTGTAAATGAGAATATCAATATGTTTGTATTGGAAAACTAAAGCGTGTTCTCGTAATTTGTAAAAGAGTTGTTTCTTGAATGGAATTGTTTCTGCATGACTGTCTTGACTGAAGGGAAAGCTGTTTATTTGGCTTGATTTTGTAGTTCTCCCAGAAGGATTATTGACGTTTCCGATAAATGTCAAACCATCCTCATTAGTGCTGCTGATTTACGGATCAGAATGGATGACGTATAACAAAATTGTACTTTCCATCAGCATTACAACTTGTATATGTGACATCATGCACCCATTACAATTGAAGGAACATGTTTTTTTCTTCTATTGCTCATTACCCATCAGAAAAATATATTATTTATATATATATTTTTTTTTTTAACCGTTTAGAGATGATTTAATTTCAGATACTGTACACCTAAAAACTTTGTTGACATGGTACTCTTGTAAAAAGCAGCCGTATTTGCAGAAACAAGCTTTTGCAGATTACAAAGATTCAATGTTGTTTTAGATGTGAATCAGTTATAGTTAAAATCCAGGGTTGTTTTTGTGTGGAAAGAATTAGATACCATACTTCTTTTCCACAGAAAAAAAATTCTGAAGAAAAATTAGGACTGCTTCTCGTCATTGTATTTTTGCAGATGAATTATGAAAGCCACGTTACTCTTGGAATGTTTCTTTGGTAATGACAAGTGAAGATGGAATGTGTTTTACATCAAATGATGTTCCTGTAAAGGGATGCTGAAAATATAAATCTACTGTTTCTATAGAGAAGAAACTAGTATCAGGACAATGTGTTTTTATGTATTAGAAACAGAACAAGTCCCTTGAGGAAAGTACATCTATTTGAAAGACTAGCTGTGAATAATGCATTTATATACATTCACTTGTCATGGAACAAATGAATAACAAGCAAAAGAAAGTGCAGAAAATAAAAGTGAAGTAAGTGTACCCAGGGTGGAAGTAATATGCATTATCACAAGAAGTGAGAACGCTTCACTTCATTTTGTATATAGAACATCGTCTTCTAAAGGATTGAACAGAAAGTGGTCATTTTCCAGGCACGCGTCAGTCAGCGAAGGGAAATTGGTTTTGTCTTTTGTATCTGTTCATGCGAGAATTGAGAGTGGTAAGGAAATATTTTATATGTATTGCCAACACAGCGGATGCGGGGAAGTATTACAAAAATTTTCCTTTCTTTGTTTGTTTGAAGTATGTGGTTAGAAGCATTCAGTCATTCGTGTAACTGTAACCTAACAGTTTGGTATTACGTTTGACATTTACGTAATGGCTTTTCAGAGTGAAGTCCTTTTATTCCCTGATGTTTTTCTCAGATGTTTTCTCAATTTTACAATTTTTTTCAATTTGAGATGATTTCTTTATCAAACCTTTCAGAATTCATGTCGAGAAGTTTTTGTTTGAATATTCATCATGGCAGTAAGCTCAAGTCAGACTACTTTCTCAGCTATGTGAGACCACTTTCTCAAAAGATAACATTGAATGGCATAATTAAGAGGAAAAATGTTTAGATACCAATAAATACAATTCTTCTGAAGTATTACATGTTTTTTTTTAAAGTTTTGGATAGAAATGGAATGAAACAAAAAAATTAAGGAAGAGGAGGAGATGGAAGATGACTGCTAAAAGTAGATGACTAAAGTAACAAAAGTAGAAGATGAGAAGAAATAACGGGTAATAGATGGAAGTAAATGGAATATCATACTAAGCAAAACACTTGTGTAAATGTATCATCACTAGCAAAATGCAATGTCTGTGTATATCCAAGTTTTATATTTTATAATCATGTGACTTTTTTTAAAGAATAATTTTTCATATGGATCTATTAGAGCAGGAACATAATTCAAATTTGTGTATAGTTATTTGTTATGTTATTCCTTAAATCTAATCTGTAGCTGCAAGTTGACATATCATTGTTTGTGGTATGCACTGGCCATTGTTGTATATATGTTATCATTGAGATGAAGTTTTGTGCTAATGGAAATGGCTCTGTATTAGCTGTTTTTGTTTTGAGCAGTGCTCAAAAAACATGTTTTTAAATTTGTTAAAGAATAATATTGTTGACAACGAGATGCTAAGTTTGGCAGGATGCGAGCTTATTATTAACACTCCTAAGGTCACCAAGTTACCCACACACTCGCCCGACTGCCCTCCGCTTGCCGGCCGTCATCCTACTCCCATTCCTCATCAAAAATTTACCCATCAGGCTTCCCGCCCCGACAAATTGGCATTTAATTGCCTGAGTGTAATTTACTCAGGGATTTTCCAAGTTGTCCCTTCGGTCAAGCCGATATGGGGGATTGAACGGGGCTTGTCAGGTGGCTAGAACCGTGAAATTAGTTTGGAAGAAACAATAATAGGAGAAGCTCTTAACGCTCTAAACGACGACGGAGCCCTGGTTTCCTAGCTCACCTGCCTCAATTCAGAGCTATTTTTACACACATATAGACGCAGGATGGTGGCTGCATGAAGGGCCAGGGGGCTGTGTTGGATGGAATGGGGGTAATGGGGTGTTAAATGCATTTCACAGTTAGTGCCCTTCTTGCTAGTTGCTACAAATAAAGGGGTGCATTAATGACCCCCTCTAACCAAGGATGACATTTCACTCAGAATCCTTAACTTCTTCACCCGATACATTCATTTACATTTCCATCTTTTCATCCCTTTGAAACAAAGCCATGATCCTCTAGCATGAACTTTAGCTTCCTTGACAATGGCAGAAGTATTTCTGGTTCTTCCACTAGTTAACATCTAAACCTCTTTCAATATTATGTTGATAAATGGGGATGGGAGGATATTTGCTCTAGGGTGAAAAATATATTGTTTTCTTCCTCAGCAGATGTGCATGAAAAATAGGGTATTTTTTTGGTGCTGATGATGCAAGTGTTGGTGTTGGAAGGAGGGTAACATTTTGAAGAAGAAAAAAAAGCTGAGTAATGAAATAGGAGAAAATAAAGATACAAAATGTAGAGCAGAACAAAAGAGAAGAAGAAAATAGGAAAGGGGATAGATAAACTTACATAAAAAGAATCAAGATATGAAAGACAAGAAAGAAGAAAAAAGAAAAACATAGAGAGATAGAAAGAGAGAGAGAGTGAGTGCAAGATTGTGATAGAAAAAGAATGAAAGAAGTAACTTAAGAGATAGTTGGAGCAACAGAGAGAGAGAGAGAGAGAGAGAGAAGTAGGGATAGACTGAGAAGACAGAGAGAGAGAGAGAGGGCAAGCTTCATTTCTAGTACAAATTTAATATTGATGACATTCAGCCTACTCGTTAAATGGATAGAAGGGAATTTAGGTTTCATATGTAAGCAAGCCATGTAAAATGAATAACTGTTGACAGAAATTGATACACGTACAAACTGATTAGTACTAGCATCAGACATAGTTTTCTCTCACAACGAGAATGATGTAACAACAATTGCAACAAATGGAGCCTAGCGGGCTACCGAATTGATGTTAACATGACATCTAATGCAACATATTGTCTGCTATGCATTTTTCATTTAAGTCAATAGACTGTGAAAGCAGACTGTAAATAGTCATCTGCCTGCATGTTTTATATAGAAGAAGATGTGGACGCGGATGCGTTGAATTAATAAAATAGATATCGAGCTTGATTGGCATGCAAGCTGAGGTGGGGGCACATAATTTGTTAGATAGAGAGTATATTGTCAAACTTGCGTCAGTCCTTGAAACAAGTCTAGTTGCTGCGTCATCGCCCAATTCAATAATGGGTTTGAAATAACAACTTTCGTGACAGGCATTGTGAAAAGAGAGGTGTTGATTTGCCCTACGTTTGCTTTTATCATTTGCATGTACATGTACCTAGCTGCAGTAGGTTCGTTTGGTTTCTTTCTTCTGCAATTTTGCAAAGTTGTTGATTTGTTTTCGTCTGTACGATAATGATCGCACTAATTAGGTCTGTATGAAATGCTGGTTGCCCTATGCTGCAGGCGAGATGGATTTTAAGTGTTGTGGTACAGTTTTCCTCCTCAGAATTTGAAGGGAAAAATTGGAAATTTAGTTGTAAAGTAAATACTAATTTTTTGTATATTTGCAACTATTCTCCATTTGTTAGAATAAAACAAGAATCTCAATTTTTGACATTGTATTGGGGAAAACAAACAAAATCATTATTCTCAAAAACATTTGGGTTAGTAAAAACTAAAAAAAACTTCGATATTTACTATATTTGATATCATATAACATAATGTTGTTTTTTTTTAAGTCAGGTCATAATGATAATAATATACTAATTGAAATATATATAATAACAACTGATATAAAACCTTACACACATTTTAACAATTCTTCCCAAAAGAAATTTATAAAAAAAAAGGAATTTTTCTTGAAATGTAATCCTGTCGCTTGGCTCTCCCTTTTCAAAAGGATAAGACTTGACATTTACCTAAGAGCTCTTCGCCTGGCAAGCAAGAGTGAATCGGACCTGCAACTGGACTTGCATACATATCAAGAGGGAAGGGAGGGTAGGGGAGGGGGGGGGGGGGGGAGTGGGTGCAGCGAGTTGCACTCATCACCAGGCAATTTAAGTGTGAAAGATGGGCCATGTCTATAGGGAGGTCGTAGATTGGTTATAGCACCTTCAACACCTGCGTATGACCATTGACAAATGTGATGAAGATCATTTAAGCTATTGGTATTTTCAAACCTTGATGAGATATGCGGTGTGATCCGCATGTAAGCCATTAGCTGAAATAACTTTCTGTTGCTATGTGCGGCAGAGCGTTTTAGGGAACTTAGTAGGTGAATGGAAACAGCTGTAGAGTTAGTATGGTGTCAATTTTTTAAAAATCTAAAGTGTTTCTTCTGATAAAATGTTTTGCAGCACTATTTTCACGAAGTGACGGTAGTGAATGAAAATCGCATACAATTTGCGTGCAGATTTTCCTCACTACCGTCACTTCGTGAAAATAGGAACAAATTTATCAGTGTTTTCTTGAAAGAAAATGATCATTTTTTTTCATTATGTTGCTCATGATTCTAAATCTATAGCAATACAAATGGAAAGAGGTCTGTCTGTAATGGTAGCACAGTTGATGCTCAGTATCTAGTTTAGTCTATCAAATGATGTTGATGCATTAGTTATCAGGGAGTATGAGTGCTTTATCCTCTGTTTACTGTGGCAGCATCAGAGGTATGTATTCTAGTGAAGATAAGGCATGCTATGTGAGTCAATAGTCTGGCTGCAATCAAACCAAATAGATATGGATAACCTCTTCTGACAGCCTAAATAGACAGCAAGATTGGCTAATGTAGAAAGGGCATGTATGTGGTTTGAACGATAGGAACCTTGTGGGTATCTTCTCTGTTTTTATATTATTCTTAGCATGTAACATTAAAGGATCCCAAGCTGTTTGGATGAGTAATAATGAAAAAATTATGAAGCTAGACAAAATATTTCTGATATTTGGGGTACATCACGTCGCCATAAAAGAAAATGAAATTTTCTGAGCTTAGTCTATATTCTATAGACGATAATTACTGATGAAAACAGTAGATATATACCATCAGTATAGAATAGTTCTATAAATCTTTGATAGCAATTTAAAAAAAAATCCTCTAGTTCCCAAATTTAGCGTTTCTTCAGAAAACTGCTGTATCCATATATAGGAAAAGTTAATATCATATATTACCTTAAGTTATAGAATTTATAGTTATAGATCTTCAACATTGAATCAATATTCAAAATGAAAGGAAAACATGTTTCATAGCAAGACTGACAATTTCTATTTATGCAATAGTGCAAAAACTCAACGATGCATGGATTATTACTTTACTCTTTGGGATTTACTCCTGAAATAAAGATTACAATTTCACATTCTCAAATATTTATTATTTTTTGTATAATTAAGTATAATTCCCTTATCTCATTTGCTTCTCTTAGGAGTGAAGCTCTGACCTAGTGACCTTAGAAACAATAACTTCATCTTTGTGAGCATTTTCTTTATGTCCAGGCTGGTTATATGGATGTTACATGTATGGCTAGCATCAATCAATCGATGCTGGGTTTGAATAGTTTGAATTCATCATTGACTATAAACAGCTGCTTAGAATACTCTAATTCTTGTTACACTGTGCACTCTCTCCCTCCCCTATTTATTTATTTTGCTCTCCCTCTCTCTCTTTCTATGCATGTCTCTCTAGCTCTACTCTGTCACTCCTTCCATATGACATTCTAATCCTTTCTTCATTTTAAGGAGAAAAAAAAATCTGGATCGCTAAATATTTGAATATTTTGTAGTCACCCAAATGCCACAGATTACCTTTAACCATTATTCTATTTTCTTTATTATCAGTGATTCTGCCACGCTTATTTCCTTTTCAGCAACTAGTGGGTTTACAATGAATATATCCTTATTTACTCCCTCAATGAGATATCAGAATAAGACAGGAGAAAGCATGATAAATAGATTAAATTTTAAAATTATTCTGTGAGAGATGTATACAAGAAATGGACTAAACAACCATTCTATAAAAGAAAAGGAAAATGAGAAAAAGAAATGAACCAACTCAAATTTTTCTTACAAGATGAAGGTGCACGTGTGCTGTGTTATAAATAGTGAGTCCACATCAAACCTAGATTCCCTTGGCATTTGACAGACACGAGAAGTGGTTTGGGTCTTCCTTTTTTTATTAGGCTGTGCCAATAGTTAATGAGAATGATTCAAGGGATTACAAAAACAACAGGATTCAGTAAATTGAGTGAGTGGGAGAGAAAAGACAGAAAGGTTGAAGGGATAGATGAAAGGACGTATGCCTGGGTCTCCTGAGCACTTAGAAGGAGGTCAAAAATTACTTAGCAACAAGCTATAAACTAGAGATATAAACCAATGGGGGTTAGACAGGAAAAAGAGGAAGTAAGACACAATAGAAGAGAAGAGAGAGAGAGAGGGAGGGAGAGAGAAAGCAAGAGAGAGAGAGAGAGAGAGAGAAAGAGAAAGAGCAAGAGGGCAACGTATGGAGTGTGATATTCTAGAAGGAGATGCAAGAATGAACGGTGAATTTAAGATTGCCAACTCTTACACAGAATTTAGATAAATAATGTAGTGAGATGAAAAGCAAATTTATTGAAATTACAGTGGTGAATTGGTCAAAAGAGAGAGAGAGAGAGAGAGAGAGAGAGAGAGAGGGAGAGAGGGGGGTTAGGGTTTAAGGACAGAAATTTGTAAGATGAAGAATTAATGGAAAGGCAGACAATAGATATAGAGTGTGTAACAAGAAGATGGAATACGGCCATTTTGATCTGTGGTGTTCGTTTCATAACAAACCCTATTAATAATATTATACTTGAGTGTGGCATGTTGCATCATATAATTGCCACTTCCCCTCATCAAAAATATTACTTGATACAAGCCGTCAATATAATATCTGTCACTTAAGATATGTAATAAATAGGATTTTAGAAAAATAAGCAGCTTACAGGTACCATTGGAAAAATTGTGGCATCTCAGTTACAAAAGTTGCGCAACAAAACATTTTCAATCTGGTGTCATAGTGATACTAATGGTGATGTAAAAAGTAATTTACAGTCTTTGCATGAAGTTTATGCATGAATATCTAGAGAATTAAAGTGATTTAATGCTAGTTAGTTTGAATCCCACTATGGGTCGACGCTGGTGCGAAAGGGGGCAGTGTATATTACACTGAGGATTGACGAGGTGAATTCCAGGAATAAGTAAACTATATTTAGATGATATCATTGCATGTTACATCAAAACATCATAGCATATATCTTTCTTGATGAATAGTTCTGCTTGTACCTCCTCTGATAAAAATAGCTGGTGGACTTATGAAGACAGAGAAGTTTATTGATTGTATTTGAATGAGGTTGTTCCTGGTGATAGAGGATGACGTTGTGTAACATGGAGTTGCCCAGTGGGAACCCAGTGTTCATTGGTGTGAGGTGAGGTGCTCGTGTTGACTTAGAACCTTGTTAACATTAATGGGATAGACCTTATGCCTAACCTATTGAAATGTGTGAAGATGACGAATTGACGATGATGAGCTGTCGTAATCTGAACATGATTTTGATGGGATATACAATTGGGTGTTGAAATTGCTCTTGACTTGATTTTTCTTTTTTTAATATAGTTGCAATCGTGTTTTAGGGAAAATAGGATTATTAGAATACACATGATTACAGTTACATGTTTATCAATATTGGAGTTCAGGCTTGTTTTCCATCCTTTCAAGCACCACTTGTGTTTTAAAACCTTAACGCCATTGGTCCTCTGGTTGCTTACTTACAAGCATACACATGCTTTCTTAGCAGTCAGGTAAACCAAACCACTAAACCAAACAAATCTTAGCTCTAATTCAATGATTGCACTAACATTTAAAAAAAAATCCTTATCAAATGAAAAGAAATCAAAGCTCTATAATGTGAATGCTTTGTGTGAAATGTTCATTGCCCCATAGTCCACCATGTGCAATGCCCTACACATTTTTCCTGTAATGTATTAGAGCATGATGCGCTTCATTTGCTCGTGCTAGAGCAATGGTGCATCATTAGTATAGGACTAACGGTGTACTGGGTATTTACCGTCACACTGCCTTCTCGCTTAATCATGCCCCATTAAACGTTTCATTTCGACTGCCATTACAAGCTGAAACGCATAGCTTCTGGCCATAATATTTCAGAGATGTCATCCTATGTATCTAGCCTTTCGCTTTAGAATGGTCCTGGATTGTAAGAGCAAGTGACTTAACCTGCTCTTCCTTCATCTCAACGAACAGGTCGTTACACCATGCATGCCTGACCTACTTTGTACATTTGGTTGCCGTGGTAACATATATTTACATGTTAAAGGGTTGGAAATGGTTTTACTTTAAATGTGCCATTCTTATAACATCTTGCACAAATACAACTCAATGCAACTAATGCATAGGTAGATGTTATACCTATTTTGTTGTATTTGAGATCGATCTATGTTGTTGTCAGAAGTATATTTACTTTGAGTACGATACCTTTGTATTTTGAAAGTTAAACTAGATAACAATCAAAAGTTAAATATAAATGATACAGATTTGTTACATCATCTGCAAAGAGCCAGACAATTATTATTTCTATTCCATTAAGCCCTCATTGTTCTCAGTAGACAATATGGCGGTATGAGGGCAATTCAATATTCTAAGTACTTATTTTGAGAGAAAATTATGAAATGATGACCTTAGTATTCAAAGATGTAAGAACTTGATACGCCCTCTATTGTTTCTTCAATCAGTTTCGCATTGTCCTTTAAGTGCAAAGCATAGGGCATTAGGAATGAGTAAGAAATCATTGTTATAGTTTAAAAATAGAGTAAATTGATAACAAGCATTAAGATGTTTGTCATCGGGTGCTGTTCTCATTAATCCATCAACTATTGAATTCTTTTATTGTCATATCAGGAGCCAGCCGATCCTCGTTGACAATGGTTTGATAATTAAGAAAAAATTGACAAGGAAATAAAGCCTTATCTCATTTATTAACAATATAGTTATATGCATAGATTTTTGTTATACTAGTGGGTTTATTGTAAAACAAACTTTTTATGTAGTGAGTCTGAGCAAAACACTTCATTTAATGATTTTGTTTGGTGAAAATCTGTGTCAATTTGTTGATGATTGAGCTTACATCATTCCCCAAACTTGATCAATAACCTTAAAAACGTTATCTGTGCCTAAATGATAATTAATCCCTAAATGTGATATTGACATCCTGTCTCTGATATATGAATATTTTTGCTCCCAAGAAATGGCACAGTGGTGTCTCAAACTGTGTCCATATGGTTTTGCTAAAGCAAGAGGCTAGAAGGTTTTTATCAAGTTGATTCTTGCAATAATGGTTTGCTAATCCCACAAGCAGTAGCCTTTAAACTTGAAATCCTAGACTTCCCGACCCCCAAGTGTGGTATTCATTTCAGGCAATATTGTATGAAGGGATGCTTTTTAGCTGCGAGTAGATAAAGACTTGTTATTGACAGCTCTTAATTTCCTAAAGCGCTGTCTTGATAGTGTCTCCATTGTGACAGGGTGTAACTCTGTAGACACTGGATGCAGCACTGCAATTCTATGCTGCTCGTACATGTGCATGTACGCATGAGAGATGAAAGTTGCAGTGTTGGAGAGGGTGGGATTTCATGGTGAGACATCAATATGGGAGATATCCGACGATGATGGAGGAATAGAGGGAGGGAAGAAATCGTATCACTTTGCTCGGTGTGATACATGAATGACTTTCAAGCATGCATGATGAACTAGATATGGTAGGCAGATTGTGAGCGGCATGCGAAAGTGAATCGCAAATGAGAGCTACCGGTTGAACGGATACATTTCAAGTATGGTATGGTCTCCATTGGTTCCGCATCCAGTCTTTCCCTAATTTGTTTCCTTTTTAAAGCTTGCTCAAAATTCTTAACAGGTAGAATTATCTAGTGCGTGTAATTGCTTCACATTAGCAATTTTCAGAAGCAACTACCTGACCTTGTATGTACCAGATCATCTTAATCACAAGTTCACTCTCAAAATATCATGGATGTGTCAATAGAAATGTTATTCAGGGTTTGTATTACACTAAACACATTCAATTTCTTTGACTGCACATATTTTTGAATAATTTTTTACAATCAAAACACCCATTTTTTGGTCAATAAGTAACATCATACAGAATCCTATGTATACAAGATGCCTCTCCTTCAATTAAAGTATTTATTATGTCCTCAATATTTATAGTCAGTTTTCTGATACATATTAGAGCATGTTCCTGTACTCTTTCTAAAGATATAACTATAAAACCTGGACTAGGGCAGTTTATATTTCCCCTTCCTCTCTCCTTTTTGGCTTTTGTAATGCTTTTCTGTCTTTTATACACCTTTTCCCTGTACGCCTTTCTCTATTCTCACTCCTTTTCTCTCGCTTTTCTCTTTCTTCTTCTCTCTCTCCAACTCTCTCTCTCCCTCTCTCTGTGTCTTTCTCTGTCTGTCTCCCCCTCTTCCCCCTTCTCCCTCATATTCGTTGCCACCTGTGTCTTTATATACCGCAACTGTAGAAGCTGACGTGACATTGCATTCATAACATAGGGATAGGATAACCTGAGTTGACTGATTCTAAAGTCGCCAACATTCCTTCACCCCCCTCCCCTGCCCCCCTCATCCTCACCATGAAAGCATTTGCGTGAGTGGTATTTGGTCACATGACTTTGATGGATGTGCGTAACAAGGGAAGCCATATTTACTTTCAGGATGTGATCCATCATACAAGGTTGCAGTGGTCATGTTCCGAGGTTGCGGATTAAATGTAGACAATCAAGGACTTCTTGATAAAGTACATATTTACATAGACTTAACTCAGATGATGGAAAACATGGAAAACAAGCGTTATATATTGTTACAGCATATCAAACATCAGGGGAAAATATGCATTCATATTGCTGTATCTAAACTTGTTTTATGAGCTTATTTCTAAGTTGGGTAATTAACAGGATTAAAAGTGGTTGGCCCATTATAAGGTCACATAGGAAGGCATGTATTTTTCCCTACCCCCATTTGCAATACTACCAGTTTCATTCTCCTACATGTAGTTATTTGTCTGGCTAATGACAAACTGATGCACAGCCAGTGGATGCGGATGTTCAGTATGGAAATACATATTTTAGAATGTTAACACTTCTTTCACTTCATCTACACAGCGCTTTTCCACTGCTCATTATGTAACTTATTAAGAGTGATAAGCTCTAACTTCTCTTGATAGATTACATTTTTCTTTTATAGAGAAGACATTTCCACATGAAATCAGTACGTATAATCTTGTTTGTGGATTCTTTCATTTCCGAAGTCCCCATTTTGTTCAACATCTACCCTAACCAATGCAAATTATGTGTGAAAATCCAATTCTATCCCCATGAGAGAAAAATCTACAAAGATCACTTGGAGCTATGACATTTCACAAATAGGTCAGACTTAGTCAAAGTAGAGGGAATAGTAAGTGAGATTGCGTGATAATACAGCCAGGCTTTGTTCAACCCAGGATGATGATGGGTATAAATGAGGTCGAGGTGCCCTGTGGAATAGCGCAATCTAGGGCAGGCGGGCGCTTTTGAACAGTGTCTATGATCTCTTTAAATCCCCCAATCAATGGCTGTGATGTTTGTTGATTTTCGTATTCACCTGCGTTTGTGTGACGTGGGCTGTTCTAATGATTCTCTATCCATTATAATCCTCAACCTGTTTGTTAAAATCTTTCCTGAAATAAAATAAAGGGAAAGGTGACCTACATCTTCCGGAAATATATAGGTTGACAAATTTGGGAGGCAGATTTCCATTCAGATAAAGAATCCCAACATGTCTTTTGTCATTTAAGACAAACATATTTTGAAGACAAGTAGTCCGTAATGTTCACAACTGGGATGACTGATTGATAAGTTTATAATAACAACTTCTAATGGGCAGAGTAATTGTATAATTGTTTTTATATATATTTACCATTTTGATATCTTGATATATTACTGTGCTAGTACGTTCATATCTTACAAAGATATAGAATTAACTTAAGAAAGAGGGAATCAGGGATTATGTCCTAATAGCAAATTACCAGATAAATATATCTTTATCCATTATGTCCAGAAAAATGCATAGAGAGACATTATTGAAGGAAATATTTATTCAGACCCACCATATATTTACATTTCAACTCAGCTCAGTTATGAATTCATTTCATAACAAGAAGATCATTTACGAGTAGGAACCCATACTTCATACTGTATCATTGTATGCAGCTTTTGTAGAGAAAGTAGTAACTCCCTTTAATCGTATCGGGATGAAAGCTATCCTTGCTTGGTACCAAATATCTGATGTGAATTAATGACCCCATTTGGATCTTTAAAACCCCCATCATTATAAACAAAGTCTAGTTTATGGGTGCTCCTGAATTGCACCACATGGTATGAGATGGAGGAAACTGCTTCCGCTTCAAATATGAAGCAGATGTTCCCTGTGTAAATATTTGAATTGAGTGTAGAATGGTAAACAGTGAATGTCATGGAAGCAATAAATAACCCAGAATTTCTTAGTCTGCTAGTGTAACATTGACATTGGGTTAGGTGCTCAATAGTAATTAAGAGTGATTTGGTGGTGATTAAGCTGGAGTTCTATCTGAATTTAATGCATTGAGTAAAGACCGATTTATGCTATTTTTTAGTTGTCTGCACATCCGGTGTTTAATATGTATATGTGATTATAAAAGAATGTGAAGTTATCCTTTGAAGAATGGTTGCCAGTAAAAACTCTCCTACCTCATGATGCACTGGTTAAGTGGTTTGAGCGATGGCCTTTGAACATGGAAGTTTAGGGTTCAAAGACAGGTCAGTGTACCAGTGCCTATGGGCGACTTCAACCATGACAAGGAAATCCTGGAGCAGCTTTTCCAAGCTAAAGTGGGTTGGGTGAGTTGTGACAATGGGTGATGGTGCAGACAATAACAGAACATTGTAAAATTCTATTTAAAATAAAAAATTATTGTGCGATTAAAAAACAAACATGCATTGACCCTCAACTGGATTGTCTTTTAAATAGGACTTTAGCTCTAGGCCTACCAGTTTACATATTAGGTAAGATGGAATTTCTTGCTCTCGAAACATCTGTCTCCCTAAAACAACAAACAGTATGAAATTACACATCCCATTTATAGTAGGTGACTGAACTATCATAATAAGCAGTTGTGTCAAGGAAAGTGAAAACAACAAGTGAATATATTTAGAACAAAAAAACGTGTGTGAAACCGTGTCACGATCTTGACACCAGCCCTGCTTGGCTATTACCAGGAAGTCTTTATTTATAGCTACCTTGTCAATGTCAGTCCGGCATGTTGTTATTTTCGTAGTGAGCCCAGTACATGTGAGAAGCCAGTCAGTCCAGCTGTGAGCCCCAGGACCAAGTCTGTCTTCTAGCCAGGGGCAGAGCAAGGGATAGAGCCAGGGGTAGAGCTAGGGGTAGAGCTGGGGAGAAATTGCCAGGATTGATTGGGAGGGGGTGAAGAAAGTAGCAGCATATTGAACTTGTTTACATCTAAGAGGAAGGGCACTAATGAACAGTTGGAAATAATGAATCTTTAGTAGATGTTAACGTGTTATGCTTGATTTGTATGTGTTAGATATAGTTTGTGGAGGAGGAGGAGGAGGAGGAGGAGGAGGAGGAGGAGGAGGAGGAGGAGGAGGAGGAGGAGGAGGAGGAGGAGGAGGAGGAGGAGGAGGAGGAGGAGGAGGAGGAGGAGGAGGAGGAGGAGGAGGAGGAGGAGGAGGAGGAGGAGGAGGAGGAGGAGGAGGAGGAGGAGGAGAAGAGAGAGAGAGAGAGAGAGAGAGAGAGAGAGAGAGAGAGAGAGAGAGAGAGAGAAGGAGGAGGGGGGGGGGAGGGGTTTGAAATGCTTTCAATTGCAGAGAGCCAGAAAATCATTGATAGATTTATTTACTTAATATTGAGCTAATATCTTTTAACTCTCAACAAGCTATGTATATCCATGTTCACCTCAGCTACACACACTATATCAGCTTATTTATCCCACCACGGAGGGGGAGGATCAGGGGGAGGGAGGATCAGGGGAAGGGGGCGGGGGGGGGGGGGGGGGGCATTTCTCGAGCGGATGTGGAAGTTGGCACGCCATGCGACGGGTAATGGGCATTCTTTGGATGCTGCTCTATGGTTACAATCATCCCTCATCCAGGGGTTAGAATGCATTCCTTACCCCCTCTGAGATCTAGTTCTTACATCCAGGCTTAAGTGGGCTTTGCTTGGCATCTCACAACCATCTTCAACATTTAATAGGAAGCCCTAGCCGACTGAAGTAGGGGTTTTTGAGCAAGAAAAACAAAATTGCAAAATGCACACTTCTCAGTTCATCTCATACTTTCATATGTGAAATTGTTTTTGAGATGAAAGAGATAACTTCTAAATATGAAACCATATGAAATTGATGTGATATTGTATATTGGTAATAGTAAGGGTGAGGCAGAGAGGTTTTGTGTAACTTAACAAACCAGTGTATTTGCTTCATACTGTGTGCTGGGTGAAGTCTCTTTTTAGTTTTCTTTTTATACTTGAGAGTTATAGTAATAAATCTTGTTTGTATCTCCAGGAGACAGCATGTAAACATCACAAATCTTCTTTTTAAAACAAAGAGAAACTTGTATAATATGTTTTTTTTATGGAAGAACAATGCAGAACTGGAAAGTAGTCTACACCTTAAAGTGCCCTAATAATCAATCCGTTTGTTTGCGGGCATCACCAGAAAGAAAAGACAAGACATATCTGGGCTAGCTACGGTCTGAAGACGGCAGTCTAATCTTGTTGGGGTTAACGTTCACCCTTCATCTGTCAGTTTCATTTGTCACATGCCAATCAACCAAGTGTTTAAGCCCTTAAACCCTGAATTAGTAAGCGCAGATGTCGCATATGGTTATATCGTGATACATCGTTTCTTAAACTTCTACATTGAATCGCAGAGCTGGCGGAGAATATTTTAGAATAGATTATGATGCAGTTGTATGCATTTTTATACTCCCTCAATCATTATTTATTTAGGAATATGACTTTTACTACTGAAGTTCATAGCAAGGCAAAATGTAATGTAGAAATCAAGTTTCAATTTTGACTAAAAGGATGTCTATAGCATAGTATTATTTATCATATGACAATGTGGGAGAGACACCTTCTGTTGAACAAAGTGAAAGTAAAGAAAAATAAAACCGCAATTCGATGATTCTGCACCGATATGTCTGCTTTTACGATGATTTCATCTCTTTATTCCTGTTGAAGTATTTCCCTTGAGAACATGGAATTATTTGACATGTGCACGTCTGTCCAAAGCTAAGGTAACAATAATAAGTCCTTGATTTTGACAAGGTTAAGGGCACCCCTGTATTCATTAAAGCAGCTTAATTCATTCATAATGATAATGATTCACGATTAGGTTATATTTTGAACACCATTTTGTTTTGGAACAGCGACACAAGATTTGAAATCGTCTTATAGCTTCATTATATAATTATGGCATCATAAAAAATGATAATCTGTAATCAAATTTGTGTCAGAGCACTTTTATTGTAATTTTGATGCAGAGCTAAAATAACGTCTTTCCCCTTGCTCTCTCTCTCTCTCTCTCTCTCTCTCTCTCTCTCACATACACACACACCTTGCCTTGTTATTTGTAAGTTGGTGTCCACCTTGAGCTTGCATCTCAAATATAAAATATTATGACCTTTGTCTAATTTGATTTAATACTCACAGTTTGCCTGTAGCCCTCACTTCAAGATTAGATTATGAGTGAGCTAGGAAGGTGCAGGAAAGGGTGTAAGTTACATTATCAATGACATGGCATTCCTGAATGCATTATGGAGGAGTTACGAGACGGTTGCCTAGCAATGCCTTCCTTGGGAGAATTTTTGACTGATGTGTTAGACTCGGAGATCGTAAGCCTCCGTGTGAATTATGCATTGTGGAATATGCACGCTCGCTGCTGCATTGCGGTTACAGTAGTCACTCTTTTTCTTCTGCTAGACAAAGTAATATCAAAGAATAGAATTTAGATGCTGAAGAACATTCTGCAGCGGCTAAGGGATAGTGAATGGTATTGTGTTTGAACACTGATCGAGCATATGTGAATTTTACATTTTCCCATGACATTGATACTATTCTTGTTTGTTAATGATAATATGATCCATTGCTCTTAGTATGAAAGCTCCAGTATGAACATACTGCAGTACATGTAGAGACACAGTGAAAAAATGTACTGCTTTTTGTGCTTCAATTTTTTATGATCACAATGAAGGAATACTTTCCAGGGAGGAGAGGAAATGGTTCACACATTGTGTGCATGAATGAAAAAGATAAACAGGAATTTGAAGTCTGTAAATTGCTTAGAGACATTGTTTCAGATTAATCCTGGTTTATCATTATTATAACCCTTTTATGGTCTAACAGTGTTATTTATATTCCATTTTAAATGGTAATTTCTTGGTGGAAATTGAGCTTGAATCCATTTTAGCTTGTGTGCAAATTTAGTGAATGAAATCAACCTTCCATATGGTGTTAGCCAGTACTTTCTAGAATGGAATGGGTCCTTGATAGTCCTTGCAGAGACCATGATTACTATAATGAAATTAGAGTGTGATATGTGTCTCTCATCAACTATTCAAAAGATTTCATGCACAAGGGATATCAGGCAATCGGGTATCTAGTTTAATAGCTTATTGTGTGTGCATGCACTCATAATTGACTAGTGTCCAATATTCCCACAGTCCCAAGATGAGCTGATAAGGGGGCTTTCCCTTGTGATTTTGACTGTAATTGTTGAACTCTAGTAAAAAGAACATGCATAGAAGTGATGCTTCAAAGAGTTAATCACTCAATTAAAGGTAAAGACCAGTTTTGGAAATGCCCCCCTCTCAAAAAAACTGAAATGGAAGCTTTTATTCAGTTACCAATCATGTGAAAGGATATGTTTTCACTAATACGTGATGGTACAAATTTTGCCGGGAAACCGCCTACTAATTGATATATTTGGTAAATTATTATATCTATTTGGACCTGATAGATATCGCGCATGTGTCGCGCACATGTCACGTAGTCCCATATACATCTTTCTGTGTACAGTGCTTGTAACTTTACCAAGACTGGGCCAAATTTCTTATCATTTTAATGATTCCAGAACCTTGCAGTACACACCAATACTTATAATATGCTATATGATCAACCTTTTCTGATCGATTCCACAACGTTTCTTTCACAATTCAAGCAGACCCTTGAAATATAAGCAAGGTATTGTTACCATTATGTGAAAGGTCATCAAGTATTTCAAACATTTGTTTTCTTCCTGTTGATGTATTGGTAACATTTACTTGGAAAGCCTTCACTTGGAAAGGCTTCATTAAACATTCTTGTAAAAAATATAATGCATCAAGGCAAAGTAGGATTTCCTTTCAAAATAACAAAATTACAATGTGTGGGTGCTACAAGGACGCATTGTCCTTGTCCTTGTAGTAACCAAAACATGACAGAAAGAGAGAGAGAGAGAGAGAGAGAGAGAGAGAGAGAGAATGGGGGAAGATTGAAGCAGAGGTTGCAATGTGGGTGGAAGGCTACAGAGTAAACAGAAAATCATGCCGTGGAAAATCAAAGTTTAGAGAAATTTGTAGGCGGAAAGGATACCCCATCGTCAAAGCAATCACCTTAAAAACTCCAGCATGCACACACATGCAGTGAGCTAGTAATTCAACACCGCCTATTTCAGACTAGGTAGGACTAAGGTTACTTCAATCAATAGGATGGTCCATGGGTTTAGAGTCAGAGGTGAAGTGCACTTCCAGACCCATCTGCTTTCCTAGCAATCCAGAGATCAGAATTCAAGCTTCTATTAGATTGCTCGTAGGGAGTCTATTCAAAGCCTTATACCATGCGTATAACATACTGGTTCATCATTCATTTAATTTGTTATCCACCTTTTGCCATGGCCAAAACCATAGATGATTTACTTTTGTTAAATTGTAAAAAGATTTATGCATGTAATTTTACAAATAGGAAAGAAATGCATACATTATATTTTTTATCCAACAAATCAGAGATTCAATTTAGATAAAACGATTTTACAAATTGTAAAATCATCTTTTTTAGGCAAATTACTTATAGCATGTTTTTGCTTTAAACTTTAGCTCCTCGTTAAATAAAGATGCTCATATAATAACATTTGGCTAGGAATAGTGTGCTCAAATATATCAGTTGCTTGTGGTACATACCCCTTTTTGAACCAGGTTTTGACAAAAATATTTTGAAGCCAGTATTCCAAGAACTCATCACTTTTTCCTGAAATGTTTTCCATCTCCAAGAAGTCTCCTCCCATGGATGGAGCAAAGTAAAGGTCATTGTGGGATCTATAGTGCCAGTAAATCTCTGTTGTATTAAGGAGGCTTAAAGGAGATGAGAGCCGTTAATGAACCCTCATTTGAGGTTATGAGCCTTGACTTATTACAGCCTGAGGTTCTGGGTAGTACCCCTGTTTCCTTGGAAGAGCTGATGGCATGGAACTGGATTCGTACGTGGATACTGTTCTTTCCATGAATTTTTGTCTTTGATGACCACAAAAAGGTCATTATTGACATTATAGCTGTTACATCTTCTCAGACAGCTGATGTATTGTAACCATAAGACATGGGTTTGTGATATTGGTAATTATATTTTCACCTGCAGTACTTTATAAAGCTCTCATTCCTACTCCATCTGTTCCTAGTTTTTTGGAGATCGTTGATTTGCAATCACTCATCAATGTTAAAAAGTCATTAACTTACAGATGCTTGTGATAATGACCGTGTGTGGAACAACTGGAACAATTAAAAGAAGCTGTTTACTGCTGTTTACTTCTCTCTAAACTTGGTCTGTCTGTTGTTAAATACTTACAAGTGCGACATAAATGGAGCACAAACCAGGCAGTCTGCTTTTCAAGGGTGCGTTTTCAGCCTGTGTGGGTTGGACATTCTGGAATGCAGTTGCGTCGTTGATTTTTATATTGAAGAACTTTATAAACTGTTTGTTTGTGATAAAAATAGCTTGCAGTTCTAGGAATTTCTTGATGTAAATCTGATGCTAGATTTATCATTGATCATGTTTCCAAGTAGCAGAACCTTCATGCTCCATGTGCATCATAGTGCGATCGGCACAAGAACTTTTCAAGAAGTTTGTTATTGTTATTATGATTTTAAAAGGCATTTGAGATATTATGGCTTTAATAAATCACATGAACAGTAACTCTTTTACAATTCAATTACATGCTACATTAAGATTTAAAAGCCAGAAAATGCAGATAGAGCCCCAGAACTTTTTTCAGGTTTTAAACATTAGTTGGAAGCCATATCTATGCACCAAAGGATTCTAATTGTTCTGTATAACTTAAAAAAAGGTGGTTACTGAATTTGCATTTTGTATCCGGAATAACACCCATGGTTTTTAGAGCATCCATATATGAGGCTATGCTTTCTAGCAACATGGATTTGCGGGAAGATATTTTTAAATTCCTTTATCAATCCATTCATGTACAAGCTCAATTTATAATGTATCACCAATGTGACATAATCAACAGTTTCTCTCTAAAATATATATTTCATCATTATGATATGATCCACACTTTCTCTCGAAATGGCATACCGCTAAAAGGGCATACCGCTTAAAGTACCAAGCATCACCTCCATGCATGTCAGGTGTGTCCACTGAGAGCCAGAAGGTGTTAATTTGTTGTTAAAGGATATGGGTTAACTACCTTCTAACTCTCAGGAGATAAACTGAGCATGGTTAGGAGACCACTTTAGAAACTAACCCGCTAACAAATTATCAGCTGCAATTCTCTGTTGTAATAAAGCATGCCCGCCTCATAAATAATCAGGATCGGTGGAACAGTATTGGAATCGCCAGGGAGAGGGAGAGGGAGAAGGAGAGGGAGAAGATGAGGAGGACCAGATGTTTAGAGTGACAAAGATGATGATAGTGATGATGGTGAGGGGGTTGAGGAATGCGAGATGATGTGGGGTTGGTAGGGTTAGCGTGAGGTTATGGTGTTTGATGATGATGATAGTGCTTATGATTATGGTGGTGATGATACTGATGGCGACGGCGACGACAATGATGATGATAATGATGATGACAATGGTGATGATACTGATAATGATGATGACGATGGTGATGATAATGATTGTGATGATGATGACAATGGTGATGGTTGGAGATGATAATGATGACGACGACGATGATGATGATGATTATGATGTTTGCGGTGATAGCGATGATAATGATGATGTTTGCAGTGATAGTGATTCATGATGATGATAGCATTATGGCCTGAGTGGTGTGATGTGTGCTTACCTTGCATAGCACATACATCTATTCTGTATTTTTAAAATTCAACAAGGGCATGAACAGGGAAATAGAAACTCATATGTCTGTCACCTTCATTATTCTTAAGAGGTGAGGATCTTTTATTTGTGTTTGCCTGATATTTCAAGAATCCTACAATATACCATAAGAGAATACTTCCTGTACAAAAGTACTGATATATTCCTAGACCAACAAAAGTTAGTGTAGGTGGCTGAAATTCAATCATGGGAGATTTAAAAAACTTGTGACATGAAATAACACCTCCACATCATGAGTTGGTTAAAATGAAGCAAAGATCTAGAATGACCAAACAGGTTTTGAAATGCATGCAATCTAAATGCTAATCACAGCGTGTGCGTATCTAGTGATTTGATTCCACAGACGAAACCGTTTAACTGCGCTGACATTCAGCCAGAGAGAGTGAGAGATTTCAGAAGCAAATCTGTTCCTTCAATTTTGGAGGAATTCAATTATGCGCGGCAGACCGAGAGAAGTCTCGGCATTCTGATGGCTGATTTGGAGGGATTTGAAAGTTGAAGTATGTTCACGATGATGATCTTTGTACTCTCATGCCCGTACCTTGCTTGCTTGCTTGCAGAGAGAAATATTGATTGGGTGAGAGTGCAAAGTATGAGTGAAATCAATTGAGTAAATGAAGAGGGAAAGAGAAGGGAAAGGATTTGAAAGAACAAAGAAAGATAGAGGAGAGAGAGGAAAAATGAGATAGAAACGAAAGGACAGAGAGAAGAAAAAGAAAGAGAGACTTAGAGAAAAGGGCCAGACAGAAAGAGTCAGAGATATAACAATAAAGAACAAGAGACATCTATATAAATATATAGAGAGAGAGATAAAGAGTGAGATAGAGGGAGAGAGAGAAAGAGAGAGAAGCAGACAGAAGCAGATAAAGGCAGGTACATGACAAAGAAATTTGAGTAGGGGAGGTGGAGGAAGTGAGGGAGAGAGATATATATATATATAGAGAGAGAGAGAGAGAGAGAGAGAGAGATTTGAGGGAGGGGTGGGGGGGGGGGGTAGAGAGAAAGAAAGAAGGAGATTTACTAATCGAGACTGATAGACATGGATATCTTTCATTCTAGCACAGAATAATGGCATTTTAACATGTTCTTTATCTACCTTAGATATGAACACATTAAAGTAGGTGTCCTTTGGACAATACTCAGAAAGAGATAGAGAGAGAGAAATAAAGAGAGGGGGAAAGAGAGAGAGAGAGAAAGAAAGAGAAAAAGAGAGGGGGAAGAGAGAGAGAGATATATATATAAAGAAGAGAGAGAGAGAGAGAGAGATGAGGTATAAGTTAAGTCAAAGTTTTCTTCATTGTTTGAATACTCTGTTTAGGACTGTATGATGTGAATGGAAGAGCAACTTGATTCTTGTTCTCTTCAGTTATACGCTCATGCATCCATTGTTCATGTTTTAGATCACTTTTTAGGGGGTACTTCACATATACATGACATCAATTTTTCATGCATAAGTAGGCACCCCCTGCCCTGAAAATATAGCATTATAATGGAGCACGCGTGACAACGGTACAGATGGTTAAACCTGCATCTCATTGTAACCATGTGATTACCGTTGCTACTGTTTGATGCTGATCAGAATAGGAAACGGTTGTCTAGGGATGATGGATATGATGTGGCAGCTGTGTGTTACATGCATGTTCAGCATTCTTGTGCTTCCCCAAATAGGCTTACATGGTGAGTTCAGGGACAAGGGTGGGTGTTCACTGTCTATAGAAGGTGTGAGTTATGATTGTTTTATAAATAGCTTTAACAAAATCGATTGACTCCTATCGAACATTAAAGATAAACTTGAGTTCTGGTAATGCGATTGCATTGTGAAAGAAAAGGTGTGGAATGGATCAGAAAAGTTGATCATATAGCATGTAAGTAATGGTGTGTAATGCAAGGTTCTGGAGTCATCAAAATCATCATAAATTTGACAGAGTCTTGGTAAAGTAACAATCACTTACACAGAAAGATGTATATGGGACAACACACATGTTGTTGGGGCTAGTACTACCCCGGAGTACTACCCTGATTTCCATATCTTTCTATGCTCATTACTCAGCCAGTATACATTTTCTTCCAAAATTGTTTGGCACATGACATTTATTTGTAATCTTGAACATTCAGTGTCAGTTTTGTTAGATTCTGTGAGAATTAATTTTCTTTTTTTACCAGAACTCAAGTTTATCTTTAAGACAAAGAAGAAAAAAATCCCTATTTGTACCATTTTATAATGATAGTAATAATACTAATAATAATTAATAAGATAAGTAATAATAATGATAATATTAACAACAACAACAATAACAACAATAGCAACAACAACAATAATATTTCTTTACCTATTATGATGCACCTATCTGCCTGAGAGAGGCAGCCTTGGCGAACAGTGAATTTTAAATCAATACAAACAAACAATCAGCAAGTGTAAAATTAACAATAATAACGATTTAGGAAAGTATGAAGCAACGAATGATTATCATGACACCTTTAGCGAAAAAGAAAATACAGCTTACAAAAAAATACCTAGGATCAAATAATTATCATGACATTAATTGGACACTTTTAACATTTTAACGGGGGCTCTTGATCAAATAACCGTACTTGGGGCATTCCAGTGAGAATTCTGGAATGAGGTTCAAAGTATACCATTGTTTTGTGAATAGATTTATACCCACTCACATCCCGAATGCTTGATTCAGCGGGCGTGTGAAAAAAAAAATCAAATCGGGCGTCGGTTAATAATTGAATAACATGAGAATGATTCAGTCACAACTGACAGCCTTGCTTGAATTTTTATGTGAACAAACCCACATGATTTGCTGCCTCTTTGGCATGCTATGAATTTCAAATACTCCCGTGCTTGGTAGCAGCTCGTTCCTATCTCAATCCAGAATCTAGCGGTCACATGTGTGAGCACCAAAATTGAATCTTTAAAGGATCGAGACATGCTATTTCAAAGGCAAATGAATGTGGCAAATTTTGTTATTGTTAGCTGTTCTTGGCCTTAAATGATCCCAGTTTCTTGTGGTATCTATGAACGTTGAATTTTAAAATTGTATGTACATCTAACTTACAAAACATGTTCCTCATAACCTTTATAAAAAAGCAAATGCCATTGTATAAACATAAATATTGTTTGATTATTAAACCAGCCTGGAAATTGACAATGTGACAACAATTTTAAAATAGTATGCCCATGGAGAAAATCCTAGAAAATAAAGCAATAGGAACTGAGTTGCTTCTCTTATAAGTAAAGTGACAGTTGATACAATTATAAGAGAATTGGACTAAAATTTATTTTGAAATTCAATATACAAGATACAACACAGACTTAGGGAAAGTGAAAGACTCTTTTATTGTTAATTTTGGAATATATTTCATGATGCTGCAGTGTCTGCCAATCTGTCTAGTCTGTTTATTACTAGAGCATCAAAATTTCAAGCTTTGCTGGTTAATGTAAACATAGATGTAAACTGATTACATAAAATGCTTAGCAGATTGAAATAAGAGTGCGGGGATGGAGAAGGGGGGGGGGAGAGTGTAGAAGTGCCTAGACAAATCTGGGCCTTTAATAAAACCACACCAACTATATGCAAAGGATGTGAAAATCAGATCTCATGAATTTTCCAGCGAATGCGATGGAAATTGAGTCAAATTGAGTATGCATTACAGATTGCAGGCTTGTAATTTGGAGTTGTGCGCCGTACTCCATGTTCGTCCTCATCACCAAACACGTCCCAGTATGGTAATGTGACATTTGGAATGCAGAATAATAATCTGACATTTATGGACGCAGACTGTTATACGTAATATGCATCCTTTTGGGGGCAAAAAAGCAGCCATGTGTGGATGAATTTGGGTGTTGCTCTCGTTTGTAGAGCTTGTCGGGAGAATTTAAAGGTTCATGAAATTTGAATTCCTATTTCGTCAATCCCCACAGAGATGGCAGAAATAATGCCTGTCATTGCTTACTTGTCTCTGTTTTTTGTTAGTAGTTGAACATTTTAATGTACTGGTATGTGCTGAAAAAGTCAGAAATATGGTTTGTAAAAGCAATGTTGTATGAGTGATATATCAAAGGTATTTCTCTGATATATATTTGCCTAATAGAAATAGTAACAACTTTTTGAACTAAGAGTAATGAGAGAGAGAGAGAGCGAGAGAGAGAGAGCGAGAGAGAGAGAGAGAGAGAGAGAGAGAGAGAGAGAGGGAAAATGAGAAAATATCTGCGATTGCTTGAGAGTAAGAGAAGTGTAAGATTACATCATGCACATGGCAAGAAGGATACAAAACAGGTTTGCTTTCTCAACACGATTGCAGAAGAAGATTCAATTTAGAAGGTGCTATGTATGAGGTGATGTGTGGTATGGGTAGTGAGATGGCCTCCTGTGTAATGTAACAACTTCAAAGTTCAAGATTGGGTCAAGATCCTTCATTCTGTCTGGAAACCACAGCATAGTAATGGAAAAGAATGAAGGAAATAACAATTCTTATCTCAATTTTCGCAGCATGTCTAGTTATAGCTACCCTATATCTTTTTTGACATTTAACATTATGTGATATGGACTAGATTGTAGTTTATCTTTGTTATAACTCAAAGATATACTTGAATATGTGACCCGGCACCACAAAACCACCAAAAAGTCGCAAAAAATTATTTTCCTGATTTCATCTGATTATGAAAGAAGAAGTTCTCCTCATTAAAATGGTATATTACTTGTCCAAATTGAAGCTTCCTAACCCTTTCAATTTAGTGAATGAAAAGAGCTGGTGAGGGAGGTTACTGGTATTAAATTGTGAGAAAGAGAGCTTTAAAGTTTGGGGCTATTCAAGCATGCGGAGCAAGCAAACCACAGGGAAATCAATAGAAGGGTGAATCAAAAGGCCATAGCAACCACTATGAAGAGATTTTCAGATTAGGCTGAAATTTGGCCTGATGGTCAAACATAGTCTGTTCATTATGTTTCTGAGGTTTCAATGTGTGGACTTAAGTCTTTCAAAAGTTATTATGTTGTAAATGTATAGAGTTGTAATTGGACAGATTAAGTGAACTGCAACATAGTGCCGAGACACCTGCACTAGACAATGCCTATTCATGGTGGACCCGGAGTCTTTTTGTTCCCCCTTACATAACACTGCTTGTCACCTATCTTGTTTTGTATACATCTGGGCAATTATTTGTAACCACATTATCAGGAATTCTCTCGTCGCTGTCTTGCCCGAAGTGTTCAGTAAGCAAAGCTGTAAGGTTGGCCTGATCCCCCGCAGCTAGCCCCCGCATCATCGCTTCGTTGACCGCCCGAGCTACCCGGGCATCTGCGTTGGTGCACCCCGGTACCATCCCACGGCTCTGCTCACGTACAAAACCTGGCATTGTAACGACGTTGTAGACTTTTTCGCAACTTGTCACTCTCAAATGTATAAAATATAATAATGTTCTTAGGTCTACTCTTGATCAACAAATTCTGGATATGTGATGTACAATCAAGCTAGTCGAAGTCGTTAACGGAGAATATAAGACGAACGCAAATCTGGAACTCAGATGTGAAAGCGGATACAAACAAAATGGCGCGCCGCACTGATTGCTATAACGGACCAATCACAGCCCGCGTAGCACGACCCGTTAGCAACGACCGACCATTTCCGGACTACGATAATTTCGCTCGGGAAAAGTGATCAAATTTTGGAAGAGACCGAAGGCTGTGCGAAAAAAACTGGTCTACAAAAACCGTTTAAAACACATCTTCTACTATGTTTTAGACTTCCAAATTTTGATACTAGGTACAGAAAAGACCACTCTTTCAGAAAATGCAAAAAAACAAAAATCTATTTTTTTCACCTAAATTGACATTTTAGCTGATTACGGAGAATCGCTGGTTGCGACTTTTTGTTGGTTTTGTGGTGCCGGGTCACATATGTTGATTCATGCAAGGGTCATTCTAGAGAACAAATTAAATTAAATTTTATGTTACCAACATGTCATTAAATCTAAATTCAAACTGAACCAGCTCATTCGTTATTGTTCATATATTATTACAAAATAATATGCGAATTCAATACTGAAGAAAAGGCAATCAAAACAGAGACAACCATTGAAATATTAAGTCTTTGATGTGTTGATGTTTTATAAGTCAACAATAACTGGAGCCACAAGATGGTTTCTATTTCTCTCTCTCTCTTGATTTCTATTCTTACCATTTCCTTCTGTGTTTCTCCTTTCTTTATATCACTCTTCTCTCTTACTGTATTTGTCTGTCTACATCTTTCTGTCTCCTCTCTCAGTCTCTCTATTCTCATATCTCTGTCTCTCTATTCTCCTCTGTCTGTCTCGCTATTCTCCCTCTGTCTGTCTCTCTATTCTCTCCTCTCTGTCTCTCTCTTCTTCTCTATCTCTCTCTTCATCTATCTCTGTCTCTCTATTGTCCTTCTCTCTGTCTCTCTATTCTCTCTTCTCAGTCTCTCTATTCTCATATCTCTCTCTCTTATTCTCTCTCAGTCTCTCTATTCTCCTCTCTCTGTCTCTCTTTTTTCCCTCTCTCTGTCTCCCTCTTCTCCCTCTCTCTGTCTCTCTATTCTCCATCTCTGTGTCTCTCTCCTCTGTCTCTCTCTTTTCTCTCTCTCTCTCCCTCCGTCTCTCTCTATTCTCCCTCTCTTCTCGTCCCATCATCTTGGATTTGTTTAGATAGTCTGAAGCATAGACTCCAACCTTGACAGCGGACATGCTTAATTCCTTTTAGAATGGATTTGAGCTCAGCCAGCTGCATAGCCAGTCACCAAATATAATCACTGATATTGACTTTTAGACAGAATACTCATTTCAAGAGATTTTTTTATTTCATTTTGAAACAGTTTGATTTATATGGTTGCAGCTCATTTGAAGCATGGTTTGTTGTAGAAATAATCTTTTGGAAATTCAGTTCTCTTGGTTTAGTGAGATGCACTCAAATTACCATAATAAAGCAAAATTATAGCAAGTCATTGGTAGGTTGCTGCGACTGAAAAAAGGATTTATAGCATGCAATCCATTAAGTTGTAACAGTAGAAAAACTTAATGGATTAAAGTAATATTAGATTAGAGTAAGTCCAAGGCATCTCATCTTGTGCATGAATTATCACCAGATAGATTTTTGATGTTTCGAATCATGGTAGTATTTGATAGCCTGACTAGAATAGGACAATCCATTAACGCTTTTATAGCAATTTATGTTTGTTGTTTGTTATTTATAATTGGTTACAAATACATTTAGGAACCAAGTAAAAGGAGTGCTTTGGACTTGCAAGTTTTTTTAACAGATATTCATGATACTTGATAGTTGATAGAAATCAGTGATATCTTTTGGAAATTGCAGTAACCATGCTTGCATGGAGCAAAGCTCCAGAGTTTAATTTCCAGTGCAAGTTTTTCCTCATTAAATCATCCACGATTGTTGTCCTACCCATCCAACCCTCTTCCTTCGGATCCTGCTCTGTTGGTCAACAATTAACATGAGATGAAAATGGTTCCTGACATCGTCTCAAATGTCAAGCCATGTCCCCAACTGTGGGTTAACGATTTCATTATTAGAGCAATATGACATCTAATCTAGTTCAAGTCGTGATGAAAATCTTGTCATCTACTAAATGAGATTATTTAATGGGCGAAAAGAAATTTGGTATTTCAGTTTTGATACTGCAGTGGTATCATTTATTCACAAAAGGGTGTAGTGAAGTGACAATATCAGTAGGACTAGTTACATGATTTAATTAGTCTGTATGCATAGTAACATTTCTAAAAAGGATGATTACACAAATGTATTAGGTAATCACCTTTATTTATTTTGAAAATTTTCCTATCGCTTTTTCCAGGTGAACATAAAAAGCATCAGGATCAAAATGACATGAAAATTGTTTACTTTAACAAAAAAATACAATAATGATAATTAGTACACACATACATTTCCAATTTACATTACCTTTTTCATGATTGGACAACATTAGGATGATGAATATTGAAAGCGAATGCCTGCGCGTAGCAGGATGATGGTCAGGTGAGGGTAGTCCTTTTACGCTCCAGTTCTTGTGTGTAATTAAAACGAGAGCCTGCCCGCCCTGTTGACTTACGATCATGACCTTCTAGCGAAGACTAGGCATTATTCCCATTAGTAGATTACATGCGTTCATCCCTATCTGCTCTACATTGTCTATCATGAAGACAGCCTCATCATGATGTGAAGTATGATGTGGCATATATGCTGAGCTAAGAGCATGCATAATTTTAGCTTAATAGCACATAATGTTGTTGATGGAAGGTATTATGCTAAACTTAACAGCTAAATTATTCACACCCTTATCAAGTTCTGCATTTTTTAAGTATGTGAATAAGTGATTTGTCATGAGTTATATATCTTGAGAATGTGACATACGAAAGCTTACATCTAGAAGTATTCACCAAAGGCATTGATTCAACCAGTTCACCTTTCATTCTTGAATTACGAAAAAAAAAAAAAAAAAACCATCAAATTTACAAGGGGTATGAATAATGAAGTTGTTAACTGTATATATACCAAATTTTAGGTCATAATACCTAACCGGTCCAAATTGTTTTTGAGTAGCGAGATATCAACCAAAAACAGCCATCGGTGAAATACTTTTTACCCAAAATGAAATTGCGTATATTATCATGGTTAGTTTTTTTGCCTTGTCTTTAAATCGACCTAAGAATAATTAACAAAACAGAGGAATTCTCAATTTCTTTTGAAATACGGATGCTCAGTGCCACACAGTTGAAATACTTTGACTGTCGCTTGAAAATGCATGCACTATAATACTGTATGATAAAACTATACAATTTTGGATCACATCATCGTACATATTCCATGCCTTTCTTTTTTTTGCATGGTACATGTATGCAATCCTACATTTAGTATTATGTAGACTTGAATGTGTGTCCGTCTTTGCTTAAAATGATGAAAATAATGAAAATGTGGGTTAAATGAGAGCAGACTGTGCAGGAAAGGACGGGACATCATGCCCAGATGGTGTTGAGGCAAGCAAATATTTTAACCTAGAAACATCAATCACAAAACATCACGATCACCTTTGAGAATTAATGGCAGAAGAGAGACTGCACTATATTGAATTTAGCTTAAAAGTCATTATTTAACGTCAAGAGTCAATTTGATATATGAAATAGAAAAATGATTTTGAAAATGAACGTGTGCAATCTACAACAGGTATTTAACAAAACATGTTTGAAAAAAATACACAACATTTGCATCTTTTTATTGGGACAGCTTATTTATACTCCTTTTTAAAAATCCTTTGGACACAAATTGGATCATTGAACATGTTTATAATACAAGAGAAAATTGTATCATTTACATGTACTGAAAAAAAATTAGTTTTGTCACAAATCAGTACTCCATATCATCTTGTACATTACATATTCTGGTAAATGATGACAAAATGTGAATTTACCTCCCCTGTTTCAATCGCTACATTATAGAAGAGTGAGCATAGATGCTCCAAAGTGAAACCTGATTCTCTGTGATCTGGCATTGAAGTTGTCACTGCAGGCTAATGTTTCCACAGATAAAACATAAAATCTGTTTTTATTAAAGTGAGGGATTTGAATGTTTTCCCAGACCCTAAGTTAATAGCTCAGAGGGAAATGTCATTATGCCTGCTTATCAACACATCCCCCTCTTCTTGTTAATTGCATAACAACGCCGACTGCCACATAAATTGACATTTGGAAATTATTCATGGAGACGTTTTGGATGGGTAAAACATGAGATGGGTTAGAATGAGATAGCTGCTGGCTTCAGACAGACAGACAAGCAGAGAGGGGATGGGTGTGGGACCACGTGTGAAGATTGGCGGAAAAGATTAATATTATGGACTGAAAGGGGAAGAAAATATTGTTTTGGGAGTGAGAAGTGAGATGTGAGATGGAGAGAAAGAAAGAAAGAAAGAAGAGAGTGCTAGAGTAAGTGAGAGGTTGATAAATTGTGACAAACAAAGAGAGAATGAAGAGAGAGAGAGAGAGAGAGAGAGAGAGAGAGGGGGATGAGAGAGGGAGAGAGAGAGAGAGAGAGAGAGAGAGAGAGAGAGAGAGAGAGAGAAAGACAAAGATAAAAGCTGAATGAGCAAAATACAGAAAAGGAGAAAGATAGAATGATGTACAATCCAATATATTCAGTAATTTGCACTTGTATCTCTCACAGTTATTCACTGTGATGTATATTACACAATGATATTATGTAAATATTACTTTAGATAAGAGTCAAATGTGTCGGTTATATACCATATTGTCTAGTTCAGTTTTCAAGATAAATTTGTATATAAATGATTCTTTCTACTCACTTATGTACTTTAACTCATTGTATGTGAGATGACTATAAGGTGCAATCTTATTCCATTAAACAATTGATCACTCCTAAAGTTCTAATAAAGAATAATTTTAATCAATACCAGAAATGAATATTTTTCCTTAATTCGCTATCCACACTTGGTTTGAACGGATCAGCATGATGGTGATCATCCTCAACTGCATCACCCTGGGTATGTATCGTCCATGCAGCGACATCGAGTGTGACTCTCAACGATGCCTGATCCTCCAGGGGTTCGATCACTTCATCTTCGCTTTCTTCGCCGCCGAGATGGTGGTCAAGGTCATGGCCATGGGTTTCATCGGTAAGCAGGGCTACCTGGGGGAGACATGGAACAGACTGGACTTCTTCATTGTGGTGGCAGGGTGAGTTCAGAGACAGGGTGAGGGGGATTAAGAGGGGGAGGGGATTAAGAGGAGGAGGGGATTAAGAGGGGGAGGGGATTAAGAGGGGGAGGATGAGGAAAGAGGGGTAGGATAAGGAAGGACCAGGCAAGGTTGAGGGAAGAAGGGCGGGGGTGGAGGGAGGAAGGAGGGGTGAAGGGAGGAAGTAAAAACAAGCTTGGAGTTGGGAGTGGAATTAAAAGATGTTGAATTTCTTGGATGTATTTAATGAGAATTGCATTAAATTGTGGCAGCTTGTGATTGTGGTACTTACAGTGTGGTGGTGGTGGTCTTTGATCATTTTGCTGACAAATGAGAGACCTAGTCTGGATTGGTCCAGGGTTCTGGGTCTCAGACTTTGGTCACATCAAGTTTGTGCTAGACCAAGTCCTACTTGACCAAACATTGGTCTAGGTTTTGGTCTGAAGTTTGTAGTATAATACATGCATTTAAAAGTTTTTGTGATTATAAAGCTTTTAATGACTGTAACAATGATGATGGTTTTGATGATGACTTAGATGTGAGGGTGATGAAATAGACTTTATCATGAAGATCATTTAAGTGTCAAATTGTCATGTCTTTTAGCTGCATTTATAATTTATTTAGCTCTTGATACAACAAAGGACACCCTAATTTTCAGGAGACAGTTTTTTGCAGTTATGCCAAACTGGCCTCAAATAAGAAGCGAAATGTATATTGAACTAATTTGATTGATATCCTTGAAATATTCTACAGTCACTGTTTCTTTTTGGATACTCATGGAAACCAGAAAGTAATTTTGATGAGAAAAAAAAAAATTGGATTTTAGATGGATGTTAAAAGCATCATGAGGCCAATGTTCATATTATTTTTCGGCTGGCTATTTGCTGTGGCATTTATTTTTTTCTTTTTTCTATCTATGAATGGCACATTTATATATTGTTTGAGAAATTTACCAAAAAATGCAAGTTTGAAATGGTATCCGGTTTTGAGAAAGATATCTTGAGCCTTTCTAGTGAGTTTATCTTTATGGATGATTGTAAGTGTGACTCTAATATGATTGAATGTTGTTGTTGTTGTTGTTGCTATTTCTGATTTTATGCCAAGTATTTATCACATCGCACTTTTCCATGAACTTTATATTTGATGAATAATTTTTTTCTTCTTCAAATTTTGATTTGCAACCAAGTGCATGTAAGTTTTAAGAATATATAGTTTGGTATAATATTTCCTGTTAGTTTTCTTCTGGATGTTTTTTTTGTGCATTTATACAAGGCTTTGTCATTAAATGCTTTTATATCTTAAATACATCTGTTAAGAGAATGAGCATTCTTTGTATGGTATTATAAACTTGTATCACCATTTAACTTTAGTTTAAAGAATAGAAAAATTATGCAAATAACCCATACAAATTTGTTCATGGTCAGAACTGCTTAAAACAGTGAAATGGGGAAAGGAAAGAGAAATGAAAAGAGTGAAAACTAGTAATCATTGTGTAAGTTTTCTACCATTTTCATGATTACTTATGTAAACTTTTCCCTTCGTTATTTTTACCAAAACGTTCCAATTGTGCCTTACTTATTTTAAAGAAAAGAAATTTTACTTTGTTATCTTTTGTACAGTTATGCCTTTCAGTTTTTTGGTTGATTTTTTTCTCAACAGTTTTGACTATATATGTAACCTATTCAAGCCCAATGCAGAGTGTATAGGTATAAAACCAATTAATGCTATGAATTGGCAAAACTAATTCTATACAAGGAATCTAATTGACATATCGGTTGTGCGAGAAGTATTGTGATGATAATGCAGGAGTGCTCCTGTTTTGATGCATGAACAATGTCATGCAATTCTTGTTCAAATGATGATTATCTTAATGATATCCATCCCTCTTTTTCAACTTTCTCTATTTCATTCCTGATTTGTTTTGCTGTTGGGAATGTTGGTTTATAAAGGATTTCCGAATACATCATGGAGTAAGAATACACTTCCCTTTTTCTTTCCATTTTTTTTTCTTCACATTGTTTTCACTCTGTGTTTCATTGTCTTGTGAAGGAAAGAGAATCATCTCTACCTAGTATTTTTTTGTTGCCCTCAATTTTTCTCTAATCTTTAAAAATGCCTTCCTTTTAGTGCTGTAATAACAGAATGCTACATCAATGACTTAGTCAAGTTGCATCTGTCAGTCAATATTTTGTTTGCATTTCTTCAAAATTTGCTTATAATTCCCTCTCTGATTAGTTTCCTTGCAACGTGCTTGCCAAATCGCATCTCTTATTTGAGTACATCTAACAAGTTTTTAAGTTTGTTTTGTTTTGAATGAAGATTGTTTTAACATGAATGAATCCCATTTCTAAGTGCAACTTCCAATGTTTTTTCTTGTTGTTGGGATAAAAGCATCTTAATTGACAGTATTTGTAAAAAGAAACATTTATTCATATATTGTTATTATTATTGGTTTAGCAAAAGTGTTGTTCACTTAGAGTTTTATTTGTTGAAATAGTTCTGACACTCACAGGAAGTTGCTTATTTTCATTTAGATACCTGTAGTTTTCATAGAGCTCTAAAATAGAATGGGCTTTTACAAAAGAATGGGGGCACTGTCTTAACTAGTTGTTATCAAATGATAAAACAAATCTGGATTTATATAGCGCTTAATATAAAATACTGTCTCTAAGCCCTTTACAGATATTAGTACCCCCAGTCATCACATTCATTCACGTACAAAGAATATAGTATATACATACTGAGGCAAAAACTGAACTATAAGTAATAATAATGATAGAACAGGTCTTACATTGGGAGTAATGGCAGAGCTTCGTAAATATTAAGAGCATATAGTTTTTCCATTTTCAGTGCTAGTTATAAGCTGTAAATTTTGTTTGTCTTCATATCTAAACATTAAGCACTTTAATAATGGAAAAAACTAGAAGCATAGACTGCAAACCAGTCACTCTGTTTACAGCACTTTGTCAGTGGGTAAGGCATGATGTTTAATGCACTGCACAGACAAGCCTAATAGTAATTACTAGGGGTTAGGGAAGGATACGCAAAGCTAAAGGGAATATTATAAATTATGGGAAGGAGAATATTATATCAGTCTTTGGAAGTGTGAAAAGGGTCATTGTTTTACTGATCTTATGGAGATGGGAAACAAAACAGTAACAATTTGAATACAAGGTGTTGTAATTTTATATCAAATAGTAAGGAAGAACTTTGAAGAGATTGCAGTGTATGGTAGGGAGGGGGGTACATGGGGGGTGAAATAGGAGCATATGCGTTTGGAAAGGCAACCAGTATTTTAATCCAATTTAAGTTCATTCCATCATTTTATTCATTTTATTTTAAGTGAATCCTTAACATCTAAAAAAATTAGAATTGTACCAAGCTCGATGTCACAAGTGTAGGGTAGAAATGAACATGAGAAATTAGGGAAAACCCCCATCTTCCAAATGAAGAAAGAGATACTTTGAGAAATTGAGATGAATTTAAGACTGGAATACTCTCAAATTTTTGTAATAGGAAGATAGCGTAATACACCAATATAGATCAGCAAATAGGCCGGTTCAATCGTAAAATTCATAAGTAGGGTACTTGAAGTACATTATGTAAACTATTATGGAATAAAGAAACAGGCTTCATGTAATCAAGTGATTTTGGTTAGGCTAAAGTTACGTGCGCAAGCGGATGTTTGAGTTTGGGTTCATGCAGCGAACTACAAAAATACAAAAATATTAAACCTTGTGGGGATAGATACTATCATCAATCAGGGTGCATGAGAGCCAGTCACGTTTATGTTTGGCATATGGTATCATTTACAAAAAGGTGAAATATAAGTGATGCTACATCATTTTCTCATTTCTATTACGAAATGAATATCGGTAAAGAGACACAAGTTGAAATGTTGAATAAATGTCTACTCTCTGCCTACCGTACAAATAGCCTAAATCAGTTTAAATAATTACTGGTACACAAGTTTTTCATCACAAGGAATTTATATGATTGTTTATCTAGGGGACTTGTTGATTTGTTTTTTTGTACTTCATATGTAGCATCAGCTCAAGTATTTGTGTGAATCTGGTGTTTCTGCAGTTAAAGCTTACATCCTTTCAATAAATGTCCGCATTCCAGAACTAGGACGAAAGACCAACGTCATTTTAGGACTGTGGAAGTGAGATTTTAAGTATATTTAACTAAAAGATGTTGACTCAGATTTCTTACCACCCAACCCCCCCCCCCTCAATGATCTTTGTATACCCCCATCAGCAATCATTTACCCCTCTCCCCTTTCTTCGTACCACCCTTCTTCAAATCCAATCCATTAGTAGTTTCTTGCATTCCATTACTTCCTTCAGTTCCTGTTGACTTTGTGGCTTTATAAAAAAGGGACTAATGTTGGACAGGAATATGGCATCAATATAGATATCCAATCTTTCAAAGCAATATTTTAATCTATATGATTTAACTTATCCTCATTTGCCTGATGTTAGCCACTATTTTTGTGCAGGAATCTTGAAAAGTTACAAATGATGGCTATAATACCACCCTAAGTATTAATATGTTTAGATGCATGTGGGTTTTTATTTTTGGATTTCTGTTAATTTACATTATTCATTTAAAAGTGGATTGGGGAAAGAAAAAAAAAAACGCTGAGGAACGGATGAGTAGTGAACTGCACATTAGAGAGATAGATGTTTAAGATAGGTTTCATGGATAAGGTACGAAGGCTTAGGATGGAAAATTGCACTGGTTATGTGATACTCGTATTTACACAATGTGTCAGTATGTAAAACAGAAAAAAATACTGCACTGCACTGGCACAAGAAAACATTTGTAATTAATGGAAAGTGCAGTTAACTATCGCTTTATCTCCCACCTTCTTTTATGGTTGCACTCACAATCTTCTCCACTGCCACCCACACCCAACCATACTTACCCACACCCACCAACCCACCCACAAACACTTACCCATACCCTCCCCCTACACAGCTCATTTGCATATTATTTTGAATCCTTCCCTCTGTTTTGAGAAAAACATGAAGTCCTCAATGCAAAGAAAAAAGAAAAAAGGTGTATTCTTATTCTTAATATCAGGGTGACAAATCAATAACAAAAACTTGTAAATTTCTCCCAGTAGATTCTTAGAAGGTGATTATATTTTAATATTTTTTATTGAATTCAAGTTGAATTCTATTTGACATTATATACAAGATAATGCTTATTTTGTATCTCATGTATTAATTATTTTGTTTTATTTTATCGATCCATACTAGGGATGTGCTTACAACTCTGCATTGGTGCTGCATTCATAAATAAAGATTTAATATATTTTGATCATGGAATATATTTTGTTCTTAAATCAAGCAAGACAGACTCTGTGGTGTTATAGGAATTCTCATTTTGTGACAAATCATTTGGGTTTAAACTTTACCTGAAAACTTGAGGAAGGAAACCGAAGGTCCAAATTTGTAGGTTCACTCGTTAATTCAACTTTATAGCATTAGGGACTTCATGTGTTTATCAAAGCAGCAGAACACTGTTTCATGATATATCTCCTGTGCCATTTTGAGCAAGCTAATATTTCACTTACTAATTGCCCAGTTAGATGCACTGACTTTTAGAATTTCTACTCTTGAATTTTTTTTCTTCATTAGGTGCTTGGTTATTTTTTCATTTCAAACTTTAATTTATGGGGCTGTTAAAATGCCCTATCATTTTGCTTATCCTGTAAATAAACAAGTCAAGAACTAAAACCATCTCTACTTCTGCCAAGATTTGCAACTCCTAATTTTTCAGAAAGCATCGCTCTGTTTTTATTCTGTGTCTGTGGCACTAGTTTTACATCTCTGTTTCATATACACCCATTATTTACATTTCTACATGATTTATATTTCGTCTTGTTGGCGCTCGCAAGGTATATTCGATACATGCTTCTGGCTCCATAAATATTTATGATGGCACAGTCCAATGCTTTTACTTTCTCGGTGTACGTTAAATAGAACTGCACATTTCAGTCAGTGCGCATGAGCAAAAAAATATGTGTATCTATCAATATTTTATAGGGTTATTATCATTTTCTAATGACATGATTTGAGCATATAACACCACTGACCGTCTATCTTGCCTGCTTTAACATTTATAAAAAAACTGTGATTTAATTTGTATTCTTTGTCATTCCTTGTAAGTTATCAAATATTGTTAATGTTAAAATGACAGGTGTATTATGTACCTGATAATTATAACCATTACATAAAGTGTATCAATTATGGTATTGTATAAAATTATATTATGTAATCATGTACAGTACTCCATTGATTATCTTTGTTATAACATCTCTGTTTGTGCCAAGTCAACTAACCGCTTAAAGTGCCTTATCATTACACAGTCTAATATTAATGAATTATTTACCCAATATTTTTTCAGCATTTAATCAAAATTTACTTTAAACTAGAGGGCATATGCCCTTGTATGTGTTACAATCTGAATAATTTGTTTGTGATACTTACACATGATTGGTGTTCAGACATGGCCTAAGTGTTCATAATATTCATACATCCATTATTCATAAATATGCATGCTGTCTCATATACCCTCCTTCCCTCTTCATATTTAATATGTGTACATGTGTTGGTGGACACCATATTTAAACCTCTTTGAGATGAAAAACAAATCATTAACAAAATCATTGGAAAGAGTTTTTAAACAAGAACAAACATATAGACATGTTTTAATCGTGTTACATAAATGATGAAACAAAGAACAAAGGACAGACACTTGGAAAATAAAAAGATGAAGAAGAAAATAAATGAATAAGTGGGGCAACTTTTCATGGTTTTTGGTTTTGGTAAAATTATAGCTTGAGATTCATTCATCCCTCTAAAATCATTAAGACAAATGAAAACGTGGTCGGATTGGAATCGTTCATGATGAAAATGCTTTTAAACTTGATCATATAGTGGAATGATTGGTATTGATTATAGTGTGGAAAGTACACTTTTTTCCCGCTGATATTTTACGGAAAGTAAATAAATTTTGTTAAGAGTTCTATTTTGATGCTGCAGGGTGGAGGACTGAATGAGAAATTTATTTCATCAATAACACCAAGCATATAAATATCATAAATGCTATATATTTACAATGAAATTAAATGTTTATCAATAATATTGAGAATATATCCTACAAATCAAACTTTAAAAATTTCAGTTGTAAAAAAGTGAGAAAAATGTTTTATAGTTTGCATTTATAGACCATTCCCTGATGATTGAATTTATAGATTCTTCTACATTTCCTTCTAATATCTCTTCACCCCCTCTCTCTCTCTCTCTCTCTCTCTCTCTCTCTCTCTCTCTCTCTCTCTCTCTCTCTCTCTCTCTCCCTCTCTCTCTCTCTCTGTCTGTTTGTCTGCCCCCTCTCTCTCCCTATCTCTTGTTTTGCCCTTTTCTTGATTTTATTTTTCATTTCCTATTTTCTCTCTTCTACTATACATCTCTCTGTATGACTCTTCCCCCACTGTGTATATACTTTCATTCTTTTTACCACTTTCTCTTCTCTTTTCCCTTGTCCCATATCTTCTGGTGCTACCACCTCCCCTCTTCTCCCCTCTCCCCCCTCCCCTCACTTTCTCACCTATTCTTTTTCATTGTTCCCTCCTCCCAGTCTCTCTTTTGTTTCCCTCTTCCCCCCTCAGTTTCTATTCTTCATGGCTTCTCTTTCAGACCCATCTCTCTCTTGTTCTTCCTATCTCTTTTCCTTTGTTTTATTTCCAATTTCCTCCCTCTCCTTCCTCCCCTCTCTTACGCTTTATTCTCATTCCCATTCCCAATCTTTTAAGAATATTCAGCCAGCTTCAGTAATACTGCTGTTACCATGGTTTTTGCCTCATCTCTAGTTCTTTTTCTCTCTTGATCCCATCGCCTCCTCATTACTTTGTCTCTCCAATTTCCTTCGCTGTCATCTTATCTTGTACACTCAGTGAAAAGGATCATAATGATCTGAGCTCCATAAGTCACACACGGTATCTAGATGGAGATACACTTGGCTGTGTCATGGGAGAAGTTGTTCTAAACAAAAATCACAAAAGAGTAAAAAAGAGCTTTAAAAAATCAACTTTGTTTCTGGTAATAGAAATGTATTTTAAGAGATACAAACTACATTTACCTAAAATAACATCAGTTTGAGGTCTTTGAAGGGGCATAATCAATCCACTTATTTTACATTCATAGTAGCAGTTATATGTTTATTACATTACAGTAGTTACCAATGATCGATAGTTATGGAGTCAAAGTGAAGATGGGAAGTTATAAAAAGTAACAGTTACTGTCTTTAATCTAATTCAGTTCTTGCTCTGAAGCTATCTTGGTTTGAATTCATGACGTAGGAAGGAGACAAGAAAGGGAACCCTGTATTTGATAAATGCCATTAACATATTTCTTTTGGGGTTTATACAAAATGCCACCCTACATTGTAGCACCGAAGTCTTACGAACCCTCGATCTACGGTGTAATTTGAATTTCAGATCAATTTGGATATTGACATTTTAAAATGTCAGGAGTACCACAAGGGGAAAATAAATCTATCTATACTGAAACACACAGGAAACAAAATACGTACGAGGAAACTATGATTTGTTTAATGTTTTGCTTCTATGTGCTTGTGTAAATGGAGAATGGGGCATGTTATTCATAATCAAGTTAAGCGAAATTTTGTCAGACTTTCAGAGGGGTCTTGATCAAGACTCTCAAATAAAGTGATATTTCTAAAAGTTTTGAATAGAAGGTTTTCTCTCTAGATTTATTAGAATTTGTTTGCCATTCACCACCATTCACCATCATGAAAAAGTATTATTATTAGTGTCTTCTCAAGAAGATTTTTAAAAATAAGTTTTCCGTATTTCATTCTCACAATAACTGTTTTCGTCAGCATCAGTACCAATCAATATCATCACAATCATCATCATCATCATCTTAAATTACTTACATCATCATCAATTTCATCATTCTCATCTTAAATCACTAACATCATCGTCAGTGTCATCATCATCATCATCATCAACAACAAAAGTATCAATAACATCATCATCAACATCATCCTAACCATCATCAACATCGTCATCATCATCATCATCATCATCATCATCATCATCATCTTCATCATCATCATTACTATCAGTATCTCTATCATCATCATCCTATTTTATAAGTCCTGGAGTAATCTCAGTTCAATAAAACGTGCCATACAGAATGAATACAACAAAGCTTCTGCTTATAATATTGAAGAAAACCTTTATAATAATATTTTTCAGATTTGTGTACATTTCTACAATTTCATACCGCCTGTATGGTACTTTTCATCAAATCTACAAATATGATTATACACATGGATGAACCATCGAATGATATTGATTGAATTGCATGTGACATGTGACAAGTGTATTACAGATTTATTGCTATGACTGTGTCTCATTTCATGCATTGATTGTGCTTGCGAATGTGATTTCTTTTTTAAAAGCAATTATTCTACTGCATGCAGATTGCAATCAATTATCCTCAATAATGAAAGTGCAGGAATGTGCTCTTTCCAGTGGCTGCTAATTGCACATCTGGTAAAACTGTGACTTTGTCTGTCCATTGCTGTCCCAATCCTTATAAATGTATCTTTGCTTGAAGTATTGACTTCATCTTTGTACCATATTGTTCTTGCTTCTGTTAAGCATGCATGGTCCTGAACAAAGGTACTATCAAACTTTGTTGTAGCTATGGCAAAGTGTCCATCAGAAAATTGCAAAATCAAAATGTCCAATAAGAATTATATATTTTTCATCGACCTGTCAAGTTAGGAATTTTCCCCAAAGGTATACTTTTCGAGATTAGATTAATAAACAAATACATGCACATGAATGGAAAAAAATTTCCTTAGCAACCTAACACAATCGCAAAGAACAAATTTCGGGCAATTTCATTAATTAAGATATAACAGATCCTTACTTTATTCCTACAGGCATTAAAAAAGGGTATTACAACAGGGTATTGAAATGTCTCTTGAGTTTTGGTTATGTTTAGTAAAAAATTACACTTCAAGATTGATCTCTCCCATGTAAATAGCATTCATCATGCACAATTATTCAGTCACTTTCATTATTTAAATAATCATGAATCTTATTCAGTTACTGTCATCAGAAACTAAAGGATCATGAATTTTATCCTAGCATGAGTAGTTGGTAAAAGTGATAGTGCCATCGTTTACCCCTTCCTTTGTGATTTTGTGGATTTGTTTATTTGTTGTTGTGTATAGATGTAGTAATAGTTACTTTTGTGAATGCATGATGGTGTAGTTTTGCATGGTAGTTATAGTGATGTGCCAGGCCATTCTGTCGACCAATCATTGAAGTTTGTCAAGAGTCCAATAATGTATAAGTCTTTCCAAATTAACTCCATACCCTATGCGGGAGACGGTTTAATCTGGTTATGTATTGATCCATCTATGGTTGATTGTGTCATATAATTGATTTAATTATTCAAAGAAGAGCACAATCTGTTGAGAGCCAGAAAGGTGTTCAGTCTTTTTGAATATTCGTTTAAGTCAATACTATTCTGGCTCCAAGGACACAACGAGAAGAAATTCATTGCAAACTGCATCAGTCACCCATTTGGGGCAAGTTTGAACTACAGCTATGAAACTTTTGAGAAGCTCAATTTGAAGGTGCTTTTCTACAAGACGTGTCATCTTTGTGGATGACAATACTCATATAGCTAAAGTTCATTAATTCCAGTTCCAATCATCACATCTTTCTACCTGGTACTCAAGTAAAACAAATGAATAAAATAAATGACAATGTTAAAATGACAATGAGTAAAAAACGGCCATAGTTATTTTCTCTTTTCTCTCAATTCTGTTTAAATGACTTGTAGTAATTACAATGACAATATTTTCCTGCCTCATTGTCTGTTGTGTCAAGAAAATCTGAAAGGCATTATTTGAATGTATTTATTGCTAGATGTTACTTTGTCTTTACACAGACATGGTCCCTACTCAATATGTTATTTTATGGCCGTAGATTGCGTTATTGTTACTAAAAGGAAAATTACATTTTTTAGGAGAGCTGTTGGCAGAATTATATTGATTTGGACAAAGTGAAATAGGACCAGCTCAACACCGATTGTACAGCCATAGCTGGAATGGAACACATCACCAGTTACATCACTATAACTTGATTATGAAATATTCTTCTCAGTTATGGTAGGAATGTAGAGATCCCCGTCAGAAGTAGTAATGGTTGTGTCAGTGTTAGGCCTCTTGAGACATGAATCAGTATACCGCCTTAACAAATTTTGCAAAATGAAATGACCAAAGTGTTGTATGTTTCAAATATCGGTATGCTATAACATATTGAAAAGTATTAATTTTGTTTTAGGGCTTTTGTCACGTGCAGCTATATTTTTTAGGCTGCTTGCTAAGTGCTGACAGTTATTGTCTCTTTGGTCGAATTCCATAACCCTTTGTGATGGAAAAGAATCCATAGACGATATCAAAGAATCTAAACTTGATAAAACACTACATAGAACCAAGCTCATTTGCATCTATATTATATACAAAAGTTGATTCTTAGGTTTTGTGCATTTTAGCAAAGACATATTGATCAGAAACTGAAAATCAGAAGTCTAAAGAGATTTGACATTTAAAACGCACGATTCAGCCTTATAAAGTACAATTATTTCTTGCCGTTAGGGACATAAATGAAAGAATTTTTCTAAATCACCTAAAAATAAATACCTGAAGATTTCCACATTTAGGCATGCAAGATGTAATTTTCTCTGCCTAATATCTGTTAACACCCAAAGTTGTTTATTGGAGGTACACGGGAGAATAACCAATGTTTACACTTGATCTGCTTAATGCGTTTTAGCTCGCGCTAAAATCATTTCAACAGATATTGAATGGTGGCAAATGTAAATGTCACCTGATGTTTACAGAGAGGCAAGGCTCTTTTTAGAGGGTGAAAGTTGTCCATATGGCAAAGTGAGGGATTTGAAATTTTAATCTTACCTGGTTTTCAGTCTTGCCTTTGTTAAAACGTTCAGCGGAAATTAGATTTGATAAAATATGTGATTGCCAAATGGTAAGACATATTTGCAATTATTTTTCTGTAATTTAGTGGAAAAAAATGGATAATTGGCACTAATGGGGATAAAATAAAGAAATGAAAATAAAATAATTTAAAATAGACAAGTGTCTCTTTATTCTCTTAGCCATGTTTCCCTCATCAAGAGGGAAGTGATAAGTGACCACTGTATTATCAAAGAGAGAGAAAGTGCATATCCTATTCAGAGATAATACACAACATGACTTGACAAATACTTAGTTTGCGACATGGATACATTCGCATGGGACTAAAGTAGATAAAGAAGATGTATCATATAGATGGAAATGACCATAAAAAATTGAATCAATTATTACCAATCAAACCTTATTATCTTCTACCTCCATCAATGATATACATGTAATATGAAGTGAATCAGTTAATCAAGTCTGACGGGCCCAAACTTGATTCGGCCGGCTTTCATCTAGACCCGATCAGATGTACATTGTCGGGTTGCTACGGTAACGCAATCTACTACCACTTTCCCTGCTGGTCCCAGCGCATCGTTCCCAAAGTAATCTGATCAAATTTGGCAGTCTGTTGAAAGTGAGATGTGCACTATACGCAATGATGCGGGATGACGTGAGATGCTTACTGCCAGTAGCTTAATGAAAGGAGATGGCATCTTGAAGAAAAAAAAGGCCCTCTACCTTTACTACCTTTTTTATGCGGTTATATTCAAAGAATTTGATATGTTAGGATGTTTTAGGGTATGTCAGATTTGGTTGTCATACAAGTGGAGAGGGGCATTTAAAGTATTGTTTATTGTTTATTACAATTTGTATATCATTTGTGACAAATGATGGAGTATGTTTATTGTCTAGCATAAAATCTGAGCCTATTAAAATAGAAATGACATATTCATTTACACCACAAATTTGATAATGACAAGGTTTTTCAACAATGTGTCTGTATGTACAGCACAGCTGAAGAGACTCACTAAAAAGGGGGACATTTCAGAATATGCCAATATCTGTGTTAAAATGTAGTACTTGAGAATAATTTTAGAATTATAGAGGTGTTATGGGTAGTTCAGAGCTAGTTCAGACTTAATTAAATAACAAGAAGGCATTTTTTTACATTCACAAAATTGATAATATTGATGCATTTGAGCCTGGTTCTTCTAGTTTAATAAGTTTATATTTTCTGCTGGATGTTAAATAAAGTCTGTTATCATACTTTTATTTAAATGAATTCAGCTTGAAGGAGACAAAATCTGTTGATGTTTAATATGTTCCTTCCATTCTTTTCTTTCTACCATTATCTCATGATGGTAACAGTATTCTGGAGTACAGCCTGAATCTAGAGAATGTGAGCTTATCAGCGATCAGAACGATACGAGTGCTGCGGCCGCTCAGGGCTATAAATAGGATACCAAGTAAGTTACACACTTAAGTCAAGAGCCTGCCTTCATTTTGTTCCCTTTTATCCATACGATCAAGGAATTTTGCACTGCCATTTCCGGTTTAATTCGGCACATGACAGCCATCCATTATTTATGTGTCTTAAATATAATTTATCTCATGGAAATATTCCAAGTATTCAAGTCATTAGAGTGTTGATTTATTTGCTTTAAAATAGGCGTATTTGGTTAAAATGGGTTCAAATGCCATTAGTAAATTTCAATGGGGGTGCTGTCAAGAATCACATTCTTGCAATCAGTAGAAGTTAGTGAGAAGCATAAATATGAAATGCCTGTATTTTTATGTTTCCTGGAATATATGAAATCAAAGTGTAAATTTATCACATGCACAATAAAAAAGTAAATACAACAAGGAAAGCTGACATTAGAATATCCATCTTTTGTCAAAGCTGACTAAGCTAGAAAAAACAGGTTAATAACCATCTGGCAATCCATTTCTTTTGAAAGGGGATCTTTCTACTACACCTGCTTAATCTTATATTCCCTGAAATGGAAAGGCAGGAACTGTATTCTTTTACATGGATGCAAAGAATTCACCAAGCTTGTCTGTGTAATGTCAATGCCTCTTTGTGCAGCCTCTAGAAATGATGAGATGATCTGAATATGTAATAGAATATATTCATGCATTTCTATTAGACAATGCACTCGTGTACATGACTAATGTACTGTTACATGACTATTGGCGCTTTTCTGAAAGTGCCCCAAATTCTGGAATAACTAACTGCTCTTATGTCATTGTACTGTATATGACAGGCAAGAGGATAATTGGTAATCATATTCCCTGTGGAGTTGTCTCAACATGGAATTCAGGGTGATAATAAATGATATATCACTGTATTTGTATGCTGGCAGGAAGCATCGGTGGCAGAAGGGGGATGTGTATAAAGAGAAAGTAAATTAACGACGTGGTTTTCAGTTTGATTCATTACACATTCATAGAATCATTAGTTATTTATAGATAATTGTTTAATGTCTGTGTACTGTTGAAAGATGTTGTAAAGTTTGTTAAGTTGTGTATTGAAAAGGGAGCCAAGAAGCCGTCCACAAAACGGAAGTATTACCACACTCTAATGTAGCAGATTGTTTAAATTAAGGATCTTTTGTTTTCTAAAATGAATATGTGTCATCTTATTTGTGTATTCACATCCCTTCCACGTGATGTCAAAGTTTTATGTGACGAGTCAGTGGGATGGCATTTGCATTTCAATTATAAGGCAGAGTAATATCTCCATTCTCGTCCCCCAATCATGGCACCTACAAAAATCATCACAACTTAAAAATGTGTGTTTTTGTAGAATTGCAGGCAAAATGCCTTTGATATTCCATATCTTTTTGTAGGGGCATACCCCTAGTCCCTCTACAGTTTGCGTCTTAAGGCAGCTTGGGTTTATTTTGTCCTCTTGTTTTCCTGTTTCTAAATATGTCACTGAGAATGAGTGAAAAGTCAACTTTGATTAGATGTATAACTAGCTATCTTTAAAGATAATCCTATGTTAAGTATCATGAATGTAGTTTGTGATGGCTCGAGGTAGTAGGTTTGATTGTCTATCAAATCTTTTGTTTTAACATAGTCTGGAGGTACTCCATACAGCTCCTGTGAGGCAGTAGTTAACTATGCTTAGTGAGACCAGTTGCATTAGACTATCTATAACAGGTTACTTCTTTGATTGACAGAAGTACTTTGAACTGATAGAAGCTGGGCTAGAAAGATCATGCTTTCAGGAGACGCATTACTTTTCAAGCCCATCCAAATGTTAATTTCACGTCTGACTGTCTCTGATTGAAAATCACCAAGTTTATCGTACAAAGTCTATTCCCCAGCCTTTGAACTTTGAATTATAATGCTCCATGAATCATCAGTAAGTTTGGTAGAATCTCATGTGCAGATCTGCCCAGGTATATCCAATCACAGCTTGGGATTTGTGACCAAAAAGTATGACTTCATCCTTGTCATGTGAACGACATAATTTAACATTCTCCTGCAGTTACTCATACATATTATGCATACAATGCAATGTTTGTTAATTTTGATTTTGTTATTTCGTCTGCGCCTTACTTTCTGAAGTAATGAGTAATGAGTTACAGCGGGAAAGAAGGACTATGTAATGTACATGTTGTCAGCTATTTATATAGTTATGACTATAATGAGTAAGGAGGGGAAGCAGCAATATGTAATGTATATCAAAAGTGTTCTATATAGTTATGAATATAATGAGTTAGAAAAAGGAAGCAACATTATGTGATGTATAAAAAGTGTTCTATATAGTTATGAATATAATGAGTTAGAAAAAGAAAGCAGCAATACATGATGTATAAATGGTGTGCCATAAACCTATTTATGAATACAGTGAGTTCAAAAGCAGGTGCACATATTAGACTAAGCACGGGGCAGGTAAGAGATTTAGCACGTCACTCCACCAATGCCATTCCCTGCAGCCGTCGAAGCACAATGCTTCAAAGGAACAGAAAACAAAACAAGCTTTGCATCGGCGCAAAATGAATATTACCCTGGACTGGCGCAGGCAGCAGCGGTGTGACGATGTAATGAGCATCGCTAATGATATGCTTTCACCTGTCTAGCTCATTCTTACTCGCTTCTCTTCATAATGTACCCTCTTTCACGGTGCTTTAATGAGCGTAAATGTGAAGGAGAGGTGCTAACGTGTTACCTTGTGGAACACACACCCACTCCTGACCAGGCTGACCTTATGACCCATTCATTAAGCCTTTTCACCTGCTACCAGACGACATGTTGTTCTTGTAGTGCATGTACGTCCCTTTATGGTCTGTGTTTCCTGAAAATGCAAGATAACATTCGCCGGGTTGCATTACATGACGCTGATGAGGTAGTTATGAGGTGTATTCTCCATTCATGAGTACCATATGATTTGGTCTACTTTCTGCGATTAAACCGACAGGTTGAAAGAAAGAATGGAATGGTGTAATTGTGCAGGTTTTTACTTAAGACCACTCTTCTAAAAATGAAGAAAAAAAATTCCTACAATTGAAATAGACTCCCATCTTTTATAATATGAAGAATGCAGATGTTTTTTTAAGGCTTTGCATGATATCGTCCTTGTTTTCACGAAGTGACGGTAGCGAGGAAAATCGTAACGCAAAGTGAATGCAATTTTTTTTCACTACCGTCACTTCGTGAAAACAGCGACGATATGGTAAGAGGACGACTGAGCATGTGTATTCTATATACAGGATATGTGTAAAGGCACAATAGCAGAATAATTTGAGAAATTGAAAGAAACCTTCACCTTGTTCACATTTAGATCTATAGATTATTTGATCGCAAAAATAATGCCCCTGTGTGTGACAAACATTAAATGTTTAAGAGCCTAGATCATAATACAAAGTTGACTTCTCCCACCGTAGACATATATTTGCTTCATGTATAGTATTCTATGCAAAAAGTGTAATCTAAGGAAGATGTAAAGAAACCATTAGCAACATTCGGTACAAAAGTGTATGAAATTAAAGAGATTCTGGGATTTTAATTTGTTTTCAATTACACAACTTAAAGTGTGGTTTAATGCTGTCTAATTAAGATATGAAACAATTAAGTTGGAAACAAATTGATGCTAACCTTTTGAAAAGGAAAACAAAAAAATATACAAAAATAAAACATTATTGATCTACCTTAGATATGAAACTCTTGCTTTTGAATTGCGTATAAGAACGTTAATTCCTATATGCGGATTCTTGATTCTCTGTTGTCTCTAAACTGACAACTCTATATTCTGTTGATGGCTAGAAGACATAACTCATATACTGATTGACACAGATTAGCACCATTCTGTCTTTCAACAGATTTAATCCGTCTTTCTTGTCCATTAGGCCTACTTTTTTGGTGAACTTTGAATTTGATATATCGTCTGCTTAGAGCGAGAAGGGCGCTTACCTATATACTTGAACACACAGAGTTAATGCCCTTCTGTCTCCAAACAGATGTGGATACAGGAAATATCATGTTCAAATGATATGTTATGAATGAGGTAACTAAAGCCTCGGTCACAAATGCCATTACGAACTGCCACGAACGCCGTACGAACGATTTTCAGACAGTGGAAATTTGGGAAGACGGTGGAAAAACAGAGATTTGTACATAATTATCGTTCGTACGAACCTTTGTGACCGTAGCATAATGTATCAGTCAGAATGGAAAAACAAATTAGGAAAAGTCACATACCATCATCCAAATACCAATCTTTGATTTAGATATCGATTTCAGGATATCTCTCCTCTAGCTATGAATCGTCTATTAGATGGATTTCAGTCAGGATTGGAAGATTAGAGCCTGGTGAATAGTCCTTGAATCCAGTACAACACTTGACTCATGAGATGGTGTGTTGATAGGGTGGATGTGAAGTGGTATCACAGAGTAGTGGTCACTGTGGGGCATTAATCCCTAGCAAACTAACCCTAGCCTTGGTCAACCGAAGGAGTGTGGGGGGGGGGGGGGGAGAGAGAGAGAGGGGAGGGGGAAAGAGGGAGGGAGAGAATGTGAAAAAGGGAGGTAGAGAGAGAGAGAGAGAGAGAGAGGGGGGGGGGGGAGAGAGAGGGGGGGGGGGAGGGGGGGGGGGCAGAGGGTTAAGTGTATGATACGAGTGGCTTACATGAAGCTAATAGATACATGTGGCTCTGAATACCAATATGAGAGCAATCTTCTAATTAAGTGTGTGTTCATACAGCTGGTTATATTGTAAAAGACTTTGTCATACATGTAGTTAATTAAACATTAGTAGGGTATTAAACATTTACAGTGTTACACAGTACCAAACATTTAACAAGAGTGTTCATACAGTTACCTAACTATTTGGGAATAGGCTATTTTTCACTTTAGATTTTTATACATTTTATTTATTTATTTCTAATCTTTTGTCAGGGTAGCCCATTCACCAATGGGTAGTGGTCTTCCATGGGGCCCTGAATAAACATGAACATATTTACATAAAAAAGCATAACGTTAATACAGAACAGTTAAAATAAAATTCAATAGTATATTTAGAAAGATATGACACAGCAATAATAGACGAGCCAAAAATAATACTCGTTTGCAAAAATAAACATATAAGATATAACATGTATTATTGTGAGGTAGTGTAATTTTCAAGATTTAATATATTAAACAGTTTTATGGACAACTTTGTGTGTGTATAAATTTTGATGTGATTTCTTTTGCCCTCTTTTCTCCATCGCAGGTCTGCGTATTTTAGTCATGTTACTGCTAGATACACTGCCCATGCTGGGGAACGTTCTCATGCTCTGCTTCTTCGTCTTCTTCATATTCGGGATCATCGGGGTACAACTATGGAAGGGTCTCCTTAGAAACAGATGCTTCCTAGACCTCAATGTCACTGTCACTGTAGGGGATGGGTAAGTCTAAAAGAGAGAGGGCCCTTGTCATTCTCTGAAGAATATTTTACATTATGCCTCTTTGTCACTTTTTTTTCTAGGGAGGGAAAAGGTAAGGTTAATCACTTTGACCCTTGGGTTTCAACACCTGCTTCGACTACATCATACTGCAGAACAAACAAAATCTGCTTTCTCTTTTCTCTTCATTAACCCACCTACCTGTTTTGGAAAATTGAAGGCTGATTTCCCCTAAAGATTTTCTTAAAACAAATGTATCAGAGTGATACGCTTTGTCCTACTTCTAAAAAACTGTCTCTTGTGATTCAAGTCATGCATGTAACATCTCGTTTAGCAAATAATCTAGTTAAGACACAGCCTTGTCCCATCTGATATTGTAGCCGACCCAGAAACACGTTCGTTAAATCAGATTTGTAGGGCAAAGTTTCGCACTTGACTTGCCACTGTGTGCGTCTGGTAGGCACGTCATGTTAACATGCTTAGAACAGCAGGGAGTCTGGTCCTGGTAGGGGGGTACAGCGTAAAGCGCTACCGGTGGAATAGCGCACACAGCTGCATTTCCCCTGCACTTGATAGGAAGCTAGCGTAATCCAAATCTATTATTACATCAAAAGCATCTATTGAAGCGTTGTTGGCATGTGGGCTTGCTGGCGTTTTATGCATGCTTTGACGTAATATTTTCATTTTTCTGCTTCTAAAGACGTCAGTGATCCAAGAGAGAACTTGGTTTCTTGCCACATATCTCTCAACAGTACTGCACACAGTAATTCAATGTCTCAAGCTGTTTGCTATCCAACACGGCATGTATCTATAATGGAGAAAAAATGAGAGCAAAAATTTATTTCCTAAGGATTTAAAGTATTCTAAATAGTAAAAAACATTTTCATGTCGTTAAACCTGGACATTTCTGTCTATAATGCTCTGTTTTTTTACATCGTTTTTTCTCTAATTTGAAGTTCAAATAAGATAGCGATATTTTTTTGCTCATTTTATTAAATGAGATCACATAGAATACCTGATTATTTCAATTTCAAGAATGAAAAGAACTTGCAAATCAAAACATTAATCAAGCCTTAGGCGTTAACTGAATATTATGATAATGTAATCACTACTATCCAACATTCTTATTCTTGCACAATCTCAAAGTTTAAGCCAGATATTGGGCCAAACTTCAGGGTATCTAAATCAAATATACACTATTTCTGCTCAATATATTTAAATGAAATAAAAATTTCCTTCAAATCATCTTTACAAAGATTTTTATTTGACTAAAGTGAATGTAAACATGCTAGGTTACAACTGAACAGGAGGACTCTCTCCTCCGTCTTCATACTGACTAGTGCATGTAAAGAGAATCTGAAGGACACATCTTGATGTGAACTCAATGAAAACAGTTGTTAGGATACTCAAAGCACCTGCACCTCAAAACAAGATGAATTAATCAATCTCACTCTGATACAACGAGGTTAGATGTAAATCAGCTATTCCTAGAGTACTCGTACACTCAGTATAGGCCTGTCTTATTCATCAGCTCGAGTTTGCCAAATAACCCGCTATTTTCAGACAGAGGATATTATCCCGAAGCTCATAATTGTGTCTTCACCAGACCGATACGCTCATCACAAACTAGCTTGGACGGGCCCAAATTAGCCCGCTATTTCCCAAATAGCTGAATATTTTGGATATTCCTTGGGATATTTTCTCGACCAAATATCCCACTAATTGCAACTGCAGGCTTATGAAAACGCAAATTAGCTGGATAATTTGAAATAGTTAAAATAGCGGGTTGTTTGGCAAACTCGAGCTGCTGAGGACAGGCCTATACACTCAGTTTGTAAGAGGATTTGATTTAGATGGATAGTACAAAGTGAGGGTTCTACATGTTTGACTGATTATCCCTCTTTTCCCACACATACACACAAAATACTCCAAACAGCAAAATATTAACAAATAACATCTAAGTTACACCCATGACTGTGGTGGTTTTTTGAATCTCTTATATACCAACTCATAATGAATAGGCATGTGCATACATTTACATAATTATGAATATGTATATAAATAACATTAGTTGAGATTTGTATGCTACATAATATGAATATGGTTCAAAAACTTATGATTAGCCATATTTGTCTGATTCATTCTCAAAAGTTTTTAGTGATATGAGACAATACTGTGATGCAGGAAACATGAGCTACATGTTTGTGTAATATTATCAATCTATACAGACCAATGTTAAAAAATATTAAACATATCAAATCAATAACCAAATAGGTTTAAGTGGTCTTTATATGCAAAACCAATTTGTAAAGATATCAGTCCAATATCAGAATATTGTCAAACTACTCTACTCCAGAGCCCCGTTTCACAAGCCTTTTTTCAATGACAAATGACAAAAATCAATGACAAACCTGCTGTTAACCAATCAGAATCAAGGATTTTACTAGCTTATAACAAAAACTGTCATTTTTCACTGGGTATAATTAAATTGGATAAGAAGCATTGTATATGATCAACTTTTAAGACTACATGAATATTTAAAATAATGTATATAATTAAATAACACATTTTGGAGAAGACATCTCCACTTCGAGTTTGTATTATTATTCTTCAAATGGATGGTGCACTATGAAAACCCATGTTGTACTATAAGCTTGAAAAATATGTTTGTATGTAGGGCTGTACTAAAAGAAGACCATGCTACACAATCTCACCTAAGTGTTTCCTGATTTTACAAATGTATTTTATGATTGCTGTTTTATTGAAATGATGGTGTATACCTTCAAAAGATGTAGTGACGAGTGTGCATTAGTTTCCAGGGAATTACTGACCTACAGCATTTTACGATAGTGTCAAATTGCATTGACGTCAGGCATACGTAAATATAGACAATGCAAATTGAATTTGACTTTCCCTATCAAGTGATAACCTTGGTGCAGTGTTTATTATATGAAGGAAACATAAAATATACATTTGAGTACTTTTTCTATGTAATAAAGTGGGTCAGGTTCATAAAAAAGTAAATGGCTTGTCTAACATTCAACCTGTCCTGGACAATAAGAACAATTTTATCCTAGGACCAGTGAATAAAACCCTGTAGGCTTCCAAAAACTAAAAATATCCTTCTGAGGGATGAATTCTTTGTTAAATATTAGAAAAGGGCATTTTGAGGCGAAAAAGGACATTAAGAGGGGGAAAAGAGGGCATTTTGAGTAAATACTGTAATTTTAATTTAAAATAGGAATTTGAGTGGAGGACATGTAATACACATGCTGTATGTTGACCAGATGTATTGTTACATATTCAATTTGATGATGGTAATCAGACTTTGATACATTCTTATTCATCTATATCTTTTCTCAGGTATCCCAATCTTACTCAATTTTACACCGAAAGTGAGCCGTGGACGGACTATGTCTGCAGCCTGCCCTCGGACAAGGGCATGAGACAATGCTCGGAGATCAAGCCTCTATATAGTTTGGACGGACTGATATGCAATGGGACTGCTTTACCAGATGCGGACAACAGTTATGTTGCAAACTCATCGGAATGCGTGAATTGGAATCAGTACTATACAAAGTGTGCCATTAGTGACGAAAACCCATTTTTAAGTTCAATATCGTTTGACAATATACTCTACGCATGGATCGCCATATTCCAGGTAAGACAATTTTTTTGGAAACTTCTTTTATCTATAAAGAAGATAGTGAGGAAAAATATATAAATATGAAATGACATTTCATTTTTAGTCCTGTGATTGATGATGTATTCCCTTTCTTTAATATAAAAAACAAAGACATTAGAATTTACAAACGAGAAGAAAGTGCTCACAAAATGGTGAGAATAACTCATATGTGTTATATAAATATTATATTGTTCAATATTACTCTAGCAAAACACCCTACTTAGATATCATCCACCATTCAAAAGGAAAGATAAATGCAATGCTTATATTCATATCTTGAAAGATATATTGTTTGCATGATTCTGGATTTTACATTCCATTATGCTTCTTCTCAACTTAAAATAGTAGGATACATTTACATCCATTTGTTGTCTCCAAATCATACCTTTTTTTTGTAGAAGATGATTCAAAGATTTTTATAAAAGGTTTACCTTTAATCTGATTAAAATGCATTCTTTAAAACATAACTTTCTTTATAACAAATACAAAAGAATGAGACAAACAAGATTGTAATGATATCCATATTAATTTGCATTTGATTCTTTATTCCAAATGTTCAAATACTTTTATTTTGTCAAAAGATGTCAAACTTTCTCAACTCAACAGGTACTTTGCTGCTGATAAAGGCTGTCTTCTAATTATGTCTTTCTCCCGATCTAACAATTTAAAAGAATTGCATCTTATCTTTCTATTTCATCTTATATTTTTATTACAGAACTTAATTTCAGATCTCTTTGAAATATTATCACCCTGTGTGTGGCCATCTTGATTTATGCAATTTTCCTTGTCTCAGTAACATATTTTCCTTTCAGCAATCAAGCAGAGATTGATTGTGTATTGAGTTTTTATTAGAAATATTGATTTAAATGATTTTGTAATTTCCAGCTATCCATCAATATTGTTTGAATGCTACTTGCCTGGAGTGATTATAGGTCGACGACCCCCGGAACCAACCATGCATTTGTTGTATTTGTTGTGATGTTGTTTTGTCTGCTGAAGTTGAGAAGTGAGTGGAATGAGACTACAGTCTGCCTTTCTCTTATTATAACCAAATCAACATTGGAATAGATCCATGAATGTCACGAAACGTTTAGATCTTCCTTTAAAAATCTAGATATCAAAAAAAGTTTACTAGCGTAAGTGCAATTAGGCATGTCCAAGGTATTTTTCTCATTTGCTCTCCCATGTGTCACAAGAATAACTAATCAAAGAAAACTAAAAAATTAAATAGAATGATTGAAAAGCATAAAGCTTAAGAAAAGTTAGAAATAAAGTGTAATTTTCTTTTTCTTTGGTGTGATCCAAGCTCTTGTATGGCTGTAGACTCCACTGAATGATTGCATATACTGACAACATTGATGTTGTTGTTATGTTTTGGATAATATCCCTTATACTTACCTAATTACTTATTGTCACGTTACAAACATAGGTTCACTTTCCATGTCTGAGCAGACATGCAGGGTTAGGAGGCTAGTTAGAAATGACAGAAATGTATCGGATGATGTTCTTTAACCATGATAACACTCATCACCCTCATTAGCACATGAGATAGTGTAAGATAGATGATACTCATAGGCAGATAGGACACTTGAAAGCCTGCTGTCAGGAGAAGAAAGAGGCCAATAATAATCCCTAACAATTTTTAATACTCATCACTCGCTAAAGCCAATAATTCTCGTTGAACCCTATCAGGCAAACAAAGTTTTTCACGTACCGTCTGTGATCTCCTGTTAAAAGTCATGTCAGTTCACAGTATGCATGTCTGCGAGAGTGGGTAACATCAGTTGTCTTTCTGTATGAAAACGAGAAGTCATTTAATGTTATACCTATCAGGTTTCTTGAAGTTATAAGCCGAGTGTTGGTAAAAGTTAGTTGGTACCTAAAAGATCTTTGTTTTTTACATTCAATTTGTCAGGTACATAGATTTATGTAGATTTATGTAGATTTATGTAGACCCCTATCCCCAATATTGTTTTAGAAATCTCCCATCTTAATTATGGGAGTATCCCAGAGAAAATCTAGTGTCACTGCTTGTTCAATGATTCTTTAATTTCTAAAGTACTTGATTTTAATGATAGGAGCAACTGTATTACAAATAACAAGTTATTTAAGGAAGAAAAATATAGACTGAATTTGATTATTAGGCAATGCCAAAAAGGATTGAAATATGACACTTAAAAGTAGGAGCTATGTTGTTAGTTGAAGAAAAATGAAAAGAGGAAATTGTGGAGACGAAGAGTGAAGAAAGAAGGTTTGAAGTGAAATATATAGTGTGTCATCAGGGAAAACGAGAGAGAATCCTCGATAACAAACTTAGCGTGCAATGACGTGGTGACTTGGCTATCAGTAGCTGTATTTGAGTAGTGCAGGTCCCTTCGTGTTAGCATTTGAAGAGCAAGTATACTCTCTCAGACTACATAATGAGACAGCATTCATGAGCTGGATAATATATGATACATGTACATACATGCCTCTCTAGCAGACATAGAATGTTCTCACAGTATGCAGGGATAGTGCAATTTAGTCACATTCAAAGTGAATGTGTAGAACCGTTATGATGATATTTCAATAACTTTTCAAATTACTATTATTGATACCCAATTTAAGTCCATATGTAGATATGCCAAGCTTATAGTTTTTATTTTCACATGCCTGCAATTTGAAACATACTGGATGATTGATGCACAAGATACTGCAATTTGTTCATTGATATTCTCACTTTCTGAATTTCACATGACAATAAATTGTTATGATGAAAAAGAACATCAATAACCTGACATGTATATTATTTACAAAGTTCAAACAAAATTACTTACTTACTCATGTTTAATTGTAATGGATCTTAATATCACTAAAGAGTAGTGACTATGCTTACATTGGTAATTGTGTTTAAAAAGATTAAAATTAAAATTGAGCTAACTTTAATGGTTATTGATAATACAATCCTTTTATGAGGATGTCTTTTATTATATAGCATCATATAGAGATTGCAAAACATATATCACCTGTTTAGGAATCACACAAAACGCAATAACAGAGGCAGGTGAATTTCAAGCTGCCAGGAAAGCTCATTTATATTACAATCCAGTCTCTCTGTGTATGATTTTCTTTGGAAAACATAATAATAATAATAATCTTTTAAAGTCCACTCCAAATTGGATGACAAAAATGTTATTCTATTCACTGATTGAAATATAAGCCATTACATTAGTATTTTTATGGCAAATGATAATGAAAAACATTATCATGGAATAGAATGGCTTAAAAATGTCAGTGATGTATTAAATGTTATGTGATTTAGGTTAAATGTGTGAAGACACAACACATGCATTGTTAAATAGAAATGACACTGGTTTTTCCTGAAATAAATTGACTTCATGGCTTTAAAAAACTTAAGACAAATATGAGATAACAAAAAGAGTAAGGATTGCATAATTGTGGTTCAATATTACAACCCAGTCCCTATCTGATTTTTGTTAAAATAAAACAATAAAACACAAAGGCCAACATGGAGACTAATTCAAGGACATTGCGTAGTAGTCAGTCTGATGGTAAGCTAGATATGATGAAAAACAAGGTTTTGCATCTTATTGAATGACTCTTGTCTACAGTTTCAGAGCAAAGCCGTTTCTGTTGTAAACATGAGACAATAGAAGACATGGTCTGTCCCGTAATTGAATGATAACATACAGGGTATGTACCGCAGCTACCGAGTGATGTAGGAGCTCTCACAAGGGGGAAAGGATGCGGGATGGTTATAGTTAAAGGACAGGGGAGGGGCTTAGGGCAGTTGCAATTAGGGAGATGGAAAATGTGAGGAGTTTGCCCCTATGTTTGATTTCAGTATGTATGTTAATTCTTAAGTTAGAGAGAAGACATGGAAGGAACAAGTAGGATGGTTCAAGTAATCAATAACTTTGGCAGGTATTTTCATATGAAGATCAACACCAATAATAATAATAGGATCTGTTTTGATGAGGGAAATCATAATGATTATTATAATGACAATGGACTTTAGTTACACAAATGATTGATTTCAATATAAATATTATATGAATAGTGATTTTGATGCAATAATTGCATTTACATTTGAGGACAATATAAATCTTAGAAAATTGTATATAATTATATTGATTAGTTAATATACTAAATAGTAATAATGAATGTATGCTGTTCTGTTATTCATCAAATTGGTGGTGATTAGAATCTAAAAATCACTGTACAAATGACCAAGTATATCATGCTTTCATATACCTTTATACCATGTTATAATGTGGTATGGTAAGCTTAATGAACTCAGCCGTTTACTGTCAATATCTTGAGTGTATACGTATTTCCTAGAAGCTTCTAACCTTCAGACATTGCCACAAGGGGGAAAGGAAGCTGCAAAGCGTTATAAGATCATCCTGGACCAAGCTATACCCCCGAGGAGTACTTAAGACTCATGCATGTGAGGAGAGTCTAGACCGATAAGTACAGGGGGTTATGCAGGAATTGCACAGTAATCTGATAACAGCGGGCGTTCGCTCTGTCTCTCTCTATCTCTTTCCCAAGTTGCCCGCATAATGAGGGAACATTCGTGTGAAAGCATTGACGCAATCTGTGCATAGCCGGAACATCGTCTTCTCCCAGGAGAGTGATGAAGAGAGACGTGAAGAGCACATGAGTGTGATCGATACAGTGCCAGAAAGTCACTTTTACATTATGAAAGGTTCAGTGGATCTTCTTCCTAAATCAAGAGTTACATGATACAATGAAGAAACAGAAAGCTTATCTGTTCTTTTAAGTTATTTCTTATAGAGGCAATGAATATATTAGGACATTAAGTGCATACCGGGTGCTAAGAGATTTCAGTTCAGTATGGTTTATTTTCATATTTCATATTTCACGTTGTCGGTTTTGTTTAAGAGAAATATAGGGATAATAATTATACATCTTGAATAACAGAGGTACAACAAATATACTATCACCTTGGTTTGCTTGTAGTTACTTGTATATTAAGGAATGAGTAAAATTATTAATTGGAAATGAAAAAACAAAACAAGATATAGATATTTTTATAGATCTACACTTCCTATGTTTTTTTTATGTGATAATGATACTTGTGTACCATTATTGCTGACTTGTCAGCATCTCTCTTCTCGACTTATCTCAATCTTGTACACATGACACTACTTCGAGATCAACATTAATTTGAGATTTCCTTCTAGCAGTTGCCTTTTAGACATAGAAATTTGGGCTATTGGTTGGAAAAACATAGGCAATATTAGGCGAAAAGCTTTTTCCCGAGGTATATAAGGAAGTCTGCAATTTGCAAAAGTAGGACAAATATTCAAGACTAGCCGACCAATTGAAGAATGTGTAACTGGGAGAATATATTATGGTCCTGTGTGCCTAGTAAAAATAGGAATTCTAAAAGGGGAATTACTGGATTGCATAAATTCATTCCTATGAATTGCAAAATAAAATTCTTTTATTTCAACTGAGAATAACTTGAAAATATGAAAGTTTTTACAGGATGCGTACATACTGTGATCCATAAACTTGTGAAAACTATGAAGAAAAATATATTTAGGACCATGTTTTGTGGAATTCTTTTTTTGTTTGTTAGTAGTTTAGAAAGGTGACTTTGGACCAATGCATTGGTAAAATAAACGAAAAAGGGGTGGTCATACAGGAGAGAAGGTACTTCAAAAAAAGGAGCCAGGGCATATCACAACATGAAAACATAATGCACCATATTGCCGGGTCCTTCCCCAGCTAGCTGAACGATACGTGCAGGTCCCATAAGTAAGTCCTCGGACAGGAAATTGAATTCTCAGAGTTGCTTCCAGTGGGCTGGATGAGGAGGGGAGAACCTTAGGATATAGAGGGGTGAGGGGTTAAACGGTAATGAATTCAACCTTAATATGATGAAGCCAAGTGCCAGACACTTATCTAGGGAAGCTATAGGGATAGAGGGATTATAGATGAAGGGGTGTGTAGTTTTCAACTACACTCAGGGAAAGTGTTGGGATAAATAACTTTTAGAGATAGATGGGTAAAGGGGTGAAGGGGTGTAATGAATTCAGCAACTGAGTGATGATGACTAAAGTTGGCATAATGGGGTGAGGAACATTTAGTAAATGATGGAATGTTGTAATGAATTCAACCACACTTTGGTGAAAATTGAACTATGTGTGTTGAATTTAATAGACACGTTTCATTGGGTTGTCAGCTGTTCTTATGATGGTTTTGTGAAACAATGTCCGGAATAATTGTAGAGATAGATGGTATTGGATGACGGGGCAGTGATGACTTCAATTGCACTGAGGTAAAGAGTTGGGAATAGGTTGCCTGTACACATAGAAGGCAAAGGGGTAGATGGGTGTACTGAATTCACCTACGTTTTAGTGAATGCTTAAGTCGGCTTATTCGGGTGTAAAAACCTGTAGAGATAGAGGATGAGGGATGGAATGTGGTGTAATGAATTCAGCCACACTGTGGTGAAGAGTTTAACCTGTAGATACATAGGAGTAAAGGGTTGGAGAGATGTAATCAATTTAACCACACTGCGACGCTGAACAGTTATAGATAGGGTACTTGTTTAGAAAGAGGGATATGGAGTAAAGAACTGTCATAGATTTAACCAGACTGGTGCAGGGACCCGTTTCACAAAGCCTTTTTTCAATGACAAATGACAAATAGCAGTGACAAATCTGCTGCCAATCAGAAGCAAGGATTTCAGTAGCTTATAACAAAAACTGTCGTTTGTCACTGATGACAAGTTTTGTGAAACACCCCCAGGTCTTCTGACTTTGGTAGAGTGACATAGGTTAGAACCTTAAGAGATTGGGGGATGATGGGGAAAATTTAAGGAATGGATTAAACCAAAGTGATAAAAACTGAAGTAGACACTCGAGAGTAAGGAACCTCCAGACACACAGGAATATTGTCTGGAGGGGTTCATGGAATTAAATTTTCGGCGGTGGAGAGCAGCAGATCTTGTAGGAAGAGAGAGAGAGGGAGAGAGAGAGAGATAGAGAGAAGGGGAGGGGGAGGGGTGGTGGAGGGTGTAATTAATTCATCCTCTATGTCATGAAGACTATATAGTAGACAGACAGGGACAGATCGACAGAGAACATTTAACTCTTTTAGTGACCAGAAAATGAATCCAGAAATATCTAAACTAGAAAGATAACAGGTCATGATGAATAGATGATGAAAAATAAGATTATAATACAATCAGAATGGTACAATTCTAATAATTTAGAATGCATAATGAGCAACTAAGAAGGTGCAAAACCAAATTTAGATTTATTTTTTTTTGCCAAACTTTTGGATAACCAGGGTCATTTCTCATGCATTTCTCTCTGATTAGAAACCAGGAAATCCTGTAGTTTATCATCAGCTCATTTGCGTAGGCTAAAAATAATATTCATTTGAAACTTGACATGGAAAAAAAAAAATTGAATTTGGTTTTGCACCTTCTATGAGAAACGATCCTGGTTATCCAAGAGTTTGGCAGCTTGGTTCGATCAAGCTACTGACAGAGAGCCTTTCAGGACATGCAGAAACAGGATTGAAACAAAATCACAGCCTAGCAAAGTATGATAATGTAATCATTTATAGAAGGGTTTCTTTAGCGACCAATCCTCCATATCCTCATCACCATCATCACCTATCCGCCACTAGCCCCCTCAGACGCTGGCTCAGTTAGACAGAAACGGGACACATTACCCCTAAGGGTGAACAGATGCACGTCTGGCTCAAACCGTCACGAAGAATGGAACATTTTTTTATTAGCTCAGATTCCTTTACTGTAGTATATGCAATGTATTATCAATCCAAGCGCTGTCTGGTCTGAGATACATTGTCTCTGAGGTGTATTTATGTCTAGGAGGTGCATGGGTAAATCCTATTTTGGTGATTTTACCAAACTATAACCTATGTCTTATAAATCCAAGCGCTGTCTTATCTGAGCCACACATTGTCTCTGAGGTGTATTAATGTCTAAAGGATGCATGGCTAAATCCTATTTCAGGGATGAGGGATACTGAACACACAAAAGGCATCACTCACAAACTGATTTGGTTATACTGTACGAATGTGGTTGGGTAATTAGAGGAAGGTGGATATATATAAGCAGTACAGTGTGGATGATTTTGTGTCTGTGAAAGGGTGTGTACTGTACTTTATTGCCTACAGTGATGTTTGTTTCAAGAAGCGTTCTCTTGAGCTTTAAAAAATGTATATCTTTTTTCCCATCGCTTCTTATTGTTTTATATTTCTGATGAACTAACCTGCTTTTTTATTCACAGATCAGTCGCATGTAAAGCTTGTCAATTTAGCTATAACTGGATAAGAACTCTTTATTTGCTGAGGATGAGGTGTGCCTAAGTGGATTTTTGTGTTCTGTACAAGCTCAGGAAAAGATTGTATTTTTAGAATAAATTGAATTGAATTTTTTCTCTGGGTCTGGGTCTGGGTGTGTGAGTGTGGACCTGAGTATGTGCTTGCATAGAGGAGTGTAAATGATATTCAAACTTATCATCAACAGAATTGTAGGATTTCATATCATGTTACATGCCCTCTTTCAGATGTATTTGGAGATTGGATGAAACCTACATTCTGATGTAATGTAATTTATTTGTTGAAAAAGGGTTATCTAAAAAAAATTGTCATATATTCCCATTCATCTTGGTGTAATTTCTTATGAGACTAATTCTTTCATTATGAACATTTAATTCAGGAACATACCAGAGGCTTCCATCTGCATCACCTAGAAATTAGTACATATTGTTTGAGTAGGGAACAGTGAATTAACTTCTTATTAACTGTTTATAACAGTGATTTAAAAGCATTTTAAAGAATGACTCCTTGAATAGATCATGTAGCTTAGTGAGTTTGATCTACTCTCATCCTCTCTGATGGTAGGCTGGAGTGTGTCCGTCCCTCAAATCCTATCGTAATCTTGTTTTTATATCCTAGCATTCATCACTTCTTCATAATCTTGTCTCAGCAGCATGCAAGCTGTAAAGCTGAGCCGAAAGAAATCTGATGATGTGTCTCGACCGGATTGTTCTGTCACTGTTTTAAGCATGGCCTATGTATTGTGGGATGGCTTATTAGCTGAGCACATGTTTATTAATTATTTACAATGATGCATATTTCATTTGAGAACATCAACTTATATGTTTATTGTATTTGTCCATGTATGTAGTAGTAAACGTATGTACATATATACACATATGACTTGGAAGTATATTTTATAATGTATTAGTTGCTAATGGCTATGTGAGCCTGTTTCTCACAGATACTGCATTGAAAGCTTCACACATATATTCTCAGTGTTGCTTTGTATCACTTTAGTATAAATGAAACCTGGTACAGTGGAGCACATTATAATCTATAATCAATTTGAACGAGCCCCTAATTACTTCATCTTCCCAGTTACTATACAGAAGCACCAATTTTCTAAACCCTTCCCAGAATCCTTTGCACCTCAGCACCAAGATTGAATCTCGTCCCTCCTACCCTTCCCATATCAATCCCTGTCTTTCCTCTTCCAATATATCTTTCATGATGAATGAAACCCTGTCTTAACAATCTCTCTTCCTTCTGATCCCCCTCTGATGACCATTATATTCTGACCTTTGACCTTGGGCTCTCTGTTTCTCTCTATCTGTGTCGTCCTCCTGCTACTGTTCCTTTGCACTCTGTAGGTGATCACTTTAGAAGGCTGGGTTGATATCCAGTATCACTTGCAGGATGTCTACTCTCCCTGGATATGGATCTATTATGTGTTTTTGATCATTGTAAGTATATCTTATCCCACCGCTGACATCCCCCAAAAAGGCATCAGGTTACAATGCAAACTCTCCACCATAATCCACCCTGTAACACAACTCCCTAACCTTGCATTTAATCACGTTCCTATAATTTTGTTTGCTATTATTGCCTGCTGCACACGTATCCTTCAAGTCTCACCAGCCATTAACCCAACCTGATGTACTTTTCATAACCCTTTTTTATACAAAATATCATCCTCGTTGCATTATATCTTGTGCATTTTGTGTGTAATCATGAGCATTAACTTGAATGTTTGCATGAATGTTTCTTTCCATACTCTGCTGCTTGCCTGTGTAAAACAAATTAACATGCATCACTCACAATTAACGTTATGTAAGAAATAACATTGCATTTGCCCCTAACCAGTTAATGTCTAGCTAAAACGAGACAGGTTTCATTTATTTTTGCAGTTTTGTATAAACCTCTGTTCAATCCTTAACATTTTCAATCATTATTTTTTAAATTTCATTTCCATTTTCATTTTCAGCAAGAATGGATCCTTCCTTGTTTCAATTGTTACCAGTTTAGTCTGGAAGGAGTTTTTGTTTGTCGTTTTCCCTGCTTCCAGTTTAGGAATGAAAAGGTTGAATACAAGTCAGTTCTATAGGAGGATGGTATCTCTCTTGAGGATTCTTTAACAAAAACAAAAACGCCACCATCCTTCCCTGCTTGTAAAAAAAACCTTGAGAGTTCTTTTTCAAAGGTTTGCATCGCTGCAGACCTCAACAAGAGCTAGTCCTACCAACAATGGCTGATCTCACCGGTCACTTCTTGTTCATTCTTGTTACCCTTCACACTTTGTCTCTCCATTCACCCCACCCCCGTCATACCCCCCTCCCCCAGGTGATCACACTAGAAGGATGGACGGATATCATGTACGAAATTCAAGATGTCCATAGTTTTTGGAATTGGGCCTATTTTGTGATTCTTATTGTTGTAAGTATGATGATTGTGATTGCTTAATCCCGCAGACTTCAAGGTGTAGATGGTGTAGTTGTGTGACATGTTGTGCTAGATGGACAGTACCTCTCACAAGCACCCTAGTCTCAGTTTATATCCCTGGCTTGTTCACATGGTATTTCAATGGTTATTATATGTCTTTTCACACTCTCTCTCCTCAAATTCTGCTTGATATCCTGTTCTCAATGATTATCTCACATCACAAACTCTCAGTATTTAATCCTTTTTTTTTGTCTTTCATGTTGTTTCGATAGTTGTCCATTTGTTTGGTAACTTTTGTCTGGTGTAACTGTTTAGATTGATTTCATGCTTTGTCTTATTATGTTATTGCATTTGTGTCTTTTCCAAACATGAATGATCAAGTTTGAAATGATTCTTTTTCAATCTTTTATGCTCTTCTTGGTGTACTTGGTTGTCCTCCTTGTGCCTTTTTGTTGAACAAAAAATCCTGAAAAAAAGCTATCATACAAACATGTCATTAAAAAAAAAAAAAAAAAAAAATTCCAAGAGAGGGTACTCTGGATTTAATTTAAGATGAAATTAGATGTATGCATACAATTTTGTTCCAAGGCTGCCACCATTCCCTGCATGTGTGTTTTCTTCTTGTGTAGCTTTGGTGTTTATTCTAAACATCTATAGTAGATGTGAACGCACTCTACAGAAAATGAAGATTAAGGTAGATGTAGGTTCAATTAGTTAGGTGAACATACTTCAATTAATTACAGGGTACAGATTTTGTGTTTTCACCAAACAACATAGATGCTCATGTTGAAATGCATGGATGTTGAGTTTCACTGAATTGTGTTATGAGTAAAACTTGAGAAAAGGACCTGAGGAAAAAATGGCACTTTGAAAATGTGATCCCTTTTTCCTGCCTACCTCTGGTGTCTAATATCGAGATGCCAAGCAAGCTAAAGTGGGTAACGTGATGAAATACTGACTAGCAGGAAGAAATTAATCTTCCTCAGAAATATGCACGTTAAATGTGAAATAACAAAAATCACCCACACACCACTGGCTATTCCTAACGTCAAACATGTACTGTCAATGATAATTTTGAAGAAAATCAATACTGAACAGTATAGTCTCGGCCATTTTGTGTTCCTATGGCATGAAATTTCATCTGGGTTTGAAGACAAAAATCAAAGCCTTTGTTCCTAGCATGATTTCTCTTTTTTTACCCAAAGGCATGATGTCTGGAAATATGTAGGTTTCAGGAAAAATGAAAAAGATGGAATTCCTGTGATACAGCATGATAATGGCATTTTGAGTTTGCATCTTGTGAATAGACATACATGTGCCTTTGTTACATGTCCAACAAATTTGCATTTTACGTTCTAGACACGTCTTTTCTTTCCATTGTTTTTTGCTAAGCTACTTATCCTAATGTCAATCTCATCATTTCATACAAATTACAGATTATGTCATAATGAAATCACATTATCATTTTCATTTCATCTCAAAATTGATTTCATTTATACATATCATCACAGATTTACAGTAATTTGTATGGAATGGCATGGTTGACATTTGTCTAATTAATCTGGACATGAAGGGATTTCAACACAGCTTTTTTGAAAAACACAGGCACTCATTTCATGAAAGTATAGATCAAGTCAGGATATAATCAGGAAGAAAAAAAACTATTCAAAAAAACATGCAACAATGTTTTTGATCAATAGCCTGGACTGTTTGAGGAGTTGAGCCAGTATTTACTAAGTTCATGAAATGAGTGCCTGTGTTTTCTAAAAAAGCTGTGTTGAAATTCCTTCATGTCCAGATTGAGTTCAGGCTTGACTTGCATGTCGGTGTACAAGCCATAGTACACAACTCACTTAATTGTGAAAGGTTGAAACTTTCCTCTTGTTGTTAATGAGTTTTGAACTTTTTTTGTTGCTACCCTAGTTGTGTCTTCTTCCATTTATTGTTTCTCTTTTTTGTTGTTTAGCTGAGTAGTTGATAGCTTGCCAATCTCATCCGGACATGTATAACGGTGTACATGTCTATGCTTGCATTTACTTCATCCACTAATATCTCTTCATTAAGTAACGGTTGGCATTTGGCATTTAATATCTTGAATATATAGTTTGCTTATCGCTAACTAGCCTCATCAATTAACACACCGTGGTACATTATTTTACTTTTGTTGTGTAAAACATAACTATTATCAAATATTAATTTGTATTAGACATAGAATTGTCTTTCTCGATCTAAGAAGTCCATCGAATAGTTCTCTGAGATAGTAATGAAGTTTTCCCAGAATCTATATCACTATAAACATTTCTATAAAACTCTTGAAAATTTCGGAAAAATAAGAGAAACTGTCGAATCATACAATTTGTGAACACAATGTATGAACAGACCTTAAAAGTGCATGCAGTAATATGCTTAAGTATCGAGAGATGGGGACAATTTCCTGTCCAAGAGAGTCCCAATCTCACCCAACTATTTTCAAACCCAGGCATTGTATGTTATAGAGTCAGATTCATACGAGGTGGGACAGATTCTGACACGTGCCAATTTCTGTCCCCGACAATCCGAGCAATAAAAGTGTGGCGCGTCATGACGATGCAGTGTGTGTTAGATTGTGGTTTAGATTGACAATGAGGTTTTAGTTTACTATCCTATCATCACTCAGGTAGGCAGGGTATCTACGTCATTCCCAGGGACCTCCTAATACTGACATGGCCATCATCCAATACCTCGCCCCTAGTCACATTGATATTATCGTTTATTAACCCATAGACCCTCAAACTTTTTGAGTGTATTGTCATTTTGCTTAACCCTCTGCTAGACCGCTCATTTCAGAAAAAAGCTAACAATGATATAACCTTTTGAATGCAAAAAATATCAAGTAGTGAATTCAATTCCAATTTGTAATTCAAAATTCTGATTTAATTGATTAAAAACAAGTTAGAATCCGGAAGACATTTACAATCCTTGACACTGGAAGGATAGTTCGCTTAAAAAAATTGGTACCAGATAGTATACGTTAGCATGATATTTGTGACATCTTTTTGTCACCTTTATCACTTTTTGGGGTACATTTTAATTTTTAAGGTTTAACCCCCCTCCCCCCCCCCCCAAAAAAAAAAAGTGAATTTCATTTAGGAATATTTGTGCCTCATTTAATGTGACTCTTACTACAAGAATAAATAGCTGAAGGTAAGTATTACTGAGACATCCATTTATTGTAAGAGAATCAAGGAAACCTTTCCCAAATGATCAGATATCTTAATTCATTCCATTAGTATGAAAAGCATGAGATCTTAACATCACTTTGGTCTACTCCACAAAATAAAAATATAAACACCATTAAATTCGGTTTTAAGTTCTTGTGATTTTTCAATAATAGGGTTTTCCGTAATTTTGATGTTTCAAAAGTTTATAATTTTTATTTAAATCTGTGTTGTAATCCAGCACTAACATGATCTTATTCTGCTTTCTGAAAATAAAACAGATTGGTGCCTTCTTCTTGATAAACTTGTGTTTAGTCGTCATAGCAACTCAGTTTTCTGAGACCAAACAGAGAGAAAGCAAGCTCATGGAAGAGCAACGTAAAAGATTTCGATCTAGCAGTACGCTTGCAAGTAACGGCGAAGTTGGAAGCTGCTACGATGAAATCCTGAAGTACATTGGACATTTATTCCGTCACGTGACCCGTCGGTTTCGGCGGTGGCGGAAACGAATGCACAGTAAGCGAAAGAGCAAAGTCATGCCAGCAATATCATTACGACGCAAAAAGAAAAGAACTAGAAGCTTACACCTTCACCATCATCTCCACCACCATCACCATTACCACTTTGGCAATGGCAATTCTCAAGCGCCTAGAGCTAGTCCAGAGGACAGTGATGTCAGCTCGTCGCCCTCGAGGAAACATAAACTGGCAATACCGTCCAGCGTTGGTAGCGCTGCATCGCTACAGTCTATGAACTACTGTACAGAGAAGATCTCTAAACTGGAACCATCACCACTGTGTCAAGGTCCAATGTCTTCCCCATATCACATGACCACCACGCTGTCCATTCACAGAGCTTCGTCCATCAACTACCCCACAACAAACTCCAAAGATTTAAACCAAGGTGTAGCTTTTGGCAAGATGGCCTCCGACAAGGATGTCAGTACGCCCACCACGCCCAGTAATGGGTCACCAGGACGGATACAGGAGAAATGGACAGAGCTGTGCGGAGGCAACCATATGAGCAGATACAGCAAGCTGCCGCCCATAACATCAGACCATCCAAAAGGTGCATTTATACCCAGTCTTCCAGATTTTCAGATGGCACTGTTTACTATGCTTACATTGCTACTAAAATGTGATAGATGTTCCAATATGTGACAGAATTCTTCTTGATCTGAATGAAATAAGCTAAACTCTTATTATGAAGTTATCTATTTAAAAAATTTAATATACCATCTTTAATTTATTATTGAAAACTTAATCATCCTTTGTGTAAGTGACCTGTCATAAAACCCTCATGATCTTAAGTCTGTGTCCTGTGAAGTTCATGTATCTGGCATTAGATCCAATTCATCAAAAGACAATATGATTATGTTTGATTATTTTATACCTTTCCAGATTAAACATACTTTAAACTGAACTCTTTTGTCAGAGATGCCATATAGAACCAAACAGGCAAATAGATATTCATAATTCAATAATTAAGTTTATGTAATTAAATTTGATTTATTCATCATCATAAAACTTCTCTTTTTGTAGACTCGTTGGCGCCGTCACACCCACCCCTCACCCAGCGTCTCTCCGCTCCGCCCCACACACAGCCTGGCAGCCAAAACTCCCACCTGACACCGCCCTCATCATGTGTCGCCATGCATTCCTCTTGCCCTATCCATGCACCCTGTCCTGTCCACACCCCTTGCCCCACCCATTCCCCTTGCTTCTCCTCCAAGAAAACTCATTCCAACTCTCATTCCTGCTCCCACGTCTGCACCTCTGCTGAGCACCACTCAGAATACGAGTGGAGCGACTCCTCCAACTCCTCCTCCACCGATGACTCCGATTCGGACTCGGATACGGAGAGCAAGGCCGAGATGCAGAGGCATAAAATACATAAGCGGCGCTACAGGTTTGGGTGCTTGAGTATGCTGACGGAGAAGGTGCAGGAGATCGTTGAGAGCAAGTACTTTATGAGGGGTATCTTGGTGTGTATCCTCATCAACACGCTCAGTATGGGTATTGAGTTCCACGGACAGGTAAGTTGCTTGTATGCCTCTTGACTGCATGCTAAGGGGTTCATCTCCCTCATTTCAATGGTGTGGGTTCGTATCCCACCGGTGCCACCATGTTTTGATAGCTGTATGGCCTTTGCATTGATTCACTACAAATTCAACTAAACTAGCACAATACAAGACACGGACAACATCATGTTCATATGTCTAAACCAATAACTGATGAATCTTAAAACTCTTTAATACGTCACAATCATTTGTGCGCGCTTACAGTGTAGCTGCTCATAATGAATATTTATACAAATTCTTACACATTGTTCTAACATTTTTGGGCAAGGCATTTATCTTCATTTGCCACTCTCAACGCAGGCGAAGTAATTCGAACGCGGAATTATGAGATTATTTCTTGTTACTGGCTTCTTATGGAAGCTTGGCTTAAGCTGGGGGTAATAATGATTGGCTTGTATTCTTATGAAAAAGTGCTTTGTTGTTCCAACTCGATTGTTCTTATGAACATGAGTCATGAGAGGCAAATGTCTGAAGAATGTCTTGTCCATAATATATGAGCTGCTATCTGCAGCATTGCACTTACGGCATTGAATTCAAATTGAAAATACATATTTCACGTTTTGCAATGAATTGCTAATGGTGTTGATGCTAAAGGGATCCGGTAACTTTGTCTTAGATCCTTTAGAAATAATCCTTGATTTAGCTCATGCTGCAATGATAATTATTAACCTTTAGGTCAGTCAGGAACTCCATGACTTTTACAAGCCGATCGCCTGTCTGATTATCAAGATGATAATGATTGGAATTACAAATTTTGAAAACCGTTCGCTGAACGGTTTTCATAACACTACAGTCTATTGGGGAAAACGTGTATGGTAAAACCGGTCACTCAAAGATTTTTACTTTTTTGAGGCACTTCTTGATCATTTTGAAGCACAATTTTTTTAGGGCTTCGATATTACACCATAGCACAGACACTGGTAACATGTAGGACCGTGTATCTCAGATTTAATATTGTTAAACGATCTCTTTAAAGGTAAAGTGGCAATTTGTACCTTGAATGAATTTCATTTTTTAATTATTATTTTAATTTCTGTAATGCAATAATATGCATCATAGCTGTCTGTATAAATTACGTAAGAACAGATGGTTTCATGTTGAATTCAAACTATAACATGAATTTTGATGAACGAGAAGAGACTACAAAATGAATGAGACAATTCAGGGTTAATTAATTACTCTTAGAATTAGCGACATTTTTTAATACCAATTTGTCATGATGCAGACAGTGTATTACTGTCAGGGACATGCTAATTGATTAGAATATTGTTGCTAAAATCAAGGTCACATTCATTTTGTCAATGCAGACAAATATCAGAATTAATAGACAGTGAAGTGATGGAAGGCCCCAAAGAGGATAATAAATAATAAAATAACAATATTTAGCTTTTATATAGCGCTTAATACAAATGTCTCTAAGCGCTTTACAAATATACTTTTACCCCGGTCATTGGATTCAGTGCTTGCCCGCACACAATGTATGCACAATCTCCACTCCTTGGGGAGCATTCCAGCCAGGCGTTACTTGACGCTCAAAAACTGTTTGGCCAACAATGTCGGTCGCATCCTACCGAATTAACACCAGGGTGGAGAGTAGCAAGTGCAGGTTAATATCTTGCCAAAGGATATTAGCGCCGTGTCGGGATTCGAACCCTCAACCTTCGCCAGTCAAGCGCCTTAAACCACTCGACCAAGACACTCCTGTAGGATCCTTATTCTAAACACCCAATTGCAATGTCAAACTCCCATCACCCTTGTCCTATATTATTGTAATGGATGTGGATGCGATCAACAGTTCCGGTATGCTCTTGGCCCATGGCACATATTTCACTCCCATCAAAAATCTTTAATTGCTGTATCCAATGTGCAGATCCTTGACCCTGGCAACACCAAAATAGATTTTAGATGACCCGATAGCACAAGTGATATACTCTCAGAATAGACAGGATAGACACTAAATGCAGGGGGGGGGGGGGGGTTGTCATGGAGGATGGAATTCTTATGGGTTCATGGTAGGTCATAAAGCAGGAAAGATTGGGGAGAGAGAGAAAGAGAGGAGAGAGAAAGAGGGAGGGAGAGAGAGAAAGGGGGGGGGGGAGACAGATAGACATGGATGAAGAATGATTTAGATAAAAGGGGCAGGGAGAAGAGGGAGAGGGAGGGATCAGAGAGAATAAGAAAGAATAAGAAAGAGAGAGGAGGTAGAGATGGAGACAGAGATAGTGAGAGAGTAAGGGATACCCTGAAAGATGAAGGCAGACCGGAAGAGGGAGAGTCAAGAAAATCTGGTGAGAAAGAGAGAGAGAGAGAGAAAGAGAAAGAGAAAGAATGATAGAGAGAGAGAGAGAGAGAAAGAGAGAGAGAGTGACAAAGACAGAGATAGAGACAGGGACAGAAGGACAGAAACAGACATACAATTAAACAAAGGGAAAGGGAATAGTGGAGGTAGAGGGAAGGGGCCAGAAGGCAGAAATATATTGAAAAAGAGACAGGACCACAAGGAGCAAAATGGGAGAAATATATCTAGAGCAATGTAAATCTAGTGCAAAGGTGAAAGAGAGTTGAATTCAGCATGAGAAGATGGGCTTCTCTGAGACCAGTAAAAGCACACTGGGATATATCCCAAAAAGAGATTCCAGGAAAAATGTAAAGAGGGCATCTGTGGGTAAGTGAAAGAGAAGCTGAGATTGTGAAACATAATAATGACTGAAGACAGGGAAATATAATAAACAATTATTATGAAACCTTTTTTCGTGTGGGTGGAGAGGGATAGATTGTGGACTCAAAGATTTTAAACCTATTAGAAATGACATAGATATTTAAACAAAAAATGATGGATGGATGGATGGATGGACGAAGAGAAAAAAAGAACGTAGACCATTCACAAGGGTATGATCAGTGTCAGGTTTAGCACTCGTTCAGCTCGTTAGATAATCTAATTATACTAATCAATATCTTCCTCCCAACAAGGGATCGTTAATTCATGCGTCGATGACCAATGTTAGATCATCCATCAGTACACTAACGAGAAGGGTTAGAAAGTTCATAGCCAACCATCGTACATACAGCTGTGTTATCATACAAGTAAATGGACATGAGGTGAGCAGAAGGATCTAGGAGTGAGAGTGATTGGTATCGAGCATACAAAAATAGTGAAATATATGATATAAAAAGGAAAGGAAAAGAGGTGGAGAGAGAGAGAGAGAGACAAAAATGAAGAGAGTGAGAGAGAGACAGATAGACAGAGAGAGAGAGAGAAAGAGAGAGAGAAAGAGAGAGAGTGAGAGGGGAGGAGAAAGAGAGAGAGAGAGAGAGAGAGAGAGAGAGAGAGATGGGGATCGCTTCAATTAATTGGACAAATATTATTACGGACATTGATTAAAGGAGGTTAATAGCAAGACAATAGGCTATATTAGGGTACCTTTTAGGTGGCAAAAACAGAGTCAACCATGTGCATTGACCAAATTCCATGATATTGATAAGTATGCTCTCTAACTAGAAATTTGAATGCCTTTTGAACTATGATAAGATAAGGCATCCTATTTTCTATCGAGCCTAATTGGCCGACTGTCAAGCCAAAGTCAGCAGACTGAGAGACAGTGACAGGGGGACCTATTAGCGTGATGTGAGCTACAGGTCATGAATTCCTCCTTCCCAAGTTGGACATTGTATGGTCACCAGCTGGTCAAAGCAGCTATTACATTAGGAATGACCCACCACCAATGGAGATTAAACACCTAGTAAATTGTCACAGTGGTAGGGGGTAAGATACCAACCCCAGCATGGTTACAGGGTGGGGTGGGGGCAAAGTAATGATTGACCCACTACCAATGGAGATTAAACACCTAGTAAATTGTCACAGTGGTAGGGGGTAAGATACCAGTCCCAGTATTGAAAGGGGAAATGCAAGGATGAGGGGAGGGGGGAGGGTGGGGGAGGTATTGATGGATGATAATGCACCATCAATGAACATTAAATACCCTGTGGTAGGGTGGGGGGGGGGGGGGTGGAACACAAGCCTCAGCATTGAAGGATTGGGGCTAAATAATGATTGAACCATCAACAGTGAAAATTAAATACGTAGTTAATTGATACAGTGGTAGAGTGGAAATATAGCAACCCCATCATGAAATGAGGAGGGGGGGGGGGGGGGGGGAGTGGCTGAATAATGATTGTCTTAATATCAGTGAACATTAAATACTTCACAATTGTCAGTGGTGAGGGGTTATATGCCGATTCCAATATGGGACTGGGGAGCTTGATATAAAATGAGACCCTGTTTAAGTATTCTCCAGCCCACCATCTCCGTCCTTAGGTCATCCTAACTGGCATTGACCCGGCGAGGGGGCTAGTGTTAATAAAGATGTGCGGCCTTTGGCACGATGCGAAGACCAACGTGACACATCGAGGCGTCCTACTTTCATGCACCTGTCTCTGTGTTTATGAAGAGGTAGTGAGATATTGCTGTAGACATGGACAGAGGAGTTGAAACTATAACAGTATCCCATTTGTAATGACCACATGCAGAGAGTATAGTACGTCTACATCTTCACTAGATAGCTTGTCACGTACAGCGTATACTGTACGTCATACTGCAGTCATGATTAGATCTATTTGATAAAGTTACTGTGAGACACACAAAGAAATTAGATTGGAATTAGATTGGAATTAGTGGGTAAGCTTACTGTGTGGTTATGAGTGATTAAAGGTAAAGACTAGTATTGGAAATGCCCAAATTTCAAAAAAATGAAATGGAAGCTCTTATTACCAATCATGTGAAAGAATATGTTTTGACTATTAAATACATGATGATAAAAAATTTGCCGGGAAACCGCCTACTTATTGATATATTGGGTAAATTAGTTTATCTATTGGTGTGTGAGAGATAAACGCACGTGTCGCGTATGTGTGCGTAGTCCCATATACATCTTTCTGTGTACAGTGCTTGTAACTTTACGAAGACTGGGCCAAATTTCTTATCATTTTGATTCCAGAACCTTGCAGTACACACCAATACTTATAAGCTAGATGATCAACCTTTCCTGATCGATTCCACAACGTTTCTTTCACAATGCTTTCGCATGACCATAATTGGTCTTTATCTTTAAGACTGAATACTCATTCTAGCTATCTAGTGAAGATGTAGACGTACTATACTCTCTGCATGTGGTCATAACAAATGGGATACTGTTATAGTAAAATAATATAATAAACATGGTTTGGCATTGTGCTGGATATTCTGTTTAGATGCTTTGTGTACCTCAAAGCAATTTGTATTGTGCTCAATCATATACAGCATATGATTTCATTTCAGAATAAAATATTTAAACATGAAGACAGTTTCAAATATATTTTTGTTTGAAACTATCTTTATTTATGTAATATATAAGATTTGTAAGGCACCATTCTACTTGAAATCAAATGCTCAAGGCGCACTTGTGAAAAGATGAATTTGTATATAAGCATCTGTATTATATACAAAAGGAACAAGATGAGTAAGATAACACATAAAGAAATTAAATAGCTCAATTAGTTATATTTCAAATCAAACAGACCCATGTTAGATCATATTTGAACACTTCAACTTATATGCTGTTACAAATTTTTAAAACATTAAAGCAGTGAGAAAGGGGTGTTATTATATCTTGAGGACCCTTTATGAATAGAGGTAGAGGACCTTTTCATGAACATGTCTAATCCTTTGGTCGGTGTGGTCTTGGTATAGTATGACAATGGACAACACACCTGACATGCTGAGATGAGATAGATGTAAGAATTGAGTGATGGGCTTGTCTGCATACCTGCACGTACCACACATCACAGTGCACCTGACCAATGAGATACAGTCCAAGCATAATACACCTGTCACACCGATGAGACCGATGCCAGACAGATGGGGGAGAAGAAAAAAAAGAACATTGACCCGAATGACCAAGATTCTGTCAGTTATCGGTTGGTTCAGAGTAGTCTGTGGGTGTGACCAGGGTATAGGCACACAATCTCTTTGGAATAAGGTGTAGAATCCAACAATATATAATTTCATAAATATTCATAAAAGCTGTGATGTTAACACTGCAATGTTTTAGAATTGGAAGTACACTTTTTCTTCTCCCGAATCATTCTTTGAGTATATCATTTTGTTATAGCTTCTGTAAAATGTAGTGTGTGCAAGACAACAGGAAGTGTGTGATTAATCGATTGGCTTGGGGAAAAAATCTTAAGGAGTTGATGAAGCCTGCCCACTATATTTGACAGTTGTTAAACGCTGGAAATTCACATGTCATGATTACTGTTAACAGATGAAGGGATTCTGAGTTCTTGAGCACCTTTATTAATATACCGTGCACAATATGCTGCTTGTCCTTATTTGCAGAATATTTGGTTATTCTGAGGCCCAAAGGGGAATTTCTGACTATTATCTGGTGTGTACATTATCCCTAAATACTAAGCCTCCGTCCAGAATGCATATTCTTCATTTGAATGACTTAACATCCAAGTTTACTTTACTGTATATTTTTATAAAAACAAACAAGCCGGGATGACTACTCAACAAATTTAGGCATAAACATACCCATAGGCGAAGGGATATTACAGACCAATTGAATAAAAAGTTACAATGTAAACTATATTTCAAAAGAAAATGGTTTTCAGATTACAAAAGAGTTGTGGTTAGTTTCAACTTTATTTTCCTTCTTGCCAAAGCCTGCTGTTTGTGATTGTGTCCATAAAATATACTGATTTGTTGTCAAAACTTGTCATATAGTTTAGCCTTGGGTCATGGTATGCCAGTGGAATGCGATATACTAAATTTAGTCTGATAAAAAGCGTGATAGATGGGGATAATAGATCTATGCGTGGGTTCATGCATAGCTTGGTACATATTTGACATAAGACAGACCCGTGTCACGACCTGCCCCTGTTTGCTACATCGTGTGATCACTGAGATTCTTGTGATCATGAAGATGCTCGTAGTCTCGTGCATGGCATCTAACACTGCAAATAGAAACAAGGAATTGGAGTGGTGGGTTGAGGAATATGTTGGGGGTATCTTGGAGTCTTAGGTCAACAATTCAATGTGTGCTTTCTAAATTATCACCTACCATAGCAAATGTAGAACCAGTCTTATTATCAGTTTACACAAGTTCCCTATTGAACAAATATCAATCTTTTTGTTCCCTGCCACGAAGATAAAAATTTGTATCTTCATTGCCCTCCAAAGCAAACAATTTTTCATTATTGAAATGTCTGGTATTTTGTACAAAGAGTATGGTGTTATTCCAGATGATTCGCTGGTTTTACAGTTGTGCTCTATTTTATACATGGAGAGGAAAAATTATGTTGGTTTCATTTTCAGTCAATTCAACATTTTTCTAATAGATTCATATACAGAAAAGTGAAAATGATTGAAGTTTAAGTTTTAGTTCATAAAAAAATTCTAGCAATTCATAAAAAAATTCTAGCAAATGTTGATACACATGGCATAATATTAACAAGCATGTGTCACAAATTCAATTTGTATAGACTAAGATTCCCCTGCTGTCATTCACTTTTAAACAAATAGTATTCTGTCAGTCAATTTTCATAATAAATTATTTCTCATTATTTGAAGGAAATCAAGCTCAAAGTCCAAACATGTCATTTACAGAATTGTCATTTAGGTTGAGTATGCCACGTAATAGGACTGAATGTATTTTCTGTTTGGAACTAAAGCGTTTACAAACAAAATATGAACTACACTTTACTGTGTATGTAGAGATATATACATGTATGTGTTCATCAAAAATATGCTCAAGTGGTATAGGAGACATTGATGTGGAAAAGTGGGGTAACATTATATTAGTATTTTGACTACAGGTAGTTTGAATGCAAGTGTGTGAAGTTGTTTAGAACCTCCCTGATGTGCAATTGGTATGGTATTATTTTGATGACAAATGCAGCGATACAAAAATAAAGGAATTTGTCGCTTGTAAACAAAATAAGACGCCATTGTATATTCAGTTGCACACACCGGGGTATGTTCGGCGTTTCAAGAGGGAACAAATGCCGTCCTTAATATCATTCCGGGGTTTTTTCAATTTGAAAGTCTGGTTTCTTTGATTGTAAATTAACCCCTATCCTGTGTATTTACAAGCAAAAGATTTTAGTTATCAGAATTGGGTCATATCCCCTTTTAAATGGTTTGACATACTATTACATTTATATACACTAAACTCATTATAATTTGAGAAATAATAGCTTTGCAATTATGTTCATTCTTTATGGGATGTCGTCTGCTTGGGCAGTGTTGGTCCATACAGTGACGTCATTAAAACATCTATATTTCTCCGGCGAATCTCTTGTATATCCCAGCTGCTATGGAGGTGGTTGTATTTGTATTTTAATAAATCACCCGATATGTAGTTGACCTATAACTTGTACGATGGCCATCTGTTTGCATACCAGTTTCCAGTGATACATTAGTTGACATATTTGTGATTTTCTTTGAATTTCACCTTTAAGGATATATGTGTATATACATACATATATATATACATACATATATATATTCAAACATTTATTACTCTCCATTCTAAAGATAAAATGGAAGAATAAAGTGAAAATTGGAAGAATATGAAAAGGTGTTTATTACTTTCATGATACCTATGACCTTTGACCTATTCTTTGGACGTAGACCGATGCTGTTAGGGAGGACATTAACATCACAACATTAATCTTGTGAACAGCGGGAAGAATCCTTCATCTCACTACAATTTCATGGTTGGTAAACCAAGAAATTCGGAGGAGAAAGCATGGTAGAGAAAACAGAAGGTTTTTCATTAAGGTTAACTTTCACTTGGGGCATGCCCGGGCAAAAATAGAGGATCACAAAGTAGAAAGTACTTAAGCTTGAAGGTATCTTGTATTTCAGACTGGATTATGCTTTCAGGGAGAGGGAAAAGAGTGAACTACTTTTTAAGTTTTGGAGTCATGACGTAGATGTTGTTGCATCAATATTTTTCCCTCACATTGCCTTTGTAAATCAGAGCATACTTTAGATATCAACGTAATGAAGTAGACTGTCTTAGTATTAGTGGAATTAGATGTCTAATTCTTAGAATGACTTGACAAATTTGTAATGATTCTATAATAAGTAATTCAATCAAGAATTGCTGTAGGAGCTCAATTTATTTTGTCTCACTTTCCTACAATGAAATCCTTCCGGTATTCAATTTTGCTGATTTGAAGATCTTTTAAAGATCATGTTATACTACTGTAAGAAAATAATTTACCTAAACTGTACGTATGATACTTACCGCTTTATCTAAAATTAAAGAGGCATATTCTAAAAGTGTGAGCCAGATGCTAGATGGGTCTCATTGCAGTCTACTGTGAAGAAAACTTCAACCAGCTTTGTTGTGACTTAAATAGTGGACAGGTCGATGATGATAATAATAATAATAGTAATAATAGAGTTGCTTATAAACCGCGTACCACCGAAGTCTCTAATCAGTCATTAGGTATATCAAATGTTACTGTGTATTGTGTATGACAAATATCACCAAAATGATCATTTTACTTGACATTTTGGTCTGAAACTCTGAATATAGTTCTAATATAAAGGGCTTGTAAATTATTACAATCACCTGATCTGATAAATCCTAAATTATTACATGTGGTCAGTAATGAATGGGGCAAAATGTCGGATCCGACCCCGCAGAAAATAGGATGCTGTATATTATGTATAGTTGAGCGGTTTGAGCCAGTGAATGCCCAATACTGATGCTTTTTAATACATCTCCCATCAGATGTTTAAACAAAATTATATTTCCTTGCGCCAGTAGCTAGCATATGAATAGTCCTCCACCCCCCCCCCCTCCCCCCCCCCCTCTCCTTCCAACCCATCCATCTTGTGACGGCAGTGAGGCTATAGTTGACCAAGCTTGCTGACGTCAGTGCAGCTGGTACAAGCAGGGGGTGAGGTGCGAGGCTACCCTGGACTTCAGGGAAGCTGAGAGCCTCCTAATCCCTTGGGATTAAAGCAAGGCTATCCCATCCCAAACTGATTAACAGTTGGCTGCTGATGGTACATCAACTTCGTCGTTGTTATAACAATGTACTCAGGCCAGATTTTATGCCTCATCAACACAGTGACCAGAATTTAAAAGAGGACGTCCCCTGTGGCTAAATGTTGCTTTGAATAAAAACTTTGAAATATGATAAAAGATTAGTGAAATATTTGGGTAATTCTAAAAAGGAAAAGAAATAAGTAGGTTTTGTTGTTAAAAAGTTGTTATTGATCAAAAAACAAATTGTCAACCCTGTGGTTAACCTTTAGAGCACCCCTCCTCCCCCTCATTTCTGTTTGTTCTGTATTAAAAATATCACGATTGTCTCTTTCCTTTTGAAGAAACTGCTCATTTAAACATGTGCCTTTAATATATGATATTTGAGAGAGAGAGAGACAGAGACAGAGACAGAGAGAGAGAGAGGGAAGGGGCAGTATTGTCTGCCCTATCTGTTATACAAAACATGTTCATGTCTACTTTAGATGAGAATGAATTTTCGTGGAATCTTTCTGTCCTGTTATCCCTCGCTTCTATAGTTTGTGTGAGACAAGGTGAAAGACACGCAATTTGGAAAGATGTTTGTTAAGGCAGAGAGTATAATGAGGGACTATGAAGTGAGAATTGGAGAGAGTAGTACTAGTAGAGAAAGGGAGAGAGAGAAAGAGTAGATTTGTTGCTGTATTCAAAGTTTTGTTGAAGATGCACTTGTTTTCATAAGCTTTTGAATACTTTGTGTGTGTGTGTTCGTAAAGAAGCACTGTTCAGATTTTCTTTTTGTATCACGGCACAGTAGAGAATCTTCATATATTAGCTGCACTATATAAATTGATCTAATAATAATTATATTCAAAATAGAGAAGGAAAAGGAGATTACTAATTTCATTGAAATATGAATATAATGTATTGTTATGTAGATAGAATAATGTGATCAGAACCATTTTATTTGGTTTAAAAAAACGTCCCGTAGAGTGTGCCCGCCCGCCAATAGACTTTCTTCCCATTAATGCTCCGCGCAAAAACAAAAAGGCAATAACTAGAGGTGAAGAAGAAAAGTAGACTCATGAAGACATTACTGAAGATATAAACATGCAGAATATACACCCCAAAAAGAAGTTCAAAATATTTTAAAATGTACAAATACTGGGGATGAATGAAACAATAAATAATGGGTGCTGTTCTTATACAAGACACAACCCAAAACATGAAATATTCATGTCAAAACACATTTTAAAGGAGCTTGTTAGACGAGAGGTTCTTCTCTCAGAGGTTTAAGAAGTAGACAAGAATCTGGTGTCGTCAGACCAGTGACGTCTTTCTCCAGCATAGTCTGATAATGTCACATCCCAGAAGACTGATAACCAATGCATTCTCAGCCCCATTACGTTAAGATACTCCATTACTACAACTCTCATTTGAATCTTTTAGTTTATCTTGGATATTCAGTCAAGCCATGTTCTTTGTGACACACCTTAGCTGTGACATCTAGGTTTTCTCTTATTCTCTTTGAGTCGAATGCGTGATGGATTAGAAAATTAAGGCTTTCCAAAAGTTTGTAAAGATATTTTCACCCCCCTCCACTTTTCCATGAGAAAATCAGTGAACACACAATTTGCAAATGGTCTTTGCAAGTGTACGTTTTCTAGAATTGGTCTACAGGAACAACACATTTATAGTTTTCTACATGTTGATATGCATTTGAAATTTGATTGAGAATGTGCTGTGATATGAGATAAAAGATCTTTCAGGCATTCCGTGTACATGATACTCAGACTTACTAGCTAAATAATAAAATTTGACTGCTTTTTCAAACTTGATCAGTGAAAGAACTACTTTGTATTTCCAAATCCTAATGTTGGCCAGGCCCTTGCAATGATATAAATCAGGATATTGTTTATATGTAATGTAGTGATAAATGGACTGTCTTGTCATGCAATACATTCATCATTCGTGAACATTTAAAGGGAGGCTTTACTACTGCAGCTAGAAGGGATTAGACCACCCAGAGAGCCATCGAGGTCACTGTGACAGGTGGCTATCTCATTAACTCAGCTCTCATTTAACATAAGAAAAAGAGGATCATGGGGGACCAACAGGCACCGATTTGGGAAGTTTTCTATATAGAGGGAGCAAGTAGATACAAGTAGGACAGTGTGCCTTTAATTTCTAGAAAGACAAACTGTCTCATTATGATTGATGTTGTATAGAGGAGATAACCATGTTTTTTTTTTCTTTGTTGAATGTAAGAGGCAATAACTTTCTTCTCTACAATGTGGTAATTGCTTCCCCTCAAGTGAACAAACATGTCATCAAAATATTTCATTTTGAGTTGATCAGGCTTAAACAATACTTTTAGTATTTGACAAACTATTCTTTACATTTCCTTACTTGACCAATATTTACTTAACCAATTTGGCTAATGCAGGTTTATTAGTTTTTATCTCTTGTCTACTGATACATTGTGTAAATAATACAGCATTTCATCTCAACATACATAAACAAATAAAAGAAATACTTTTAGTGCTTTAACTAGTGTATTATTGTGGTTACAACGCTAAAACCATTTTAATGTAACTTATTGGCATTGTGATAGTGTAAAGAGATAGATGGAAAAAACATGAGTGTATTTTTACTTATATTGTATGTTTCTTTCATGTTTTCTCTAAAATCTGTTGTAATGTACATAATTATATTGATCAACATTTTCATACTTTTGAGCTAGGAATATGATGATGATGATTTGTTTTTGGTGTGTGCCTTAATAGAGGTGTTTATTACATTTAAACATAAAAATTAGATGATGAATACAAAATGATGATTACTACGACAATGGTGACGATGGTTATGGTAATGATGACTATTCACGTTGTCATCTACTTGTAACATGAACATGCTTGCATGAGACCTAACTTTGAGAAATTGTTAAGTACTCATTAATGGCATTGAGACCATTTTTCATTAATATTAATTTGTTAATTTATTTTGTATTACATACATAAATTACAAAAAGCTCATTAGTGATCAATTGCATGCCAGTACTCACTCTTAATTCCTCTATCCCTTCTCTCACCACTCTCTCCACACAGCCGTATGAGCTTACAGAGGCCATTGAGATCAGTAACCTGATATTCACCAGTCTCTTTGCCTTGGAGATGATTCTTAAGATAATAGCCTATGGTCCGGTGGGGTATGTTAGCAACGGTTTCAACGTCTTTGATGGCCTTATTGTGATAGTCAGGTGAGAAGAACAAACAGTTTATATCTTGTTGACATTTCTGTCTAAGTAGGTTGTGCATTTTGATGTGTGATTTGTTGAGCCCATTTAGCACTAAATGTTTACCGTTAGCCATTTTAATAGGCCTTACGCACAATAACAAAATGAGAATATATTTTTCATTAAATATTTTTCTTGGAGGATATTTCACCCCCTGAGATATTGATGGTGTAATAGAAAAACATTTATATCACTTGTATACCTCTTTTGAGGCAAACATTCTGTGTAGCATTTGTTGAAAAGGATTATGAGTATTAAGTCCTGTATTAGTATGTATGTATTAATATATATGTACATTTGTGTAAAAAATGAAATGTATCTGTGAATGTTAAAGTATATTGGAGAATTTGTTTTTATTAGCATAAGGCTAATCAGCAACTCTGCCCATTAATATACCCATGAAATTGTTCCAAGTGTTCTAGTTATTACTATTCAAAGTAATACTAGTGGTGATTGTGTAACCTGAAAACAAAACAATACTGTGGTTTGTTTGTTTCACTGTCTTTCTTTTATCTTCTCATTGTCTCACTGTCCATCTGTCTGGCTGTATGTCTGCCTCTCTCTCTCTCTCTCTCTCTCTACCTCTCTCCATTTCTTCTTTTGTTTGTCTCATCTCTCTATGTCATTATATACCTCTTGTATCAAACTGCGTCTCTTTTGGCCTCTCTTTATCTCAATATCTGTCATTTATATCTCCCCCTATTCCTCTCCCTCTCCCCTGTCTCTCTATGCCTTTTCTCCTCCATACAGTGTGGTAGAGGTTCTTCAAGATGGCAGTGGAGGTCTCTCTGTTTTGAGGACCTTCCGTCTGCTTCGTATCCTCAAGTTGGTCCGCTTCATGCCCGCCCTAAGGAGGCAGCTTTTGGTCATGCTGCGCACCATGGATAATGTGGCTACCTTCTTCTCTCTTCTAGCTCTCTTCATCTTTATTTTCAGGTAAGAATACATTAACCTAAGACATGAAAATATTAGATAGGTTTTGGGCCTTTTTAGTGATACAATGTAGATATTTTGTATTGGTGTCAATATCAATTGGTATGAAATCAAACCAAATATCCATAAAATTAACTATATACACTATAAACTGGATTAACCCCAACTTTACTATATTTATTTCCAAGACTTGATTGATAATAAAATGACTTAAAACCTACAACAGCCTAAAAAGTAATTATAAATTGCTAATTTCTGCTCATGTGGAAAGATGATAGCATAAATGGTCATACAAAACAACTGTGGAAATGCTAGGCAGGATATTGTTATGTGTTTGCCTGATAGATTGCATAGACAAAAAACAAGAAAAGAAAAAAATCTGTATGGGTTTTATCAAATGGAAAATTTGTTTTTTCAGCAACAATTTTCCTCCTTGGTTACCTCCCTGATTGTCTCAAATGCCATCTATATCTTACCGCAATGCCATATATCTCGCAGCAAAGATATATATTTCTGCGAAACATGATATGGTTTCTATCTCTCTAGACATTAGCTAACCACAAGATAGATGCTGTTAGTGAGATAGGGATACAGTGTGACGTTGTTGATAATACCTTTACGTGGAGTAAATGTGTTCTCCTGGCAACCGTTTCATAAGCGTAATGTCTCACTGTATTAATGGGCTTTGTATCTTTTCCTGATGAGGGGGCATTAATATTCAGAATTTGCTCCTAAATGGGTTGATTTTCCTTCCAAAAGGATATAATTTCAATGACATAGAATTGTCCATTCCTTTGCTTGTAGGCTGTACAAATACTGCTCTTTTCTGTTGTAAATATGTTATTTGAAGAAATTAAGTGGTCTGTTGTGTGCATATATTGTGAAGCTTCTGTATAGAAGGAAAGAGACTGTCATAAGCCATTTATAAGTTTGTATGAGAAAATGTGGTATATAGCATGTACAGCCGTTATTGTAACTTTATTGATAAGAAGTTTCATGAAACAGGGCCATGAATTTTTATTCACAAGTTACTTTTGTATGAGACACAATATATCCTCAGCAAAAAAGAGGTACTGAAAATCAGGCATGAGAAGGTTATTCATGTGGTAATCTAGAATAAAGACCCCATAAAGTAAGATTTTTTTAAGACTACCCGGTATGCAGAATAAGAATTGCTGAGGATAAACTACATAGGCACGAGGGCACTGGAGTCATTGGCATTTGGACAGGAACTGAGTTAAATGAGGCAAAGCTTAGGCAAACAATCACATGACCTGATAATAGGACGTCTCCCCATCAAGCACCTCATTGATAATATACCCAGCATCTTTGAGTCGCTTTCTCAAACTCACATTTTCCCAGCATTTTTTTAGTAGTGAAGATGACTTGGAATAACGCTGTAGCAAGGATATTGTTTCAGTAACTGAAATAACATGACTGAAATTGCTTACCCCTTAGAGCCGTTTAAGTTGTATGAGTTAATTTTTATGTTTTATCGAACATTTCTGGACCAAGAAGAGTCTATCTTTCTTCTTCTGGAAATAGAAAATGGGTTTCGTCAATTTGTTGTCGGTTTATAATGGAACCTGGAACCTTTCTGCATCAACATGAATACACTAAAATGGCTGTTGTAACAAAACTTGTGTCATGATTTTTTTTTTTTTTGGGGGGGGGGGGGTGGGGGGGGGAGGGGGGAGGGGAGGGTGCAATTCATGCAGAATATCTACTCTAATATTTCTGAAAGAAGAGGGGAAACCCCAATGTAGCAGTCCACCTTCACATCCCATTCAGTTATACTGGGAGGAGAGACCTGAGGGTGTATTATTGTGATTTATAAGTATGCTTTTCCTCACCCTGACACAGGTGATGCGAAACACTCTTTAAAATTTTGTTTAAAGAACACACAAACACACCCACATACATGCATAAGACATCATTTAATTGCTAGAAGGATGTTAACTCTATATCAGAGTGATATGAGTTTAATAACGCCCTTCTGCATGGCTCTCACCCGATGCTATCTCCATGTTTGCTTGAACCATATATACTGCCCTTAATTATGCTTTCACATTTAGCTATCTGCAGAGATCCCTGATCTATTAATTATTCAAAACATGCGAGAACTAGTCCATGCATTAGTAATGTTCACTTATGTTTCTGCGCATGCATTGGAATTCGGAGTGAGGTAGACAAGTAGTGAATCTCAGTACCCAAAGCTGTTCAATTATCCTTGCTATTTATAGGCTTCTGGAGAGAGTTTTCTGAATAATGTGCTTTATCCAAGGGTGTGCAAATGTTAAGTGCTTGCTTTTTTCTTCTACAAACAAACAGCCATCTGACCAAACCACATTATGATAATAAATTTCTCAAATCTACACTTCAAAAACTTTCTTTTAGATTTTGAATTTATTGTATTTTTTGTATTATTTTGTAATTCCTCTCCTTCTCTGACTCTTCATTCACTGTGTGATTTTGTGTGCTCTTCTCTAGTGTTATGTTGATCATAACATTTGTTTGACATATGTTCCTCTTGCCCTTTTTATTACTTGTACATATAACCTTCTATCAGCCCTTTTCTGTCTTCCTTGCTATATCTTTTTTGCTTTGTTTTATTTCCTTTTTTCTAAATTCAATTCAAATTCAATTCAAAAGACTTTATTTCCGTTAAAAAACATACAAATATATACATGTGATAAAGTACAGACAGTTTAAAATATACAAATCATGAGCATTTTGTTAAATTAATTTAAATAAACTGTGAAAATGAGTAGAAGGAAAAGGGAGCACCTGTAGGAAGCTTATGTTAGCTTGTTGATTCAGGCGTCCAAATGAATAAAATAATTACACAGATATAATAACATAATAATGAGTATTGCGCATGTATTTGTTCTACCCCTCCCTCCCACCCCACCACCACCTCCCCCCTCCCCCTTCTTTCTCTCTTATGGTAATTTACAAATTATATTTTATTTTAAAATAGGTATTAAACTAAAACAAATTATAGGGATAATAGATATATTTTAAGATTTTTCTTGAATGAGTTTAAGTAAACATATTGAGTGAGAGAGGATGGAAGAGAATTCCATACTGTGGGCCCTGTATACCTTACCGATTGTTGCATGTACTGTTTATCAATATTCCAAATGTGTAACTTTAGACTATTTCGAGTATTATATTTATGAATTTTAGAGTTAGTTTGGAACATAGTGGCAAAAGATGATGGTGCATTACCTTTAATACATTTGAATACAAACACAGCATTTTGATATTTATTTAGGCTATAAATATTGAGGGTATTTAACTGTCTAAATAAAGGTTTAGAATGGGCCAAATAATGAGAGTTTGTACAATATCGTAGACAACGCTTCTGAAGTAAAAATAAGGGTTTCAACTTAGAATGTTTCTTACATGGTCTCATACATGTTTTCTATTCTCTCTCTCTCTCTTTCTCTCTCTCCCCTCTTTCTCTCTCCCCCTCTATCTCTCTCTCTCTCTCTCTCTCTCTCTCTCTCTCTCTCTCTCTCTCCCTCTCTTACTATTGCTATATTTAGTATAACAGTTATATGTATGATGTTTCACCTTCCATATTCATTATATTTCTTTCTTTCCCTCCTAAGAAATAGCTCCTTCTCTCTCTTTCTCTTTCTCTTTCTCTCTCTCTCTCTCCCTTTTTCTGTCTCTGCTTACCTGTCTCTATTTTATGTATTCTACTTTCCCTTCTGTAATAGAAAGGAATGTGCATGGCCTGTACATGCATCACACACCCAATTACCTCAGAAACTGAGCAGGCAATTTGTGGGATTTGATCTGGGATTTGTCTGAAATGAGGCAAAAAATTGGTTCAGGTTTTGGGCTCAGTATCCCCTGGTACTCTATCCCAAATGCGACGGCAACCCCAGGGAGCACTCTGTAGGCTATTTCTCACATCAAAGTATTTGTAATTCAAAACCATGTTTGTCATTTCTGCTTACCTCTCCTCAATGATAAGAAAGTCAATGCTAATGGCTAAGATTCAGAGCTTCATCAAGTCTGCTTTTTGTAAATATTTTCCCAATACAATATCAAGAAACACAATTACTTTGGGTCTTTTGGGACTATAGTTTTCTTATCATTTTGCTTTATAATGTCTATAATTTTTTACATTTTGAGCCACATATAAAGTTTGACCATGTTTCATAGAGAGAAAAATAACAAATTATATCATCTTAAGAATAGGTCTATTTCCTTATCAGAGGAGTGCATAGGGACTGAGATCGAAAGGGGACAGGCTTTGTTGCCCCCTCCTCCCTTGAGGAAAAAACAGTGATAAAAGGCCTTTATAGGTTTAAAACTCAACCTAAAAGCATGTATCACTTCTTCTTTGGGAGCAGTGGCTTATCAGTGGCTGAATTCCCTGAACGGTCTCCCGGGGAGTCTTTTTGCCCCCCTCCCTCGATCCCCATCCCTCTTGACAAACCTGGATCTGCCAGTATGAAATAGAAACATAAAAAGATTGGAAAGCTGCTGGAGGTTTACGGTTACATTTGACATTTAGAATGGTTTGAAGCAACGTTCTGTCTATCATCTTAAGTATGGCTTTCTTTGATAGGTATTCAAACACTAGCTTAGCAATGGATGCAAGCCCCCCTAAATGTCAAGTTATTGTCTCAGGCTATACTCTTTTTAAAGATAAAGATAATGTTAGTAGCATTAAATTCAAAGCAAATTAAAAAGAATTGTTACATCCTAAGAAGAAAGAAAAAAATCCCATTTTACGAGGGGGATGATTATAAAACAGCCATCCATAATATCTGCTAGAATGGGGTTTATATTGCTGGGAAGATAGGGTTGAGAATTCAATGACATTAAAAGTATATTTGTTAGCGTGATATAAATACATGGAGTTGATTTGAAAAGTTGATATTAAGAAGATGATATGGATATATTATAGCTGTTTGTACATACTTTGATAAAGAATTGATAATTTAAAAATTTCTAGATCGTACTCACAAAGAGTTGAAGTAATTAAGGGTGTGATTTGGTGTGTTGGATAGATTGGTTGAGCTAGCCATTTACACCTTCACAAAGCTTTGTTCGCACATACTGTGGTAAACTGCCTCAAAAACCACTGCAGCAATATTTGAGGTCTGAAGCGTAGTGCTCAAATTATCATAATTCTATATCTTATGACACTCAGATACATGTCTGTGCATGAGTACACTCCTGGGCCCAGCTGTAGCATGCAGCTACTTTTTCACACGGGTTGCCATTTTTTTACTTTTAAAGTTTCCATTTGCCATGGTGTTTTGTTAGCAGTTTACTGCATCATTTATAAACGGTTGTTCACAAATCCATATCAAATAGGGGCACTGTAGGCAATATCAAATCAGGGTTCTTTCTGTGTTTGTTCTTCGTTGCCATATGCCCAATTCTAACGAGGGTATGGCTTCTAGTATATATTACATTAGTATTGAAGGCTAGTATCGACCCCTCCAAGCACAGTATCTATCTAATGGGCCTGGGAAGAGTGGCCCAACAAGACTGTAGGGACTTTATGGAGAGGCATTTACCTCAATTTATATTCTTTTGTGTTCATTCTTAATCAAAATCACCTAAATATACACAGTACAAGATAAAAGCATATTAACATAACAAATCACATTAAAGAGTATGGTATTTATTTGTGTTTGAAAAATAGAAGATCATATGAAAAGAAAAAAAGAAATCACCCCCGATCAAACAATGAAGGCTTTATAAATTGATCTTCATCATAAACTATCACAACATGAATCCTTATATCAATTGATTATTGACGTGAATTATTCCAAAATATAGGTCCTTCAGTTCAATTAAAGAAATATAAAGCATTATGTAAGGAAAGCATAATATTGGAATTCCTTTAGTATAATTATTTGTTGAAAACAAATTTTGAATTTTACGAATGTATGACTGACTAGTTTTATGAGTAATATGATAGTATGCCTACATTTAGGTGTGCTACATTGCCAGTGTGATCTTAAGAATGGCTATTTCCGCCCTCTCTACCCCATCCCCCCCCCAAAAAAAAAATTGAGAACCCTGGTATACCTTCACTACCCAATTCTAGTCAGCCAGCAAACATATATTCCTTTACCTGGGGCTACCTCGACCAAAGAATTGGTTTTCTGATTCCATTATTGAATTCCGATAGACGTCTAAACTTATAGAGCTCTTCCCTCCGGACATGTACCTGTTTACAGAAAAAAGGTGTCATTGTCCAAAAAAGTCAATTATCTCCCCGGCAGTCTCTGCCTTTTGCTTCTTTTTTTCATTGTACGCAATGGACATTTCCAAGTTATGCATGCATGATCACTCTTAATAAAAATTTAAGTTTTACTCAGGAGGAAAACTGGTTTAGTAGATTGATAACAAGACTTATTGTTGAGAGAAGTATGTCAATTGTCATGATAAAACCAAAATATTTGTACAGATGAAGGAATACTGCAGGTCACATTTTAAATTTTGAGGCATTGTATCTGGTGCTACCATGACTACATACATGTATATACATGAATACACAATAGGGGTTTGATTTGTTTTCATTATTGATTTTAACCATTGATGTTTTTACAGAATCAAATGAAGGAGAACAGGAAATTACTGACAAATACAGTAAAACTCATTAACAATATAGAGTGTGTAGATGATAAAAAATATTTGATTTCAAACTGGATCAATCTGTTTCCTGTAGATCGGCGAGCATGAATCAGTTTACAACTTTCAATTATTTTTTGATAAACCTGTCATCTGATTTGCTTCATACAATTTTTGAATGGTGAACCAGCTTGTTTTGAGATGTTATTTGGGGCAGAATGCAAGCATAGGAAATTAAATTCTCAAGATTGATTTACTTGTAACAACATACGGTAGATGTGTCTGAGAGAGGGAGAAAAAATGTGACGTACTACTGTATTTCGCATCTGGAAAATTTGAATAGTATATTTTTTCAATTGATTTCTGCTATTGAATCGTCTTTTTCAAGAGAATAATACTGCATGGAACAGTTACAAAAAAATACAATATGTGATATTTTTTCTCCCTAATGCTCCTCTCTATTGGCTTTTGTGTGAGATATTCAAAATGTCATGGAAATTGAAATATTATCCCTACTCAAAACATAATAGTCTAAAACTTGTCTGAAAAATAGTGAACAAATTGCACAGAAAATGTGTTTTTTAAGACTATTTTCAAGTCTGAATATATTTTTTATCTCTCTTTTGTTTTCAATCCTTAGCCTTAAAAAAATGTTGGGGGGGGGGGGATATATTTTCCATTTGTTTCCAGAAGAAAATAGAAGAAAAATAGTCTACTTTTTTAGGAAATACCATTACATTTTTTGTTTGCAGAACATGTACAACAGAATACTGTTCATGTCAGTTCTCACTCCAATCCAGTCTCGGATACCCCATTGACATTATTTAGCAGTGTGATGAGTATCTCATTTCCCTTTATTGAAAAAGCCTCATGAACATGAGGAAGACACACAGAGAGCAACGGAGGTATAATGGTAAAGGTTATCACATAATGATGAGATGTCTGTGAATGTAAGAGATGTTGAAAGACGTTCTTTTGACCTGGTATGGGAATACACCATATGTGTTAGATTGCTTTCCTAAAAGCATTTTGGTCTTGTTAAGGAGGCAGTCACAGTTGAACGATTCAAAAACATATTAAAGGCTCATATGTTCATGAGTACTGGTAGTTTTCCTTAAGTTTTAATTTATTTTGTATCTATTTGATTTGAATGGTATTTTCTTATCATTGCCTAATTTGATCTCTTCCTTATTCTGCAAAGCGCAAAGGTAGTGAAAAATGATGTGCCCTATCCAAGTATCATTTATTATCATTATTTACTACATGTACAATGAAACCTGTTTATAAATACCACTTAAGTGAGACAAGAAAAGTGGTCTTTATATGCCTCATGTATGAACAAACTTTGAATCTTAATGTATCCTGTATACAATATATTGTTGATGTTCAACTGATTAAAAATTATATTTTGAATCTCATTGCAGTATACTTGGAATGCACATATTTGGATGTAAATTCTGTGACTATATTGACGGAGAACAAGTCTGTGATAGAAAGAACTTTGATTCACTCCTGTGGGCCATCGTTACAGTATTCCAGGTGAGAAGAATTATTTTGTGTCCTTAACAATATTAACTTAATCGTTACATTTATAGACAACTTATTAAGTGTAGTCTTTTTACTTTCTTTTAATTTGTATAGGCCTTTATGTATTTGTAGTTTTAGATTTTATGTTTGTGTATTTATTTTCTCTATGCCTTTTAAAATTGTTTCTGTTGATTGCTGCATGAACAGTTTCATTAGGATTGTTTGGAAATGAGAAAAGATTTGTATGACACATCCAAATATTGATTCAGTAAAACCAACATTCTTTAGATAATAAGCAAACATGAAGTTTGATATATCAATGATTGGTAATGATTGCATTAATTTCTTTCATAATTTTTTAGAGAGTTCACACAATATAATAGTCCATCCCATTTATTAGCACTTTCAGTAGATTTCTCTTTATTTTTTTATTTGAAAAAGTTAAAAACACCTTTCATTGAGTAAATAACTTTCTATTGTTGTTTTATTTGACATAACATACATATGTGAACTTGCCCTAAACCTTTTTTTACCCAATTGTTGCTTTTTTCTCTCCACCAGATCTTGACCCAAGAAGACTGGAACGTGGTTCTCTACAACGGCATGTCTCGTACTTCACCCTGGGCTGCCCTCTATTTCATCGCTCTCATGACGTTCGGTAACTACGTCCTCTTCAATCTCCTGGTTGCTATCCTCGTCGAGGGATTCTCTTCGGAGGTACGTAACCATGCCAACCGCAGTCACCAGTGGGCTCATTTTTAGTGTTTTGCTCTTTACTTCTCTTGCGTTAGTTGGAGATTATCTGGTATTAGCTGGGGATAAGGGCTTTTAGGTTGCTGTGAGCTGGGTAGCATAGGGTTTTATAAAATGTGGTACAGATAATTGCGACTTTTCTCTGATGTCAGCAACCTGGTTCACATCCTGGTGAACTCTCCTGGACGCAAAAAGCAGATCACTAAAAAATATTTTTGCACATTGACAACATCTTTGCACACTTTACATTTTTCATCATTTTCATGCAATATTTCTAAGATATTTGTAAATGGAAAAAATAAAGGTGGTTTTATTCATTGAACTAATGGTGCTCATTCTTGTAACAAAAAGAGAAGAAGATTAGGGCATTTTTTGTGTGATTTTCAGAAATGAAAACAAAAAAGCAGAACATTAATTAGATTTTTTCACATTGACAATTTTTTTGCTCACTTTACATTTATATCAATGTCATGCAATCGTTTTTTTAGAATGATATTTGTAAGGGAAAACAAAAAGTGGTTTTATTTATTGGACTAATAGTATCCATTCTTGTGACAAAACAAGACAAATAAGATTTTGATCTGTTCGTGTGATTTTGTTCCACTTATAATTGTGTCCTTTGCTCTTGCTAAGGAATTGACATATATGTTACCTCATACCTGCTTAATACATTAAAAAGAGAATTGGCGCTTCATCAACTGGTGGATAATTTTAGATTAACACGTTTGTCTCCCGATTTGTCTTATTTTCTGTACCATCATTCTTTTCATCTCTCATGGCAAACTATACTTCCTTCTACCATCTGGTGCCCTGCCCAAATCTTGTTGGCTACGCCCCCAAACCTGGCCCCAACCCATGATCATCTTGGCCACGCCCCCAATTTTATGTCATCGTGTCATGTTGAACTTGTCTTCTGCTTTATATCACCCGACGAACACTTATGGTGAGTATATTTCATCAAAGCTTACATGTACTTTGGTACATGATTTTGCACTTAACTATGGCTGTCAATAAAAATGTCAGCCATGCACTATTCATATGATGGAGATCCAGGGGGGGGGGGGGGGTTTCACAAAGACTAAGATCGACTTAAGTTAGACTTGAACTATGGCAGCCATTCATGCCACTAGTTGCTCTCACCATTAATCCCTCAAGGGACTTCACAAATCAACAGACATCCTATTTTTTGATAGTTTCTTGTTGAGGGAAAATACATTATCTAAAGATCATAAGATCTAATTTTACATCTGGTTCAAGAATTTTTAAAGGCACACATCGCCTGCCGTAGTTCAAGTACAACTTAAGTCGATCTTAGTCTTTGTAAAACACCCCCCTGTGGTGGGTTGTATAAATATCATATTATAAAATTCACTCACATTGCATATATAGACATTTTCATGAATGCCTTCTTTCCTAAATTGAGAAATACATTTATGATGGAGTTGATGTGTGCATTCTCTGAAAGAGAAACTGCATTTCTGGACATACAGTACACTGTATGAACCTCCATTTTAAATTTTAAAACCATATATATGCCATACTTGATCATACCAAAAGACAAACGATGATCACCTTCATTGTCACTATGACCATTACAAATACAATTACCATGAGCATTAAGTACAATGTACCTATGTGTTTATGTACACAATGTATTTGTGGTTTGAAAATTTATGAGTTATGCTAAGCTATCTGTGATTTTGTCAGTTTGGATACAGAAGGACGCTGACTCTGTACTATTAAAGGTATTTTGAGTTAATGCCCTCCCGATTGCAAAGAGTTGATTTAATCATATCATTGATTCAAATAAGTATATTTAAAACCTTACAACGAACACATGCATAGTTAATACTGTTGTCCTTTTGTATGATGATATGGTTTTCATGTAGGTGAAATCCAGAACAATATGAGAAGAAAGATCTCCATGTTAGAGTCGTGTAAAGGATGAAAACAATCATTCTCCTAGCTTCCTTTGTGCTGGTCGGGTCTCATATGCAGAAATTTCAAATGTCATTTCCATGGTAACGGACCTGTCCCATGCGTAAGCTGTCTAGGGGCTTTATTCATGAATTTGTATTAATGGTGTGTATGATTACACCAACTGCAGCAGACTCGGCTGTATGCATAATGGATGTAGGAAGGAGGCAAGACTTAAACCTAGTTCATACATGCCAGGGTTAACCACCCCCAGAATAAAAATTGCTGCAAAATACAAACATTTTACGTTTAAATGAATGGCAGATGGATAGTTAAAAAGTAGCTCTCTGGAACACAGTCTCCATAGAGAAACATATCTATGTGATTTTAGATGAAATAATAAGCAGTGCATTACTCTTAGGTCATAAGAGTGTTTTTTAGTTGGGGGTTTAAGACTTTATGTGTGAACAAGGTTTTTAGGTGCAGCTGGCCAAATGTCAGCCCATGAAATGGGAGTGTTGGCAGGATGGAACGTAAAGCTCTCCTGAGTTGTAATGGATGTTTTTAGAACATGATGCAAAGAAGCAATTTAAAAGTAGGTCTTTTGTAGGTTAATGTAGGTTAATCTATTCTTCATGAATGTAGTTTGATGTTTATTAACACTAATTTGCTCCAAATAAGTAGGTGTATGATTTCATTAAATCTAACCCCAATTCATAATCGTGCATTATTCATAATCTTGTGTTTCCTCATGCTTATTTTTTTTTGATGTAACATTTATTTGCTGTGGTTTTGTATTCTCCCATTCATCACTCTTTAAAAAAATTGTTGTTCATTCTTTCTTCTTCCTATCATATGAAAGATATTTGTTATTTCCAAATCTTAGTTTTCATTGCACTTGGATGTGTACACATTTTTTGTTGTTGCAGTTCTTTTAAGTGGTAGAAGTGATGATTCACGTGACCTTTCTAGATATATCTTGAGTAGGTTTGCCAACATTTCATGCATATAATAACAAACATCAGACTGCAGTCTCTCTTGAATTGTATTTTTAAAATCTATGAATTCATTTCAATTCAATGCAATTCAAGCATGGTTCATACAAATACAATTTTACATGAAACCCAGTCATGGCTGGAATATTCATGTTTACATGTTAGACACAATAGATAACACTTTTAAAGATATACATGTAAAACAAACTAGCAATATTGAAAATAGGACTTAAATTCTGTTAACTAAAAACCATAAAAACATTGCACACGTTATCAGAAATACAACAAAAACATGAGCTGTTATTGTTTACAAATTACCTATTATGTCATAAAAGTTGATATAAGCATAGTAAAAGGATTCAAATAGGTGTATTTAAAACAGCCGACTTTGGGGGGGGGGGGAGCAGACAAGCACTCAGTATATCTGCAATAGCGATCACTAGTGAGATAAAAATCATGTTAGTATAGTCACTAGTATGAGAGACACTCTGACCCAGAGTACAGTGCCGTCTTTATGTACCTAGCCAGCTCCATCTCCATCATATTGATTCAGATCATATTGATGGTTTACTTACGAGTCGTTAACACCTGCTGCTATTCCCACGTTTTATGCAGAGATAAAGTCTAATGTAAACAGATATGCAAGATCAATGCACTTCATCAGTTTCTTGAATCAAATCATTGGGTATGAATAACATGTAGGATTGGTTTTGAGGTTCTTAATTAAATGTGTGACAGGTAACACAGATGTTGTGTCTCTGGTCAGTTAGGGGAAAAAATAGAGTATACATTGTCATTCTGTATGATGGGATTGTTTTGAAGTTATTTTATGCTATGATGGAAAAATATAGAGGGCATGAATTTTTCTTCGTCATAAATTTTCAGAAAAGTTCAAATAATTAAAGCCTGTCCAATTTTATAGTAAAATATGAATACACCATTAAGTGATGGAAAAATTGAATTTATGTCACGCTCTGATTGTTCTAGCTAATTGCCACTTCAAATAATGAACATATTCAATAAAACCAAGCATATTGTTCTTCACTCAATCTTTATACGCAGTAATGGGTTTTGCTCTGCTCTGGTTGGTGTGTCCTCTCTATTATTTATGTTACAAAGCAAATCTATTTACTCCTGAAGCTACTGCAATCTTATTGAGTCTAGAAAATGCAAGTCATTTTCTGACATGCCACTCAACAACTAAATATTGATTAACTGTAACTTATGTGAAATGGAAGGAGAAATTTAGCATTTGAAATTTTCAGGCTATGATTCAAAGTATATACGGCATATCTGTTTCACGACCCCATCCCCTTTTTCTGTCTATTACTCAATGTCATCGGTTTATATTTCAGATTGTTTCCTCACTCTTACACTTTCTTGATATTCCATCTACTCCTAATATGTCACACGTACTCCCTACATTTCATTTCCATCGTAATTATAGAGACTGGCATGCATATTGATAACAACTTCCACATACATTTGTATTGCATATCTATTTGCTTCTGTAGGAATGTTTATGGTTAAGTTACAATATCTTTATACTCAAGCATCTTGACATTTAGAAAAAATATGTTTTCTTGATAAAGTGAACATTATCCAGTCAAGAGACTTGACTTTATGGAATGCAAGCTCTTAGGGAAACATTTCGTTCTTCCACACATCCTTTCAAGGAGCATCTAAATGGGTTGCAATTTAACGTAATGTAAAGGAACTATAAAAAAATGAATTGATTGATTTGAGTCTTAATGGGCAATTACTAAAAATGTGTAGGTGTTTAGATAATTATGAGGAGAAATGTGAAGTGACTTGGCATCTATTAAGGAAGTGCAGATGGGTTGATAAGCATTTAAACTCTCCTACTTGAGCTGATATCATACTGGTTTGAAATTGAATAAATAACTTGAAGCCTGCCACGATCGATGCAGACATAATTCAGCATCTGCTAATGAATACTTATACATGTACTCCTTCACATTTAGCTAAATGGATACCATGAAAGAAAATTCAATAAATATGTGCAATTTTGTAAGCTCTATTATTTCCGATTACCATTGATTGCTTTATAATTGCTTCCTTTTCATGAAAATGGCTGATATCATTAGTGTAAATTCCTAAAGTTTTGTGCACAAGACATTATTTATGGTATTTTGAATTGATGTTTTTACACTCATTCAGAATTCAGAGAATGGATTTGTTCAAAATACCTTTCCCCTTCATTTTAAGGATTCAAGTTATAAAAAGATACTAATATATACATGTACATGTCTTACTGCTGTTAATCTGTCATATATTGACTACGGGTTTCTCCTGTGCATATGCACTATAGTTAAGATGACTTTTGTAATTGCACCTCTTTACTCAGGCAATCACCATCTGTCTCTTCATTCAAAAAGGGGACTTAAAACATTTCTTTTTTGTAATCCAGAGTTTTAGGATTCTGTAAGTTTTCATTTTCAATTTTGGTAGGATTCTTGTTGTTGTGAGCGCTTTGGCCTGCTCCGGGAAAAGCGCAGTATATAAATAATAATAATAATAATAATAATAACAATATCCCATTTTCGTTTTCTCTGAACAGCCTGAGCAGAAAGAAGTGAACACATGTGATAAAGAGGAGAGCGAGGATGAGGAAGGGGAGAATGAAGAGAATGAGAAGGAGGAGAAGAACATGGATGTAATCAAGGGTGAAGTCTTATCAGTTACATCAGATAAAGATAATGGTAAGTATGTAACTATGCAATAGAACTGATTGGTTAGTGTGGGAATAAGAGGATTCAGAAGTTAATGGTTTCAATTAAAAAACCTGTCCAATCACTTTGGCAAGGCATTGATCTACATTTGCCACACTCGACCCAGGTGAGATAAATGGGTACCTGGCAGGAATTAATTCCTTGAAATGCTAGAGCGCCGTAATGGCAGCTAGGCGAAAGCCAGGGTAATAATCGGGAGCGACAGGATCGAGTGTCAAGTATGACAGACATGAGCGCTATACAAGAACCCAATATTATTATTTATTAATAGAATAATTTGCATCAAGCCAAAGTGTATGATAAATGTGAGCAATTCTATAAAAACTTTACACTGCATTCTATTGGCAAGTGGTTCAGGGTATCAGGAGTTTGAAGAATAAAATATAACAACAGAGTTGGACTTAAGTTCTTAATGTACCCATCCTAAATGCACTCACATTAAAAAGAGTATGCACAGTACCAAAGAAAATTGGAATTGCTTTCTTTTGAAAATTATAATTTTGTGCGTGTTTAATTGTTAGTGTGAACTTATTCAAATGTTTATAGAATATAGAGTGAGCTATTAGAAGTACAGTGTAAAAGTATAAGATTGAGTCACTTGGTAATCTTAAATATTACATTTACAACAAGTATGTTGAATATTATATTATCTTTTCATCCATATCTATTTCTTTAGATATGCATATACATGTGCATGTGCATACAGTACATGTTCAAATGCATTTAAACTCTAATCATAATTGAATTCACTTTATCTTCTCCTACAGCAGGAAAACTAGCAATAACTGGTCCCGCTACCGACGGTGGTAGCCACCCCTTGAGTCCCCCTATCATTACCCATACCGCAGCTACGCCTCAAGGCTCCCCTAACGTTGATATGCAGAGAGCATTCAGACCTGGTAGCTTCATTGATCATGATACACGATCATGGGATTCAGACTGTCAGTCATTGGTAAGTGTAGGGACAGAAACATTAGCTTTTAAACAATTAGGAATTCTCTCCTGACTGATATATAGCAAGTTCCTCTTTTAAATTTTGCAAGGATTTAATTAGTGAAATTGCATACAAGGAGTGACATAGCGGGAATATTATTGAGAAGAGAGTCACTGAAACCCATATTAAAAACATTCAATAGGAATTAAAATTGCAATTGGAATCATATCCTGATTTGATTTATATAAATACCATTGACTCAGATATGTGATGCGACGTTCACTGAAATAAAAATTATTTTATCAAATTTGATATGCTTGAACAAAGTCAATAGAGTCCCAGTATATAAATTGATGCTATAAAATCATTTTAGGTGAAAAAGCCTGTTTGTTCAAAGGAAGGTATGATCGTGCGTTGTTGTTTGAATGGTTCCATAGTAAAAGCCTTCTGCCATTATCTTGGAGCAGTGGTGTTAAAAACATAATGTTGATATTTTAGGACCCTACAATTAGCCAGTCTGCTCCTGCTTTCAAAATTTGCTTATTGAAAAAACATCTACATCAAGTATGAATTATCAAGTTTATTTGTCTTCCAGAAATCACATGTAACAAAATATAATAGAGTATAATCATAACAGTACAATGTAGAATAAAGAAAGACGAGGTGACCTTGGTTGAAGCACAGCTTATTAAGTTAAGGCCCCTCAGATGATTATGAAAAAGATAACTGATTTATGAATACAACTACAAATAATATAAATATACATTGTTTCTATCTTCCACCAGTCATCACTAAAGATCAGAGGGTCACCCCGCCTCCCGCGTAGCCCCAGTGCTAACAGCGTCAACAGCCACAACAGCCACAAGGGGGGCAGCATGAGGAGCAATTCACCCCCAGACCAGAAGCAAGGGGGGACCTTCCTCACCCCATACCAATTGGGCGATGAGCTGGGGCAGGATAATGATAGCCACTCTTCTGTCAGTATAAGCAGGTCAGTACAGCTTCTTCTTCACATGTACATCACTTTCACTCTCTTGATACCCCTTCTAAAAAGAATTCTTGAAGATTAATTTACGTGTATGTTCATATTCTTAGGGTACAGGTATATCCATCCCTCTGTTTAATAGTATTCTATTAAAAATTAACCATATTCTTATCCTCAAACTTTTCCCAATTTTTATCCTCATACTAATCTTTACGGCATGATTGTGAAATAGGAAACCACTTTTTGCCCTGCACTGTTGCCCTTTATTGCTTCACATGCATTGGTCTTTTTTCCCCACCCCATAAAATCTACACACAAGTGTGTGCATACAGACGAGTGAGTGGTTTCTAAAACCACGATAGAGCCCATCCTTACCTTTATTGTTATTTTCCTGTCATTCTTATTCTCATTCTTGTCATGACTTTATCGTATCTTAAAGGTAATACAAAGTTTTGGGAAATTTAAAAAAATGGGTGGATAGGGATTCTTTACAATTTTGATATATTTGGATGCCCCTGTGGATGTATTAAAAACACCAGAGATTTTAGCCCCTATAACACTTCTGCTTTTGAGACAAATTGAATATAAAGATTTACCGGTGCTCCCGGTAAATTTTGAATTTTTTTCAGATAGCTCCTACGGCCGTATAATGGTAGCTGCGACCATGAAAATCTCAGAGTATGTAGTTGTGGTATATAATTTCCGAATGAGAATAGCTAATCGGTCGATTTTAGTCAATAAACATTGTTTTATAGCTTAATCAATATCTTGACCTTGAGAGGGAGCTATTCAACATAACATGTTTATTATTTACAATTTCATAATTTTAGAGTCGATTTCGACCGCGACAACGATCACTGAATTTTGTAGGACCGTATATGCTTCCAATATGTTCATTTGAACCAAATTCATGACCCCATACCAAAACTTTGTATTACCTTTAATACTCGATATCTTTTTTTTTCTTTAAAAAAAAATAATATCCTTGGTTTATCTCTCTCCTCACAATTAGCCCTTTATGTATCCTTTCACTATTCCTTGTACAGTACTTATCCTTATACTTATTGTTACCCTTCCTGTACATCCTCATACTTGTCAATGAACTAATCCTTATACTTATTTGTATCTTTATTCCATTCCTTATCTTCTCTCATCCTCATGACTATATATAGAAGTTCCCTCCATGATGGTTCTCGCAACGGCTACCTACCTGACAGCGACAACAACGACAGCCGACGGACCTCTTACATCTCCTGCAACGGTGGGTCAGTAACGGCCATCCCTCAGGCCGACACCCAGATACCGGTCGATGGTGTGGAAGATAATAAGGACCTCCAGACGGAAGGGACAGCTCCAACAACCTACAGCAATATAGAAGACCCTGATGCCATAGACGAAGCTGTAAGTACCTCAAAGGACTGTCACATCACCAATATGAACGGCACCTTATTGTATTGCCAGATCTGATTATTTTTGGTTTTTTAAGATGACATTTTATTACCTGTTTGCTTCAACAGGGGGTTGCAGTAATGCTGTTATAAAATGCATTTAGGGATTTTCCGGAAGTGTGCGTTATTGTGTTAGAAAAAAACGAAACATTTGGATAGAATGATAACATGTATTGTTAAAGAACAAAAAATATAATCTTGAAATTCTCAATGTTAGGAGAAACTAGAAAATGGATATTGCATACTGTATGCTAAAATAAATAATTGTTGTGTTATCATTTCACAAATAAACCCTTAACTCTTTTGTTGATATGATTAAACCAATGCTGTCTAACTAAGATGTGAACACATTCCCATGTATGTGAAAGCATTTCCTTCATAACCGATTAATCTTACCTTACTCACCGGTAGTATAGTCCAATTTTCAGTTAGCTCCTACAATGGAGCAGGATCCAAAAAGCTTGCTCTTGTCAGCGGTGTTGCTGTTTGAGGATTTGCACGTCAAAGAAGCTGGCTGGAATGCCAATCGACACCTTGCTTTCTACTTCACTGTTCTCTCCCCCATTAACTTTCTGGCTGTTACAGCCTATCTTTTGCACAATAGTAGTAGTAGCAAACAGTCACTGTCGCACGGAGAAGGTAAACGCTGCTAGCATGGGCCCTCTCGCTCTCTCTCTCTCTCTGCAGCAGGCTGGATGCACGGAGAACCAACAACCAGAAATATTTGGCTGCAAATATTAACCTCTTCTCCTATTTTGACACTCTTTGAATTTAGCTCAATTACACTAGCATGACTTTTGAGTGGTAGTCTACAGTCTCTACTGCTTTGTAATTGTTTGTTCTCCCAATTTTGTACAAGAGAGTTTAATTCTTTCAAACAAATATTGGTGTTTGAAGGATCATATTGTTTGAAATATGGCTCGTTCACCAGAAATAATTTTGCATGACATTACCACATCTCGAATCATGAAAACTGATTCCAAGTGCATGTATAGAACATGCATGATTGGTAGATGCATGGGAAGCATGAATAATTTTGAGTTTTCTGTAGTCTTGTATGCATGACTTTGATACTGGTTTACTGCTCTAGCTTTTACTTTCTCATCTTAAATTGGCCGTATCAGATATGTATGCATGTGCGTCATACCCCTACACCTACCCCTAATGAACAATCCAACTATGGTGAAAACAGCGTTGAATAATATAGTGACAGATATTCATCCAATTTGGGAGCAATAAGTAGGCGATCCCTTGAAAGAAATAAGAACACTCGTATTACATTGTTCATTTCTTCCTCAATATTTCAGATTTTAAGTTTGTAAATCTTTTGGATTTATCTAATATAATTTTTGTTATTGCTTTTTGCCATGAATTTTTCCAATTAGAGCCTCGTTTCATAAACAGTTGATATTAATCCTAATTATATACCTCACTTAAGTAATCCAGCCCTCTGATTGGTCGAAATTGCATTCATAAACTTCAACTGTTCCTGTAAAATTCTCGGTAACCATGCATAAAACATTTCAATATTTTTAATAACCATGGTTATTAAAAAAATAAGTCAGTCTCCATGGTTACCCCATAGGTTTACATGTTAAAAAATGGTTTGAGCGATGAAGGATACCATACGTGTGCGAAAAATTGGTCGGTAATTTCATACAAGACAAGACAATTCCAAACAAGACAAAAATGGCTCAAGAATCTCTCCCAAGATTTCAACTTATCAAATGCAAGACTCGCTGACAGCAAGAACAACAAAAAGGGTACGTGAAATTATCCATAAACATGTTCGTTTAGTTGCTGAAAAAGCATAGACGTATAGACTGTAGCAGGCCTTAAATTTCAACATTTTTAGGGCAAGGCCACTTTTCTGTAGGGCACATTCCTATATTACAGCACCAATGGGAAGAATTGGAAAGGGCACAAAAAATCTCCAAGGCCAATGAGAGGGGCATTGAGGCCAATCAAAGGGGCATCCAAGGCCTGGCCTTGGATGGCCTTGGATTAATTTAAGCCCTGCTGTAGACGAAATTAGATCTAGTTGTCAGGGTGTCTGATCGCGTACCCGATGTTGTGTGTTAAAATTATTCACATAGAGATTGTACGCAATGCATTCCCTATGCAGTCTACGTGCATTCCGCGACCATGCAAAAAAGGTCAAGTTTTTTTTTCAATTCGAGATTCAAACCTTTATAATCTGTTGTGATCCTGAAGGTGATACTCAATAAGTGAGGTGTCATATGAAAGCGCAGGTTCTTCTCCATATTCCCCACAGGGCCGGCCCACCCCCAAAATTGTAAAAATATCTTGCTTAGACTAGACTAGATCTAGTCTACTTTCAAAGATACAAAAATAGATCTAGTTGTCAGGGTGTCTTGATCGCGCACCCGATGCATGTTGTGTGTTAAGGTCAAGTTTTTTTTTCAATTCGAGATTCAAACCTTTATAATCTGTTGTGATCCTGAAGGTGATACTCAATAAGTGAGGTGTCATATGAAAGCGCAGGTTCTTCTCCATATTCCCCACAGGGCCGGCCCACCCCCAAAATGTAAAAATATCTTGCTTAGACTAGAATCAAGATCTAGTCTAGATCTACTCTCAAAGATACACTCATAAAACACAACCGTGCAGATAAACTAGAGAAAGGCCAAGGTGGTGTCATTAGTTGACTCTTTTTGTTTTCGGCATATAAAAGTATTAATGACTGCTTTAATATTCGAGAAATAGTTGTTTTTATACGCTCTCGGGAAGGTTACAATTGGGCTATTGCCCTCGGCACGCCTCGGTCAATAGCACAATTCTAACCTTCCCTTGAGCGTATAAAAACAACTATTTCTCTCAAAGCAGTCATTAATACTATATTATGTACATTAGAGATAGGATACTGCGAACTTGGGATTGATTGGAAGATTTGGGAATGATGTGGATCAATCGCAACTGTTTATAAGATGGGGCCCTTGGAAGTAGCTATTTCAGTGAAAGTCATAAAGCAAAGAGGCATTCAAAGAATGTCTGCCAGAATACATTGTCCTTTTTTTTTGTAATCAACAAAAGTAGCATGTATCTCTTCCCTTGCCTCTCATTCTCCAATTTACCACAATTTTGACATTTGTAGCAGTCCTTACATTTGATTTTTTGTATTTATTCATTTTATTCATTTTTTTTTATTGTGTATAATGTTTGGACTTACTGTGAAGGTAGGCTAGCTCCTCATTGCCATCATGTCTTTGTTTTTTTTTCTTGCGAATTGATGTTATCATGGCATCATTATCACTATCATTATTGGTCCTACAAGCATTATCTTCCTCATCTTCATCAACATCTCAATTAAAGTCATGATTACCGTCATCATCATCATCATCAACATCATCATCAATATCATCAACATCATTAACATCATCATCAGCAGCATCTTTAACTTCATTAACATCATCCTCATCATCATCATCATCATCATCATCATCATCATCATCATCATTATCACTATATCATCAACATCATCATCATCATCATCATCATCATCATCTTCACATCATCATCATCAACATCATCATCATCATCATCATCATCATCATCATCATCAACATCATTATCACTATATCATCATCATCATCATCATCATCTTCACATCATCATCATCATCATCATCATCATCATCATCATTGTCATAATTATTATATCATCACCATCATCATAATAATCATCATTTCGTTATCATCATCATCAACATCATCATCATAATTATCATATCATCATCATCATCATCATCTTCATCATCGTCATTGTCACCATTATTATCATATAATATTATCATCGTAATCATCATCATCATCATTATCACCCCCATCATATAATGTCATTATCTTATCATCATCATCATCATAATTATATCATTCTCATTATCATCATCATAATTATATCATTCTCATCATTATCACCATCATCAACATCATCATCATCATCATCATCATCAACACCATCATCATCATTGTCACCATGATCATCCTTCTGTTCTTGTTTGGTATCATCATTTTATCACTTCATCCTGCCTTTCCATCCCATGACAGAAGTGCTCATGCCTTGGTTGGCTGCGGACGTGCCTTACTGGATGTTTCCGGGTAAATCCATTTATGTCAATGTGCACCATTGCTAAATGTACAGTGTATATTTGTTCAGAGAGGAAGTTTCACCCAGTAGATTTGCGTCTCGAAAAACCTCTTTCTTCTTACGATGTAATTAGGACAAAGTTGATGGAAAGATTAGAATAACTCACTGTAGACATCAAAATGCATTGAATTTAGAGACCTTTCATTATCCTTATAATCTTTTGGGAGAGAAAGTCACATGGCCTTTGCAACTGAAATCTATTTCAAAAATACAACAGAGAATCTTTGAGAGAAACTTCTTTTGTTTAGCCCACTAGTGGAGTGTGCGTGTGCTGTGCAAGATCGAACACCTTATGTTTTTAAGAGATTAGATTTTTGTCAAGCTGTAGCAATAAAAGTTGTCTGGATGATGCATGAAAGAAAGCATGCTTCAAACTTCACCTCACTAGTGTGTACAGCATGTAATTCTCAATTAGTGTGTTGTGATAGCTAGTTTCACTCTATAGCATTTCGTAAAATAATTTGTTTACACATATTTTTTTTTTCTTTCTTTAAAGTACACTCATCCTTTTTTGAGATTATTAAGTGTGAAAGAATTTTAAAATTCATGTTTGAATAACTTAAACTGACTGGTCTAAAGGGAATGTTCGAATGAACAAATTTTACAGATATGGTCGGGTATAGAGACAGGTTTTCTAGTCAGTGTCTCTGTGGAATTCCTGCTTTTTCACAAAGAGATTCTATTATTGGAAAATAAGACAACTAAACACACAATTTTGTATTAAAAATATATGTATGTATATGTTTATTTTATTAAAAAGTGTTTCGTGTATAAATCAAAACATGAGCAATCCAACTTTGATCTCTGGAAAAAAAAAAATGAGTTCATACATAAAAGAAAATACTTTACATTATTAACAGCAACCCTATCATTAATAAATAGAAAATAGAAAACTTGCACCAAGATTTAATTAAGTTTAAATCTATATGATTTCTCTCTTACAGGTTATTTTAAAAGGCATATTGCATCGAGAACCATGAGAGATTAACAACTTTTGTGTCAATTTCCATTTCTAATCTCAAGAGGTGACTTAAAGGCGATAAAGAAATATAAAATTAAAATTCCTTCAAAGAATTAAAGGCCTCATAAGGCATTATTCATGGAGAGAAAAGCAAATTATAGATTGGTCTTTTTAGATTGGATGTCGTATGAAACAATCTATAGAAGCTTTAAGGCTTCATATTCATCTACATTATTGCTCTAGAAAATAATTCTCCCCAAACCTTATTTCATACGTGACATCACAAAACCTGCTCAATGTCGCTGTATGCTGCCCTAAATTCACTTTCTAGTATTTCTGTGATTTCTACTTTCAAACCTTTTCATTATTAAATCAATAGATCAATAAATCAAATCAAATCAACTCGTATCATATCAAAACCCTCACAATTAAATCTCTTTTTAAGAACTTAAAGACAAAGCTTCCAGCATCATACCTATGGATGACTTTACTCGCTCACAGCATGTATTTGATATCGATTTTGTATAGTTTTGTAATTAATTTGAGTTTGTTTTGATTTTTATTATGATTTCCTACTTGTGATTTCTAACATTGAAATTATTATTTTGACTGATTTTTGCTGAATCATTTGTACAGACATGTTGAAGTTGTTTGGCTGGATAATTATGTACATGTTTTCTTCTTGCAGTGACAATGTAGATACAGACTCAATATGTGACCTTCATTGAGAGTCTTTGCTAGCAGATTGTAATAAAGAAAGTTGTAAATACATGCGCCACACCAATTTATTTTGCAGGTTTCTTTCCCTTTTTTTTATCAGCATTGCTGAACTGACCACATCACCACTGACATGAAATAGAAGGCACAGAAGAAAATTTGTGCCGAGTTCTATTAATTTTTTTTTTGATCTGTACACATATATCTTTGTTATATGATGTATTTAAAAATTATGTCATCTTTGATACTGATTGTGTGAAGAATATGAGGCTATTTTGCCTTTTCAGAAAGTAAAAACCCTAGTTGAATATGAATTGAAATGAAAGAAAAGAAAAGGGTCTATATACAGAGGGTATTATTGAAATTATAGTTATATGGAGGATTATATTAGTTGAGGAAATGCATGTATATGTCTGGTAATACAGAATGCTAATCTTACAAGACTTGGAAAACCATGACCCGGGTTTGAGTATTGTTTGTACATGTACATCATATCTCTGTTCAGAGTAGAATTTGCTCAATCTTTTAAGTGAATGAACTTTGTTAAATATGATGGAAAACTGTATGTCTTCTGATCTAAAATATACATTAATTGCAAGATCGATATCTTACTTAAAATTAGACCCCCCAAATTTTTTTTTTTCTTCTCCATTTTATATTGATTTGATCATGGGGAGAAAGGGTGCGCTTCTTCATGCATGTTATATAAACTGAATATTGCAGGAGCAGTCCATGCATAAATTGTATCAGAACGTCATGCAGAAATAGAATACAATTGCATATTTTATTTATTTGAAATGTTGCATGCTTATATTCATACTCAAAGACCAGGATCATAGCTTCCAGTTTATTTTATTTTCTCCACATCATCATCTCCACAATCAACCATTCTCCATCAAATTTTATTGCTGACCACCCTCCCCTTCTTTCGAGAACAATAAGTGCCATTCATTCTTTCCATTCCCATCTTGCTTACTATGTTTTCCCCTTCATCACCATGTAGAGAAAGCGGAGAAATTCTTCTCGGTGTAAAAACGGAAACGCAACGTGTGAAGAAAAGCATGATGAGGACGTAGAGTATAATGATGACGATGATGATGACGATATCACTCAAAATTGCTGTTGTATTCGGGTAATTGATAGTTATATAATCCAACTAGTATATACAAATTATGGATTAGATGTAATGAAGGAATAGGACATTAAACAAAGCGGTAACTTGATAAACATGGAAAGTTACATATTCACATGTTTTTTCATACACAAGTACAGTTATTAATTGTGTTTATCGATAAAAAGGTAACATCGATTTGATAAATTGCTATTAATCATCCTGAAATAGAAGTAAAATCAACCATGTCTTTATTTTAACTGCCTTTTTATGTCGAAAAGACCTTATTTTTAGTATCTTATTCTCAACTTAAAAAACTTGAAATTATCAAGACAATGATGGAAAGTTTTTTCTTCACTTTTTGTGCAGAAAAAAGAAGCTTTGGGAAAAGAGGGTGGTAACGACATATTTAATTTACTCACCTTATGTCTTTCATAAAGCCAAGTCACAATTATTTTTAAAAAATATTCGCTATTTGACACTTGCAAGGTTTTTCGAGGTATTATATTTTGATAATGTCATTGTAATGATCATATCACTGAAAAGTATTGGGCCTATATTTACAAAAAATAAAAATAAATTAGAGTCATTGAAAGCTCCTTAGAACTGTTAGAGTTGTCAATGAGGGAAAACGATGTGTATGTTCATTTTCATAATTTGAAAACAAAAATTAGTTTAATTGATTTTCTTTATTACAGATATTATTTCTTTATTTTCTGAAATTCATCTAAATTATTTTCCCGTATTTTCATTGCTTTCATCCCATATTCCCGATTATGTCATTTCATGCATTTGGCATGTCAAAATCCTTGCTTGTTATTGAACGCTCCTGCCTCGAATGTCCCCCGAACCGTTCATCTTCCCGGTGCAAATTGGCAACTGCTCCATGGGTGAGTTCCATGCTCAGAGAGTATGAGTATACAGTGTACGGGGCCCTAGGCCCTGAACGTGTGGCATAGAATAGAGATCTCTCATAGCCATGTAACCTGCATGACCATCTCTGCTCTTTTTCTCATAAGTACTCCAAGTTCATGTGTATATATTCTCATGTTAATTACATAATGATATCTTTCATACATATAACTCTGCATATGTCATCATTATGGAGCAATATATGTATATTACTTATATGTCAATATATTTCTATCTGTTGTAAACATAAGTCTGTACAGGTAACTAAACTACTGTTGCATTATATGATAAGAAGATCTCTAACAACTGTGCTATTGTATTTGTTCATATAGTAATTGTTCCTATATCCATATTTTTTTCTTCACAGTTTTTCTCTCCATATACTCTGCATTATACATGTACTTAGCATTGTTATATACCTATCTACACTCTATGACTCTGTACATCTGCAGAATCTATACCATGCATTGCAAAATCTAGCTCTTTCAACCAGAGAAATATTGAGGTATCAAGTACACATACTCTGCTGTTGTAATTGTTATGGATAATATGTTTTGGTTGATACATTGGTATAACATTATCAGGAAAGTATATAAAGAATACATTTGACGTAATAATACACTAAAACGATTACACTTGAATAGAAATGTTTTTACCATGGATTAATATTGCACTACATGTACTTGCAGGTGATTAGCTGTTCGAAGTAATAATAATAGAAGTACAGAATTGTACAAGCAGGACGTATAAGTTTCACCAAAAAAAATGATGATTGATGGAATTGATTTCTTAATGTTAGATAATCATAATCATTGAAGAACAAAATTAGACTTGCAAAATTGAGTAAAATTGTTTTGGTTGCAAGCTGCACATAGAAGAAAGTTTTGTAAAACCGTCATAATCATTACAAACAAATGATTTGCAAAATTGAGTACAAGTTTTATGATTGATTTCATTTCTATACAAATAATTGATAGCTTTTCTGCTTGATAATTTTATAATATCTATATTTTCAACATTTCCACCTATAATTACATTTTTCTGTATATCTAGTACAGCACATGTGTTATAATCGAAGCTCATTACATATTCATGTAACCTTTCTTCACTTGAATTTTAATGTTTTTGTTTCTGTAAAGGAAATGTTTTTCATTTCAGCCACACTGCTCCTAACTACATTCATTTATCTATCATTATGCAGATTTTTTGTTGGTCACCTTCTAATGTTGTTGTCACTAATGTAACTTTCTCTTATTTTTCTTAATTGTATGCTATTGAAGTGGAAGCATAATGACAGTTAACTCAAACTGTTATTGCTTTTTCATCAAGTGCCTTATTTTGTTCCCTCTATGTCAATTTATAATAGCTGTGCTAAAACTGTCTGCTGAATACATATATGTATATCTAATACTGAGGTTAACTGTATCTACATGTCTTTTTTTCCCAATTCACAGAAACTTTTTATAAAAAGACTAATAGTATTACCATTGTGATATGGAGTGCCAGTTCTGTGCAGGGGATTGCTGCGTACATTAAGATTTTACAATGATTGCTACGTACAGGACCAGTTTAAAATATCAAAGCTTACTGAAATAAGAACTTTTTTTCTACAGTGAAAATAAAAGATGCATTTGTTTGTAAAGGAGTTTCCAGACTGTGAGATAGATGTTTTCGAGCATTTCAAATTTCTTATTGGAGTATTTTGCTTTAACATCCTCATATGAGGAATATGAGGATTCAGAAAAAAACTATCAGAAATTGGGAGCGTTAAAAAAAAATCTTTTGAGATGGGAGAATACAGACTATGAATATTCAGGTTCCAAACAATCACTCCATTTTGTAGATTGATTATAAACCAAGGCTTCTCTTTCATGTTGTCTGCTGAGAGTCAGATGGGTGTTATATTATATTTGTGGTTAAGAGGTACATGTATTGATATCAAATTTCATATTGTCTGCTCTTATATATTGGGGCATTGGATACAAAATATAAAGTCCAACTGGTTTAATGAGTCTCAGTGCATTACCAAAATGATGCAATCCTTGTTTATAGGAGACAATATTTTCATATCTTCTTTCTTCATATAGTAGTCATCTGTTAATAGTGAATAGATAGCTTTTTTTCTTCACATTCCCAGGCCCCAGTTGCGTAATACTAATACTACTGATGGTAACCAATTGCCCTCAATATCGACTATTATGGCAACATCACTCAATAGCCGATCAAATCAAGGTTTCCATGAAGGTTACTATCAATGGCAAAGTTACCATCAATTGTATGTTGTATGCAACTGAGGCCCTTAGGTACTACCTAATAGTCTGTTAAAAAGTACATTGTACATTCCGAGATACAAACTCATCATTTCTTTGTAATACAACATTATATGTCACTTTGTCAACTCTACTTGTAGTTTTAGCCATTTTTGTGATGTAACTCTTGTTAATATTACAAAGAATAAGCACCACAAAAAAGAATACTCTTTACAATCTGTGATCTTCTATGTGACAGTGCAATGAGTAAGATATTGTGCATATTTTAGTAAAAGCTGGATATAAAGGTGCTTGCCAAGAAGGCATTGACAGGGAATGTCCCTGCCTAATTAGCCCATTCTGCCAAGCATACATGAGGAAATAATTACTCTTGGGTAATTGCAAAATTTCCAAAAATGTGAATTTCACCAGTATATTATTCTTTTTTAGCTGCTGGAAGTACTATAGTAACCCTACTAAGTGTACAGAATTTAAACTCATGTATTTATTTGATGTTTTAATGCAGGATTGTGACTGTATCAAGTGGTGTCCGGAGCCCAAGGGATGCTTCAAAACAAGAATGGAGTACGCACTTTATCTCCTTTCACCAAGAAACAAGTAAGCTGATCTGACTGGTTGGGAAAAATAAGTCAAAATTACTCAAGATTATTATAACTCTGCATTTTGAGAAAATATTGTAAGAAGACAAAGAGATAAAAAGGGGAAAAGAAAAAAGAACAGGAGGGCAAAACGAAGGAGGAGGAGGTGGAGGAGGAAGAGAATGGGGTGAAGGAGCAGGTGGGGAGAGTAGAGGGTTTAAGGGGGAGTAGAGGGTACAGCAAGATAAGAATAAGAATAAAGGGAAGAAAGAAGAACTATCAAATGATAATTGAAACCATGACATTCTTATATGCAAACAATGACTGATGTGGTGAAAATGTCATCATCTTTGTATAGGGCAAGAAGGAAATTACAGCATCTGATTGCTCAGAAGTGGTTTGATTACGGCATCCTGCTCATCATCTTTCTCAACTGCATCACGTTAGCGATGGAGAGACCTGCCATAGAGGAAGACAGTCTGGTAAGAGCTGACCACACCCCCATCATCATCATGTCTAGCTCTACTACAACATTGTATTAATATTTATAAATGTAAAACATAAGTAATGGATTCATGACACCATGGCTCCCATTATAACAGACTTGAGTACAGGTCGAGTTGAAATACTTGAAATGACTAAAGGTATGTTAACTATGAATGTAGTCAATTACATTTACCACTTTTATTAATGGAAAAACTATGCTAATGATCATCCTGTGAATGACAAACTATCTAATTTTATACGGCAAAATGATCCATTGAGAGCAAGAAAAGCATATACTCATATGCTTTGAAAGAGAATGCTTTATCACCCTTATGTGAAGTTATTCATAACCTATTGGAGACATCCATAGATGTATATAAGTCATTTATGATGTAATCTGTAGCCTACATATTCTTTTAGTTCAGTCTTCAGTTGGTTAAAGTGTTTAAGAACAGATTAACTCTGTTCAAGCTGTGAGACCTACATGCATTGCATCAAGTACTGTTGAAAATGGATGGCTACTGTATAACTCTGATGAATCATGGGCAGGGACTCGCTTCACAAAGCCTTTTTCAATGACAAATGACAAAAATCAGTTACAAATCTGCTGATACCCAATCAGAAGCAAGGATTTCAGTAGCTTATAACAAAAGCTTGTCATTTTTTTCACTGATGTCAATTTTTGTGAAATGATAACCTAACAACTCTCTTTGACCATTGTTTCCACAGGAGAGGAAGTTTCTGACCATCTCCAACTACATCTTCATGGGTATCTTCACCCTGGAGATGATGGTCAAGGTCTTAGCCAAAGGATTCCTCTTTGGCACCCACGCCTACCTCCACAGCGGTTGGAATGTGATGGACGGCAGTCTGGTCATCGTGTCGTGGATCGACCTCCTCATCACCGCCGTATCATCCAGCAGTCCAGAGATCTTCTCCATCTTGCGTGTGTTCAGGCTGCTGAGGACTCTAAGACCTCTCAGGGTTATCAGTCGTGCCCCGGGCTTGAAGCTGGTGGTACAGACACTCATGTCATCTCTCAGGCCCATTGGTAACATTGTGATCATCTGCTGCACCTTTTTCATCATCTTTGGAATCCTAGGCATCCAGGTAAGAGGTCAAGGAGCGAGGGCCACAGATCAAATATCCATGATTGGATGCTGAATATTTGCAATTTCTCATTTGACATTTCTCGTAAAGCCCCACTGCTCTACTTATACCTACTTGCGCCCTCTATAGCATACAATACCTAATCGGTGACCATTGATCCCCATGGTCCCCTTTTTCTTATGTTAATTGAGAGCTGATTTGATGAGATAACCACCTGTCAGTGACCATGCAGGAAGGTATAATCCCTCCTGGCCAAACTAGTGCAGATAGGCTTTAAGATTTATTAGGATGTTCCATATAGGTCAGTAATGCTCTGTGTTGCAAGTTATTGGATTATTGTTGAATGATGATTAATGTATTTTTCCCCCTCTAATTTTTCTCCCACCTAGTTGTTCAAGGGCCAGTTCTACTACTGCTCTGGTACTAATGTACGTCACATCAGGAACAGGACCCAGTGTGAGTCCAACCCAGATAATGAGTGGATCAACCAACAGTACAACTTTGACAACTTAGCTCAGGTATTATTCTTTGTCTGATTACAATGACTACAAGTAACTCTTACATTAATGTATTTTAGTGGCAATAACAAATGTACTCAAACCGGTTAGTTTACTTTATGCTCAATACCCCCCAAAAATGCTTAATTGAGCTGTTTCATCGATATTTTGAATTATAAAAGACAAAACAAAACAGAGAAATTAGTTCATGCATTTAATAAAATCATGTATGTTAGATACACTCTGACATTATAACTGTTTATATTATAAGTATTAATTTCACATATATGTGCTCATAAACTGATATGATTTAATTATAGTTGTTTAATCTTTTTTCTCTCTCGTAATCAACACCTCTACATAACCTTCCTCATATTTCTTATCGTTATTAAAGGGAAATTATCTTTTTCTTTGCAGGCTTTGGTAGCTCTGTTTGTCCTGGCATCCAAGGATGGATGGGTAGACATCATGTATAATGGTATAGATGCAGTTGGTATTGATCAGCAGGTAAGAAAAACATTATTTACTTGTCTCTTTTTTTCATCAATTTAATTTACTACCCTTCTTACCCCACATTCTGAGATGAAAAATTGAATTCTCCTAGCCTTAGTCCATGTGCTCCAGTCCTAACAATGATGTTGTAAATGGCAATGTAAGATGTTTTCCCTGTCCTTTTTTTTTGTATTTTATAAAAATTGGAAACTCTGTTTTGAAATATGTGATTTTTAAAACATTATCAGTACTTTTATATCCTTTGTTTTGCTTGCTTGGTGGATACATTGGTGTAACCTCTTTTGGCAAATTCAAAAAAGGTTTTCCCATGTCTGCAAATATCTGAAATTCATAGAAATTTCAGCAATCGTTATTATCAACCAATGTGGTCTGACAGTACAGCCTCCACAGAAATTGGTCTTGTGACACATCACTTCATGCATCTAAATATGTTTGTATGAGTTAAGCTGTAATATGAATTTGTATTTGACTTTCAGCCCCAGAGAGATCACAACGAATGGCTCATCCTCTACTTCATCTCTTTCCTGCTTATCGTTGGTTTCTTCGTCCTCAACATGTTCGTGGGCGTCGTCGTCGAGAACTTCCACAAGTGCCGGGAGGAGCAGGCAGCCGAGGAGCTGATCCAACGGATTGAGAAACGTCAGCTGAAGCTTCAGAAAGCCAGGCAAAGTAAGGCCGCTGCTTCAGGGTATACCATTTACGTGGATCCCAGTGAGCTCGAAAACTTGACCCCAGAAGAGAGGGCTAATTGTCAGATTGGTTTGTACAAGATTCAAGATCGCTATTGCGGATCACACTTTTGGCATCACCGATTAGCTATATATATCAGCTATATTCACATCTCCATACGATTAAACCACCATTAATCCAGCTGCCATTTAAAGCAACATTATAGAACAGGAAAATCTCATTTTGGAGGTCAAGGTTCATGACCTTGTAGGTGGAGGGGTCATAAACAATTTCATATGTCATTGGTCATCATCTAGGAGTCATGGGCAGGGGCGTCGATGACGGGGGGGGACACGTCCCCCCCTCAATTTTTTTAGGGGGGGATCGTCCCCCCCCTGGAAATTTGAAAAAGTGCAAAACAAATTGTATAGCATATACTGAATAATGACTGCAACACACTTTTAGGCTCCGAAAAATCTCGCTCGGTCGCTACGCTCCCTCGCATAACATCCATAACGCATTTCGTCCCCCCCGGTCATTAACAGAAATCGCCGCCCCTGGTCATGGGTCAGGTCAATTAAAGTACATCATCTGAAGGATAATGTAAAGTCCTTGTACACCATTCACTCATTTCCATATCAAGTTCAAAGGTCACTGAGAGGTTAAATGGATGCTTATAAATAGTTCTTTCTGTATAAAAGATAGAACACTTCCAAATCCATAGTGTGAGGGTTACAGGGAAAAATATCTGTTTGGGTTTTATCGGTCTGACTTGCTACGTCATGATGCTATGTAGGGAATGGTTTTTAATAGACAACCGTAATGACAAGCTCATTTTAATATGTGTTGGGTTGTATGGTTTGCAAGCTCATTTGTATATTGCTCTATTTGTTATGTTATACACTACCAAACCAAACACATTTGATGCTTTATGAGTGTGCCATGGTGGAGGTGTATTTATCTTTATATTGGTGATACTTTAGTATGAAGGAATCTACAAATGTACTTCTTTTCAGCACTAAACCAACTACAAAGTAGGTTGGAGTTCTGTCAATGAAATTAAAAAACAAGAATTTTCTAAAGTTCATTTTTAATTGTCCATGAAACCAAATGTGGTTTTCTTTGGCTAGTAAAAAGTAAAATACAAACAAATTCGGGGGGAAACCCCTGAAAACTACAATAGCTCAAAAGTATCATGAAAGATATTTACATATGGTAATGATGTGCTCATCCAGCTAAATTTCCTTGGTTCTAACTATCAACATTAACAAATCTTTAAACTGTTTATCAGAGACATATACCATGTAGTACTATTTTTTAGCATCAATATAGATTTTGTTGAATGCTGTAAGAATATTACTTTTCTTTATAAATCCAAATTCAAGACTCCTGTTATTACACTCCTTTTATCAGTGTAGTGAAGAAATACCAAGAGGCAGTATCATATATTATTTCTTTCTAAATTTCATATTCAATGCTCTTCAAATCCTACCCTTTCCCTGACCATTCAGTGTCAATATGGTGCTAAAATTTGCTAAGATTTATATAACTTCATGCAGAGTCATGTATCTTTTAATCATGAAAGAAATCATGTGCATTCATGAGAGTGATTGAAGGAATGAAATTCCTCCATGGAACAAAAATGAAGAAAACAATTTGTTCCTATTTTCACGAAGTGACGGTAGTGAGGAAAATCCGCACGCAAATTGTATGCGATTTTCATTCACTACCGTCACTTCGTGAAAATAAGGACAAATTAACGCATTAATTGCATCTCCATTCCACTACATCAAATACACAGTAAATTCATAAACTGCATAATGTCATGTATAAGTACATTTCTATGCACATATACTTTTCTTTTGGCAGATTTCATATAGTTCTAATGAATTTCAGAGTTTGCTAAATTTGCAAATTGTACAAGTATTATTTAGAGATTCGGGATTTAGGAAATACATGTATGTATATGTTTGGTGATCTACATGTACAGGTATATTTATCATTTAAATAACATGAATGTAACACTCTATCAGTTAATCAACATCCACTCCATATCTCTTCTCTCTCTCTCTTCCTCCTCCCCCTCTCTCTTCCTCCCCCTCTCTCTCTCTCTTCCTCTCTCTCTCTCTCTCTCTCTTTCCCTCTCATTTGCTTCTTCTCTTTCTCTCTTCCTCATTATTATTTATTTTTTCTCTCTCTGCTTTGAAAGTACATAAATGATGATTATGAAAATTGTAAGCAAAAACAGTGATTATAATAAGATAACCGCAACATCCATTCTGCATCTCCCTTTCCATTATAGGATCGTTAGAGCAGCCATACTACATCAACTACTCCAAGACCAGGATGAAGGTCCATGATATTGTGATGAGCAAGTACTTTGACTTGATAGTAGCTGCTATTATATTCCTCAACGTTGTCACCATGGCACTTGAGTTCTACATGATGCCTCAGGTCAGTAGTTTTTAGTGTTCTTTTAAAACTCACATTCCTTTGTTGTTGTTGTTGTTGGGTTTAGTTGGTTGGCGCTATCCATCAATTTCGATGATTTCCGCCAGGCTTGGTGTGAGAGGGCGTCTTGCGCTCTCTTCTGCAGCTTAGAGACATTTGTATTAAGCGCTATATAAAAGCTAAATATTATTATTATTATTACTTATGTTTCTGTGATTCTGATACTTGCCCGGTGTGAGATAAAGACTTACCTTGACCTTTGTTATTGGCGTAGTGCAAGGTTATGGAGGGTTAATCTCTGTGCGCTGGTATCTTTGTGCAATCAGCATGTACTTATAAGACAATATGAACTTTGAAAGTCCATGAAGATGATTGCAGTCTTTTCTACCACTGCTGGAGCAGCAGGTGCAATACACACAATACACAGAGTTTACTGAGTTTAAAGGCAATTGCTTCACAGAACTTTGGTCAGAGTCTTGGGCCTTACTTTAGAAAATGTCACTGAAATGGTTTGCCTGATGTGTGAAAATCAAATCTTGATAATAAATAATAATAATAAAAACGTTACTTATGAAGCACTTACCACCAAAGTCTCTAAGCGCTATAACAAACAAAATCGACTGATAAACAATTACATATTAAAGACATATAACATAGATCTTCATGGAATTCCTACCATGTATTTTATATTGTTTTGTCAATGTTTATACTGAATATTTAATCATAGCTGTGTTGAGGATTTTTTTAGTAGTAGGTATTTTTCTCACAATCACTTTTAATCTGGTTGTTTAAATATCAATGGTAATAATGATCATTTAATTGTTTTTGTTTTACTAGGTAATGGTCGACATTATGACCTACTTGAACTATATATTCACCGCTGTATTCATCTTGGAGGCCTTATTAAAGATTTTTGCCCTTGGATTTAAAAGATACTTCAAAGATGGGTAAGTACATGTATATTTTTATCTTCCTCCATCCTTTGGTTTATATGTCCTTCTCTTCTATTTTAAAAATACCCCATACTTTAATTTTTCTCTTTACTCCCTCTGTTGCTGTTTCTCATCTTCCTCATATCCTCTCTTCTCTCTATTTTCTTTTTCCTTCTTTCTTCTCTGTTTCACTTCTCTTTCCTACTTCCTCAAACAGCTTTTGATAGATCTGGTGTTTATACTGGTGGCGAAATGATTGTATGCACATATTCAAACTCTTGGTGCTATTAGCACATGCTTTAATTTCTTAGAATATAATAATAATAATAATAAATAATAGTGGGTTCTTGTATAGCCCTCATGTCAGTCAGATTTGACCCTCCTGGCGCTCTCAATTATTACCCTGGCTTTAGCACGGCTGCCATACGGCGCTCTAGCATTTCAAGGAATAAATTCCTACCAGGTACCCATTTACTTCACCTGGGTGGAGTGTGGCAAATGTGGATCAATGCCTTGCCAAAGGACATTAGTGCGGCGGCGGGACTCGAACTGCGGACCTTGTGATCGACAGTCCGGCAACGTATCCACTCAACTACAACACCTCTTTCATTGTATTGAAAAACTATGCAACATCTCTCATTTGAACTCGCCTAATTGATGCCAATCCCTTGTATCATTTCTTTTTATTCCCAACAGATGGAACCAACTGGATGTTACAATAGTGATACTATCTATTGCTGGTATAGCGATGGAGGAGTTAGAATCAAACATCATACCGATCAATCCAACTATTATCAGGATCATGAGGGTGCTTCGTATAGCTAGAGGTAGGTTATATTTCATGTTTTTTGTCTTATTAGATAATAATGATATGAATTATAAATATGAATAAGAAAGGAAATAAAATATTATTTCACAATTCAGTTGACATTTTGTTTTACCGATATAAAATGACACATACAGTTGTTTCAGTTGCAAGAAGTAATTACATACAAGTATTTTCCAGCCATTACTGTAAAAATTTCATTATCTTATAAACGATGGAGTTTTATGTACATGTGTGCAATTATTTCTATTCAATTAACCAATTAGGCATTTTAGGTCACATTTATGATAGCGAACACAGGAGACATCAATCATCATTGCATTGTTCATTTGACATCTCACACTTTTATTACCTTATGTACAAATACCTGGCAACTGCCTATTATCATTTTTCTGCCATTACGATTCATTTTGCTCATATATTATCCACTTTTTAACACCAACCCCTTTCCTTGAACGACGGCAAATCCCAAACGCCCACAGTTCTTAAGATCATGAAGACCATGAAAGGCCTTCGTGAGTTGCTTGCCGTCCTCATGGGTGCTATTCCACAGGTAAAGTGATCACGGACAAACACAGAGGGTGCTGTTTCCTACCGAGTTTTGTCCATTGGTTTGCATGCTGTGTCCTGACTATATGCCTGATTTGTGATGATTTATAATCACTTTCTGTATTTTGATTTTTTAGATTTGTTAGCAGCTTTGTGGATACGGTTATCTCCATGTTGATGTCATCCTATTGTATTACTACATTAGTTGTAATGGTGCAATAGACTTGTATTTTTATGTATCTGTAACCCTGTACTATTGCATGGCTTTATATATCACTGGGTCATAGAGCACCCTTTATTAGTGATTATTTTTGGTGTGCATCAAGGCCACATCTTCATTCTGATATCTATTTTTCTGATATTTTATTTACAAACTTGAGTAATCTATAAAACAAATTTCTTAAAAAATAAAAATGTTCCCAGAATCGTATTGGGAGAAGAAAAAGAAAAACAACATCATTTCTTTAATGAAGTTACTTGGCTACTCTGCACCAATTATTGCCATATGGTGTATACAGTATACGTGTGATGAATTTGTTTAAATTTCAAGCATTAATTTCACAAAATGCATGAATAGATATTGCACCCTTTATACTGTTGTGTAATCGCTCTTTATAAACCACGCACCAGTATTCATGTTTCCTTTGCTTTTGGTCACCGATCCCCATGATATTCACACTTTGAATTATTTCTGTTGCACCCAACTTATTATACCTTTGTATTTCTTCTTTCTGTGTTTGGCTGTCTGTCTTTCTGTCCTTGTGTCTCTTTGTCTCCTTGGTCAACCTTTGTTTGCCCCATCAGTGCTTAAACTCTTGAAAATGGCTCAGGGTATCCGAACCCTGCTGGACACCGTTTTTCAGGCATTGCCACAGGTAATCATAGTCCAATTATTTACGTGTACATATTCTTATCTTTAGTCACTTTTATGAATTTGAGGAAAAAATAAGAGCGATATTCCTTGTTATTCATTTTAGATATAAAAGAATTGGGGGAAAATGGAAGAAAATTCTATAAAAGAAGGGTTTCACAGTTATGAACAAAGGGTTTGTTTTTATATGTGAAGCAATTGAGAACTTTGTTATATTGACTGACAAAGTTTTAAATTCCGACCACTTTGGATTTATCAAGAGTTTTTTAAAAATCTCATTGAATATTTGTATTCATACTATTCATGTGATAATAATTAATACATGAAGAAAAAAAACATGCACAAATAAATTGTACCTGAAGCCCTTTAAAAAGTAAGTGAAATACAATCTTTGATATGTGATTAGAAAGTGCATAGAACATGTAATTGTACTTGTTTAACAAGCTTTAATGTATGCATGCATTTGTTTCTGCTTTCTGTAAAGTAACCCTCCTGATTCCCTCCTGATCAATGGAACATAGTTTGCTATTGTTTAAAAAAAAGTTATATAAATGTTATGTTTTTCTTATTATTATTGACAGTTCTAGCTACTGTAGTTTATGTAATCTTTCTATCATAGTTTTTCCTTTTCTTTGTAGTTTTGGTTTACACTAATAACTAGTTATAGGACAAAAGATTAGTTTTGCATGAAAGAATGTCAGAGATATACAATTACATTATATGCCCTTTTTGTTGGTATGCATGGGTATCAGTACTTGGGAGAAAATATCTATTAAAATCAAAATATTCTTCAAAGCGTTAGTTTTCAAACAACTATTTCAATTTGTGTATATTTCTGTCACCTGCAGTTATGTTTGTGTCAGTTACAGGTAGATATGATCCTTTTGTGTCATGCAATTGATCATGATTTACATTTCAATAGTATACAGAAGAAATTTACGTTTTTCATTACTTTAATCATCTCAGATTTTGACCTGTCATTTCTGTCCAAGAGACTGGTCATGATCTGAAGAAAACACATAAGATAGATCTAGTACATATAAAATGTACCTCAAAACCCTAAACTGCTTTGATTTCTAGATTAAAGTTTGATTTTCATCAACATCTTGATTGATAGAACTGAGGAGTCGTATCTATCATACCCTGTGCTGTTTGACATACTCCAACTTACCCATCCAAATTGCCCATATTTATTAGCTGTTCATTTTATTCATCTTGACAGGTTGGCAACTTGGGCCTTCTCTTCTTTCTACTGTTTTTCATCTTTGCTGCTCTTGGGGTTGAGCTTTTCGGTCGATTGGGTAAGTCCTTTCATACTTCAGGGTTTTATCGATGGAAAGAAAACAGTGCGTTTCATGGTTTGAAACTGTGAACACAGTGCAAAAATATTGTGAACAAAGTGTGAACATAGTGTAGGCACATAATGGACAGTGGGTATAATGTGAACATAAAGTGAACACTGTGGACACAGTGCTAACATGGTGTGGACACAGTGTGAACATGGTGTAGGCAAAGTGTGAACATGGTGTAGGCAAAGTGTGAGCATGATGTGGATACATCGTGAAGATGGTGAAAACGGTGTAAAAATGGTGTGGGAACATTTATAACGGTATTTCATACCTCTTTATGGTCATATAGTGATTCCCTTTTGGTAACACTTATCTTTTCATCAGGTTTGAAATGTAATTTAGACAGTGAAAAAACAAGGTTTATTACTTCTGTACTTTAAAGCTCTAAACATAGACTTAGTTGTCTATTTTTCAGCGTTGTTGATAGTTTGATCTTCTCTCTGATTTCAGCTTGCACCGATCAGAACCCCTGTGAGGGCCTCGGACGTCACGCCTCTTTCAAACATTTCTTCATCGCCTTTCTGACCTTGTTTCGCATTGCTACGGGAGACAACTGGAATGGAATTATGAAGGTAAACTATTTTCAATTATTTTAGTTCATGGACATGGATGCATAATGGATAGCTTTCTGCTGTTCCTAGAAGAATCGTTTACATGATTATATCAAATCATTTGTCTTTTTACAACTTAAATTGCATACCTTTGCCATGCATTCTTGGTCCAGAACTCAATCATCAGATTCACAGAATCTGATGGGGGTTCTGCCTCAATAGGCTAAATGCCTTTAGTAATTCCCGTCCAAGTTGCAACTTGTTTTCATTGAAAGTGGAACTTTAGCTTGAATATTTACTTAAACTATATCTTATCAAATCAAATACTTGTTGTAACTCTTCTAGGACACACTGAGGAAAGAAGGATGTGATGAGAGATCAGGGTGCAAGGTTAACTGCTGTGCCAACCGCTACTTTGCTCCCATGTACTTCTTCTCCTTCGTGCTCATCGCCCAGTTCGTCCTGGTCAACGTGGTGGTCGCCGTCCTCATGAAGCACCTGGAGGAGAGTCACAAGCTGGAGCAGGATGACGAGGAGGACGCGCAGATCATCGCTGATCAGCTCAAACAGGATGCGAAAGATTTGTTAGAGGAGATGGAGAGGGAGGATGCTGCTAACAACTCCGATGAAGGGGTAAGGAGAGAGGAGAGATGAGAGCTTGAGAGATGGAGGATGTGAGAGGAGGATGATGGAAGGGAGATGAGTGAAAGAATAACGATAGAAGATCAAGGTTGGTTATTGAATAGATGACCTGGAGATTGAAAGTTATGGGGAACAGCTCAAAAAAAGATAACTGTAAAGTGGTTATAAAACTGGAGCAATACGAAAAGAGGAGACTATGTGAACAAAAAAGTGAGTGAGATAACAGGAGAGCAAGAATCAGAGAGAGTGGGCAAGACACACACACAGATAAACAGAGAGAGAGAGAGAGAGAGAGAGGGAGGGAGGGGGGGGGGGAGGGAGGAATGGTTCATAGAGAAATTTAGGGGGAAATTAGTTGCTTTGAGGGAAATACAGTTTTAAAAGACAATATATTATTTATACCAGCTGAAGATACAAAAATGATGAAAAGAACTAGCTACTTTTTACATCACGCCTGTAAAATGCCTTAGACTTTTTATGAAATTATCCATCAGGCAAATTGGTTTAGAGACACCTCTATGTAGGTTGACGTGTAAAGCAATAAATAGAGACAATTTCACTTTTTAAAATAGTAGTAGATCGTCATACTCCAAAGCAAAGTGGCCAGTTGGAGAGAGAGAAATAATTGTTTAGCCTTCAATTTTCTTGAAAAAAAAGTTATAGGATTGTAATGTAAACAAATCCTATTTCCTGTCAAGTTTTCTGTAACATCATAGTGTTGATTTAGATGTGTACAAATAGTTAGATTTGTTCTGTTTATTTGGACCATGGCTCAACGTTATGTATCTTTCCAAATTGTGTTTTTAACGTGTGCTTGTACATTGTTTTGTTTGTTCTAATTGTTTTGTTCCAATTGAACCAGTTATTCTAATCTCCAATCATATCAACCATATCGCACATGAATCATCACACTTTGTTGGCATGAACGTGACTTAAATATGATCTCAGTAATGAACATGATTAGGGTATTACACATTGTCCGTTCACAAGTTTCATGATAAATCACAGGTTTTATGTGTATGTTGGTTCTCTAGTTCTTCAATGTGCACTCATCTTAAGAAAAAAGTTAATCGGTATCCTTCCATAGAGATATTAAACAAAATATTGATCAGAAATTTCTCACAATTTCTAACAGCATTTCATTACCATCAGCGTGTGCATCATTCCAAATAACAATAGCCTTTGCCATTATTAAGTGTCATTCTAATAATCACCTTACTATGAAAACTTCTAAAATGTTGAACCATTATGTAAAATTAATTAATGAGTGCAATGAAAAATATTTCAACAGATTTTTTCATCAGTACTGCACATCCTTGTTCAATCACTGTATGGTAAAATGTATTAATGTAATTGGTAGCAGAAAAAGGCCTAACATTTCTTCATGAAATTAAAGCATTGATCATATACATTTCAAGGGTATTCAAGAGTTATTTTGTAACACAAATTTGAAGGAAGTCATATACTATTATGTGACTTTCCTTGAAGTCATTTCATTCTATCAATTGCATGATATAAAAGAAGTGTTTTATCATGCAGACAATTTTAGTTCAATATTCTTAGTGAAAATTGCTGTGTTACTGCTGCTTGCTTAAGACTATTAATTTTGCTCTTCAGCTAAACAAGCATGATACACTGAATTGTAAACATGCTGAAGATATGAATCATTTACTTTATAGGTAGCAATTAATATATTTTCTACAAATGAAAGTAAAAAAATCTGTATTACTAAATACATGATCTTAATTTTCTTGCTGATGTTTTGTACTGGGTATACGTATTGATTTATAAATATACATTTTTATTTTTTAATAATTTTTTATTAATTTCAATTTTTAATGTTTATCTTGAGTACAAATGGATATTGTTATAAGTGAATGCTGGCATGATGTTTTAAGTTAATGGTGTCATGAACTTCAAGATTTTAGGAATTGATTCAAACTAGTGATAAATAAATGATATTGTAAGGTGGTTACAACTTTTGTAGACCTAAGGGGCAGTGTAAATAGGCTTTGTTATACCTTTTGACATTTATATGAGCTCTTAATAGTTGGATCTATACATAATTTAAAACATAAGCCTCTTTGAAGAAAAACAAAGGATTCTTTAATTTGCACTTTACAGTGTGTGCTTAAGTTTAGTGGACTATTTAAAATACTGCATGCATACATTGCATCTTTTATAATTGCAAGGCCCTTCACTTGAAACTATATCAACAAATACGACCTATTTATGTTTTTTTTGCAGTGGTGTGAGATAGAATTAACATTCATTTAATTAACAATGTGTGCAGTGTTACATCACAGAACTCATGCGGTGCATTATTCTTATCCATCTCTTTCTCTTTTCACCCTGTTCTCTCGTTCTTCTGTCTATCGTAGTCCATTTTTCACATTTCATCCTCACCACACCTGACACAGAGCGTCCTCTTGGCGCAGCATTCCTGGTTGAATCAGGTAGTCGCCTGCCATTGGTCAATTTCAATAATCTACACCTTTTATTGGCTGTTTGTGTTCATCATTATAGGCATGAGTTGTATTTTGTATATAACTTTTGAATAAGTCAGTCAGTTTACTGTTCATTTGTATGTTTAAAAAAAAAAATTATCATTGATTGATAAAGTTAATAAAATGATAATTCTTTTACCGCGCTTATTTGGAAATATGTAAAAACTTGTTACAATAGGACATAAGCTACAAGAAGATGTGTGAAATAAGTTCTGCATGCACATAATCTTGCAAATGAATTGTAAGGAAAACCTCTTAATTATGATCCTTTGTCAAATTCAACCCACTTCTATAAAGTGACATTGTACTGTCTGGGGAAACATGAATAAAAAAATGGAAAAATAACAAAAACGATGTTTGAATTCTATATTTAAAATACTTCAAATAGATTTTTGTTTCAAAGTTAAGAAAGTTAAATGAGATATAAGAAGAACCCCTTCACCTAGCTGTTTCTGGTTTCTTGATTAAACGTTTGTTTGATATTTTACTGTCAGTGAAAAAAATCTCAAATCTTAAAAAACATTGGAAAATATTGTTTAAAATGGGAGAAAACATACTTTTGAATAGTAAACACTGTCTGAATATCTTCTGTCATTGTTAGATACACTTATGAGTGGTAGTTTATTACCTAACCATAGTTTTCCTTCAGAAGATTCTACTAACATCATCCTATTAACGTAGCTATAGAGTCACTGCCAACCACTATAGATAACCACATTAGTTCACATTAATCACCAAATCAACTTTCTTGTTTAAAATATTAATTCTTTTTTGATATTATATTATTTGTCTTATTGTTAGTCTACATATTCATATCTATTCCATGATGATATATACATGTTTTCCATTTATGTTATTTATTATAATTTACCTATTTATTGGACATTTGTTACAAGAGTTATATACTTATTTATTCATTTTTATAGCTATATTTAATTTAATGCTCATGTTCATTTCGAAATGCCTCCCAACCATCATAAACAGTAATCTATTTTACATACCATGTTGTGCCACTCAATGATATTTCTACCATTTGAACTTTATATCTATCAGTAATATAGGGTACTTAGAAATATATTATGCTCAATCCTTGAATTACAAGATATGGGAAACAGTTCTTTCCAAATATATGATTACAATTACCAAGGTGTTAAAGATTTGTGAGCTCAAAGCATAACTTTCTAGTAAAAAATAAGTTGATTGTCCTGATGGATACTAAGCCCAACAGACAGTAACTAAGCCCGGAGTCTTCAGAAAATGTGTATTGTGTAAAAATTCAAATCCGATATATTCAATGAGATAAACTTCGGTAAAGTTATTCTCTATCACTCTGCAAAAGTTGTAATAATTATATAATATTGAATGGCCTTGAATGGTACACAGGGGTATATCTCATGAGCTGATAAGCATATTTCATGATGCGACACGTCAAGTGAAATGTCCTCAAAATTAGTGTGGATCCCCTTCTACAGTATCTCACAAAAGAAACGTAATTCAGCCATTTACATATCTATGATATATATGCATTCAGGTAATACTACCTATTACAAACTTTTAATCTTCAGCCATCTATAAAATGGATAAATTGATAGTCTTGCAATAATTTGAAGGGATGTAGATCTAGCTTTGTCAAGTAAATAATTGTAAGAAGAGAATAAGGGCATACATTCTTTCAATAAGAAGAACACCAAATTTTAGGAAATGTGTCAAGTTGAAGCAGATTGAAAGAATGTCTTAATTCACTGAGTTAAGAAGTTTGTCTATTACACTGATCATGAATATGAACAATGGTTTCCTTTAAGAAAACAGTTTCTCATTTGTTGAAAGTCAACACATTTACCTTTAAAAAAATTGTATTAATTTATCTAACTTTACTTGTATATGAAAACATTTCTCCATATTTTAAAGTACATCCAATCCGGCATATACTTTGATATGAAATGATGGCCTGCCCTTTATGTAAAAATACATCTTCTTACATGCATTTCCACTTTCCAAGAAAGAAATGCTTATAACTTCATTTTGAATTAAGTTGTAAATGTTCAATTGTAGATGTATGTACATAATTATTACTATAACTACTGCATCATGGCTTATAAAACCAAGTGCATCCATCATCCTAAACATCTACATGTACATAGTGATGTAAGAGATGGTCCTATTCTGAAACTGATCATACCATTGTTTTCTCTACATAGAGCATAAGATTTTGAGTTAGCAATATCAAACATGTTTTGTAGGTTAACACCTTACAAACATTTTTACTCCCTTTTTTTGGGGGGGGGGGGGGGGGGTTCATTATTACATGTATTTCATTTAAATGATGTCCATTGTCTAAATTCCACCCATCATTTCATCATTATCTCCTATATACTTCATCACTAAAATGATTATTTCCATTGCATGTGAATGGTTTTAATTATGATTGAAAATATACATTATAACACTCGAGAGAGATATGTTTACAGTACTACATTTGTTTTTAGCCAGGTTTAATTGCTTATGATTTGCTGAATGTAATTGCATGAATTGGTAGTTTCGCATGATAGCATGACATGCATGACTAGAATTTTATGCATTAAATTAACATGATTTAAAAAAAAATTGATCAGGATTTCAGATAATATCATATTTTCATTTATAAAATGGAATGAAGAATATACCTTACCATATCAATCATATACATTCTTGAAGCAAATAACTTGTTCTAGGAAAAAGGAGATAAATTTCCCTGATCTCTTGGGCACTTTGATTCATAATTGTTTTGCTAGAACTTTGATGGTAGCATATAATTAATAATGATTGTGTTGTGTACATTGTAAATGTTTGTTGAGAAAGTCCTGTATATATTGTCTGTCACAAAGGAACTAGATACACCATGGCACTAGTAGCTGCGTGTTGACGTTCTATACGACATACCACACTCATAAGAATTCTCTGAATGCCCGATCAAATAAGAATGGAGATTTAAACTATGTGTTGAAAAAAATATTTGACAATTTTGATCATTGATGACTAAACAATAGCAATTCCTTTCTCTTTTTGAAGTTTTTGAATTTCAAAGTTGAAGTTATAAAGTTGATACTTTTATAATTTATAACATATTCTCTGGAATTTGGAATTTGTTAAAAATATCTATTAACTTACAACTGGCCACTTCTTCCATCATTTAAAAAAAAAAAAATTTGATTTATCGAAATGTGAAAATCTGTTTCAGAATGTTTTAAGGAAATTATTTGTATAAGTATAAAAAATACTTCAAGATATACAAAGTATCAAAATTTACAATTGGCAGACTTATGTTAGATTTTAGCCAATAATAGATCACAATGTCAAATGTTCTTTTTAACACCTACTCTTGTAGTCAGTAGATTTTCATGCGTTTTCTTTCATCCTCCCTTCTTCCCCTTTTTCCCTTTTTTCTTATTCTTAAGTAATAACACAATACTATCAATTCCAAGATTTTATTAAAGCCCATACACCTCATTTCACCTTGTATAACATACTAATTAGAGTGGCGTGAAGTGAATTATATTTTGCCTAAATGAAACATCTTTGATAAGTTTTTCATTAACTTTCAAGTTAGTTTTGCAACTTATTTCCCATCAATTTTGCAGATAAATTTGGAATAAGTTGTCTCCTTCCCACGCACTATGATTTCCTTCCTAATACCAAAATATTAGCAATCATAGCACTCTAATAAACATCTTAGAAGCACGTATGATCCATCAAATTAATGTTTCATTGCAAACTAACGTCCATTTGTGATAAAAGTAACATCTAGTGAATCATATCTAGTATTTTCATACGTCATCCCACACCATTTTATTGAGAGCAGAGTTTGATTATTTCATTATAACAATTTGCTCCAAATCCATTCATTTTCTTCCTTCATTTTGGAGTTCTCATGGAGATGCCAAATCTCAATTAATCCCAGATTGTTCTCTCATTTTTTCTCTTTTGCCCTCTTTTCTTTCTGTTCTTTTTTATATAGGATCAGGGCAATGTTCTTACTCCTCTTTTAAAGGTATACATCATGCATGCATGCAATCTATTTTGAATGATGATATAATCCTTTTGACATTCAAATAACAGGCACAAATTTGTTCAGATACAATGTACAGTGTTGGTATCTTGTCGCAAATGTTTCTCAAGCATGTGTTTTTTTCCGTTTCCAAGATGAATTTCCTTCTTCTCAATTTCTAGCCTAATATCAACATTATGGTTTAGAAATTATAGACAGCCATCATTACTTACTGCTAACCTTCACTTTGATTCGTTAAAAAATCTTGAATTTCAAACCATGCGATATTGATACTCTTGATATCCTCTGTGTATTCATGTCAATAAACTGAGTTAAGTGACTATGCTATACTAACATTATGTTCTTTGAGTTGTGATGTGACCGTTTTAGTTACTATTGAAGTGTTACACCATTATAGTTGTGTGGTTTTTTGTCATCTTAGTTTAATATGTGGCTACAGGACTATCAATTTTTTTCATGAGAAGATATTTGAGAACATAAGGTCATTAAGATTTCCATTATGTATTCTTTGGTAAAATTACTAAATTTGCTTGTCTGGCTTGTGTCATGGTAAGCATGATCGGAAAGGGTTGAATGGACTTAACTCCATAGTGTGAAAATTCTAAGTGTTGGCAATTTTAAAAAGCCTGAATTAGAAAAGATATTCTACATGTTCAGGTGAACCTTAAATAAATTTTTAATCTGTCAAATACACTTAACGTCAGAGTAATTTCACCTATTTGAAGTTCTACAATTTGTCTTAAAACGATTTTGAAGCTCAATTTCTGAAATTTAGCTCCAGGTATTGATTGTTATTTGTATGGTAAGCATGGTACAAGTTAAAGTGCATCAAATCTTACAATTTAGATAGTAGCATGCAAGCCGAATCTTAGTATAGTCTATTTGAGCCTAAAATGACTGATAGTTAGAAGCGAATCCCTGCTAAATGCGACAATGAAGGAAAATAATGACTGCTTAGACATTGAAATGAGTATTGCTTAAAGCTTATTTAGATGTAATCATTTTTTTATTTACATTTTTGCATGAGAGAGAGATGTTGACAAAGTTGCTTTGTTTGCTTTAAAAGGATACTTAGCAGTTTAGTGCTGTTTAAAAGTGTACTTGTGTCAAAAGTGCAATGCTGCAATGCTAGACATACCTTAAAGCATTACCAAAAATGAACTTTAAAAAGATTCACATTCTTTCCAACATACTTCATAAAACTACAAACCTACAAACTGACATACATCTTTCAATTGTGCACACATAAGGGGGTGGTTTTTGTACTCACAAATAACGATATATTTACAACGCAATCAAACTATTTTTCATATCAAACCTAACTTTTTATTTTTCCCCTTTTTTCCTTTTCCATTATGGATATTCTAAAATTAATAATGATTTAAAATGACATATAATTGTTTTCTGTATTGTTGTGTTAATTAGACTAGGGGGGAATTTGTTAATTTAGATTTGTATTTCTGCATGTCATTGAAGTTGGATCCCATATTAAGGAGGATTGTTGTTCAATGTTCATTGAATATTTCTAGACATAGCTTCAGTTTCTATGTCCCAACTATGTGAATTACACTAACTTCTACAATGTCAAATTAACATAGGTTGAAAAACTTAAGTTTGGGTTTTGAATCAACTTACCGTTACAGCATGTCAAATAAAGCAAAAATTTGCATTGAAAATGGGTTTGATATTTAAGTGAAGCTTTACTAATATCATTGCACATGAGCCCTCAATATTACTTGTATGATCTAATACTGATACTGATAAAGATTTGAATAGACCAGTGTGAATTTGGATGCTTTATTTAAAAAAAATATTGCTAACAAAAATGTCTTTTAAGATATCTGATTTTATACCAATATGACAAAAATTAAAATGCTGTTCGTCTTTTGAAGTTGATAATAAGGACCATTAATCTAATATTTTTTTTCTTTAATCTATTTTCCCCATTTTTACGCGTCATAGTTATCGAAATGATGTTTAGTTATAAATTTTTATTTGTTTTTGCGTGTATAGTTGGGTGGATGAGTCATATTTATGTACATCTAATTGATTATGTACTGATCATTCTTGATTGTGTTGCATGCTACATACATTATTAAAGATATCCTATATACATTTCTATTTTATGATATAAACTGTTTGGATATATGGTACAACTAGTTACTCTTGATTGATAATTTTCGTGTTATATCTTGTTTCTGTTACATTTTTGTAATCTTTACTTATGGCATTTATCCTTTTAACATGATGTACAAAATATGTATAGCATTTAAACTCTAAAAATATAGAAATCAAATACATATTTAATATTATTTAATTATATTCGATTCACAAGTATATCATTTTAAAGATTATACATTTTGACTTTGCCTTCTATTTATTTTGTATTAATTTACATTTATTATTTTTTGACAGATCTATGTGTTCCTGTTTTGATTTTCAGTTTTGTTTATTTTCGTTTCATTTTTCCCTTTCGTGCATGAAACAGGTAACCTCCTCCAATCCTGAAATGTCTTTATCTAGACCAGATAAAAAGTCAGAAAAGGTATTTCTTTTGTTTCAAACAGTACATTCTCATCTTGAATACATTTAAACTATTTATTTTTTATTTATATGAAATTTTATACTTTTCATCCATCCAATTTGTCTAAGTACCTAATCATCTTTCAATATGGTATTTCATTTCTATCTATTTGTAGATTAATATTCATTGATTTGAGCTGTATCGTAGATTCTTTTTGAATTCACATTAGTTTATTAGCAACTTTGGAATACATTGAGTGTAGTTCAGGGTCTCACTGTTTATCAAATTTCATTAATGTTCATCCAGGATTTCATTCAGGCAATTGAAGTTAAAGTTAGTGTGTAGAATACTGTTCAACACTTATTTAGGTCTGCAATTTTACATACATCACTTTGTAATTAATTGGCATGACATCAAGCGAATTGATTTTGTAGGGCATTGAAAAAGTAACTCATTTGTTTAGAGAAATTTTTCTATGTATGTTTTACAAGTGCATTTATAGAAAACATGACATTTCATTCATTGTTTGTCTTGGAGCTAAAAATGAATTTTTACACATTTTTGTTATATCATTAATAAATTAGCTGACTTGTATCTCTCAAACCAGTTCTTAGATGTTCAGTCAGTTACAAACCATTTCAGCTCTAGAGGAGTGTTCCAGTGTATGTAAAGTCCTCTAAGATAATGTAGGAAAATGATGAACTAAGTACAGCCTATCTTCGTTATATTTAGATGTCGATCTCTGCTTATTTATGATACTTTTCTGTCAGTCAAGCACCATATTGCAAACATTGGACTTGAATGTATATTATATCTACTAAATATGATTAAAGAGCACTATTGCTATCTTTAAGGCCTAATAGTGTGCTCTTCAATAAATTTAGACATCATACTGTATCCATTCAACCACATTTATCTTTACCATAGTACTCGATCATTGCATTATAGAGTCAAGAACTCAAGATGGTGTATTATTAGAACTGTTTGATTACTTGTGCTAAATCATTGTAACCCGATGGTACAAGATGGTAGGTGTAGCTCATTCCTCTTTAGTCTAGTTTCATAATTATTTATATACACCTCATTTAAGAAGATGTTCTTACAAATTATAAACATCTACAAACTTTGACCTTTATGCAAAGATTTGCTGTGAGTACTCCTGTACTTTTCCTGCACTTTATCTTGAATATCTTCTTTATATTTCACACATAATTTACAATTCCTCTTTGTTTCAACTCTTCATTTATGTCTCAATTTTTTCTTTTTTTGGATATATCTTTTTGCTCATCTTTCTGGGTAGGATCTTTCTCCTGCTGATGTGATATTAGCATTGAGTCCACATCGACATAAAACAACGGTACATTCAACGATTCAAATTCATTGCATGAACATACTTTAATGTTTTGATTATAATATATAATGCATCTTGGCATACACAGTACATATATAGTTCACATAATATAGATGATATACACTTATGCCTACAGTGGTTTTTTGTGTTGAAAATCATGCAAACATGAAGATTTATAATCAAATGCTTGGGTTAGTACCCTACCCCATTCCATATAGCAACTTCCTATTTAGAAAAGGCTTGAACATAATAATGCACATAGAAATTAACTGTTATGAATGTGTAAATTTGTTTCATTGCATGTAAAGTTTTTTACATTTATTTCTAGATAAAAACATAGTTTGTCATTCTGTTGGTTAAGAAACCGGAATTGTTCTGAGGTATTATGAATGACATGTGTGTTAGCTGCATGAAGCACAAGATATGATATCATATACCCCTCCTACTTCCTACTACCTCCCTCACCTCCCCTCCCCTACCCTCCCCCACCTCCCCTCCCCTACCCTCCCCCACCTCCCCTCCCCTACCCTCCCCCTACCCCAAACATCGACCCCAACTAGACCAGGAAAAGCCCAGTATACTAGAACTAGAGAACAACAATTGACTAAACTGGTTGATTCCAGGCAAGGCCTAACTACATGTAAACTTAAACAAACAAACCCTGACTAAAATGTTGTACCCAATCTAACCAGACAGTGCAAGGTTTAAACTTTGTGACAAGACAGACCAACACCAACTCTAGAATGACTTAACCAGATTATACCAGAACCAACCTGGTCAAGAGAGATTCTGAATAAGAAAACCAATCAACCTCAATCTGATGGACACCAGATTATACCAGACCATGTAGAATGTAGCAAACAAGACCAATTCTAACCTGGCTTAACCAGTTTATACCAGCCAGAACCAGACCAGACAAGTCTAAAGTTAACTTAACTAAATAAATCCAAACCTTTTTTTTAACCTGGCCTTACCATCTTAAAACCACCTTCTGAGAATGGCATTTATTCATTTCATGCTTTTCATCAACATATACCCTGGTTAATCCAATACCACACAATCCTTTATCCTTAAAACTTATATGTATAAGGTGTATTAAATGTAAATTTTGTTAATAATAATAATAATAATATTAAGAGCTACGATTATATTATGCACATACTTCCAGAGGATGCTCAATCTAAGGCGCCTACAAATTATATTACCCTGGCTTTAGCCCAGCTGCCCCTATATACATTCCTACCAGTTACTCATTTACTCCACCTGGTGGAGAGTGGCACATGTAGATTAATTTGAATTAATTACTCGGTGGAAACCAAGATATATGTAAAACAGCAAACAAACATACAATAAACCAACTTTAATAGCAAATACTTCATATTAGACAAATGCTTGAATAAAAAATAAAAAACACTTTAATTATAGCAAAGGTAGATTAAAAGTGTAAAAATACTACCATACATTTCTTTCATATGGTTAGTTCCTTCATAATGCTACAACATGTCGTGCATGATGAACATTGCTTAATTATTCTTTCTTTGTTTGATATCCTTTGCTTTTCTCAAGCCCATCATTAAAAAAGAATTATCATTTTTATTCTTTCTTTCCTTTTTTATTTATATTTTTGCATGTCAAAGTAATCAGTTTGTTTTATAAGATCTCTAATATGAAACTATTCATTAGAGGAGAAAAGGACATTTCTTTTATTAATGCAAATGACAAAATGATACCTTAAACTTTGATATGAATTATATTTTCATGATTTATCTTAGAAATTTGTTCTGTAGAAACATTTCATCAGCACCTCTTGATCCTGGTAGAGATTACATTATGCTTTTCCCAAATGGAGTATGAATTTGATCATAAAAATGCATGGTGCTCATTGCTCCATAATATGCAAATTAACATACTTTAATGGAAACTAGTAAAAATGTCTTTTTACTACCTGCACGACTAACTGTTGATTATTATGGTGGAATGATAATGTGTTTGCTGACCGTACAAGAAGGTCTTTAACTTTGTGTAAAAGCCTTTTAAAGACCATGTGAAATGCATGGGCATAGAAAGTTCTATATATATCTTTTATGTTTAGATTTAAAGAACCTTGCATGTATTAGCCAACAATGCATGTTATCGGTTTTACTATTTCATTGCAATTCGTTAAATTGAATTTTGCATGAGAGCTGCAAAAACATGAAATAGGGACTTCTAAATCATAAAAAGTATGTTTATTATACCCTGACATCATATCAAAATTCCTCATGATAGAGCAACAACAAAAAAGAGATATTAAAAAGTTTGCCAAACTTAAAGCTTCAAAATTGAGTAACATTTTATAATTTTAGCATTCAATAAATTTGTGTTAAAATTAAGATGGACATACCATGTGCAATGGCTTCTTCTTTCTCTTATCACACAAAGTTAGTTTAATCTTTCTTTAATAAAATTTAAAAAAACATCTACTGAGTATCATGTTCTCTCTGACATAGCTTACTTGAATATAGTAAGAATATTAAAAGTAGAATAATTCAATATCATAATGCGTTGCTAATGGGAAGCTGGAGACGTGCTGCCACTTACATCTCTCTGAGTTCATCTATTTTTTTAAATATTTTACCTCTATTACAGTACTATGAAAATGTCAACCTGTTGATCATACGCAATGCTTTCATTCAGCATCTGTAATTTACTCTAAGAAATAACACTTGTAGCATGTGCATGTATAGCATATATTAAATCTATTGTAGTACTGGCGTGTACCAGTACTATTTTATCATCCATTGATTTGTTGGTTGGGGAGCCTGTTTATAATGGCAGATATACTTGTATAAATGCCAAATTTTGTTATTATTTCTTATATTTTTATCATATCATCTGGAGCATGAAGGGTGTTAATTCATATACTTTAATACAGAGATAATACCCTTCTGCTTCTAAACAAATGTGATGACATGTATATACATTGTATTTACAAAGTATGCAATGCCTGTTCATGAAGGTTTTCAAAGAAGTTTTCTTACAATCAAAGGTCTTTCTAATTCACATCGATGTGATGGATCAGAATCAGTGTGTAAAAATAATGATTTCTTGCTTTTATATGACTATTTAAAAACAAAATCTAGCTTTGTGAAGTATAACCTTTTTAGGGAATTTTAAGACGTAAATGTAATATGTAATTTTTTTAAAGTATCCATTTAAAACAATTGTATTCTCTCTCAACAGAGTGACAATCCCAGCATGCACCTGGTGGTCAAGCAGCCAGTTAGCAGGGTCAAATCTTTACCGGATAACTTCCAGTTTGCTCCTGATCAACAGAGTCAGACCAATGGTATTATTTCCTTCCTCATCTTTTAGCAATACATTGTATTATAAGGGTAATTGGATTTGTTTAGCAGGGTCCTTTTCCTATTCAATAACATTTTTATCACAATTATATTTACTCAATTCTTTAAAATTTATGTCTTCTCATTTTTTTTTAAACTCAATTTATTCCAAAATTATTTTGATTGTTCTGTTCATAAACATGTATATCCCACATTTTTATTCTTTCTCTCTCTCTCTTTCTTGATCTGTCTCTCACTGCATCTCTCTCTCTCTCTCTCTCTCTCCCTCCCTCTCTCTCTCCCTTTCTCTTTCTCTCTCTCTCCCACACTCACTTACTCACTCTTTCAGTTTTCAATTTGTCCTGAAAATATCCCCTAGTCATTTACTCTTTGTATATGTGTGTTTTTATATTTAAAATACATTTAAAACATTATTTATAATAAGCCTAGTTGTACCTTTTGTGAATATATTCTGGATCAATCAACTCAAAATATTCTTGATGGTCTTTAGGTGTGGATGACAATTACAATGAGAAGAGTGATGGAGACCAAAACCTACCAGTACCCCAGATGTACCTGAAACCAGGGGAGAAGAGCATTGCTGGGCAGCAATCCTCATCAGCTGATAGCATGTCAGCACCAGAGGGTCCTAGGGATACCGCTAGTCTGGGCCTCAGCAAGTCATCACTTAGTGCCGGTGGTGGTGGTGGTGGTGGTCTCGGGTGTGGTCTGATGGTGCCTGGTCGAGATAGCGAGAGAGAAGGAAGCCCGAACCCACAGAGGAAGTTTGCAGCACGCCAGTTGAACCCTGTGGACAACAATCCAGGAGGTGACTTAGGTGCCAGTGGTTATGATGCTGTACCAGCAGGGGTAGCAGGGTGTGGGGAGGAGGTACCCTTGCAGGAATGGAGGGTACCGCCTGTAATGATATCATCAACATCCAGTGAAGACGACTCTCAGAGGAAAGGTGCCAAGGCTCTACCAGAAAGTCCCACGAAAAAAGGGGCGAGGAACAGGGCGTCGCCTGGGCGTAAAACCTCCCCAAAGAAAGTGAATCGTAATGGATCAAAGGGTAACAACAGCAAAGAGGTTAAGAATCGATCAGACTCATTGCTGAGCGTCGAGTCTGGATGTTCAAGTGATAACGAATCGTTACTCAATTCACCTCAAATTAGACAACGTAAATCTCGAAGAAAGAATGCTCCTGCATCAAACTCGTCATCATGCTCAAACAGTCCCAAATCTCGGCGTAGTCTCGGCGGTGCAAGCAATGAGGAGAGCGGGCTGAGGACTCCATCACCATTGGTTGGAAAGGGGCACAGCAACCCGTTACTATGGGAACCAAATGGACAATCAAATAATAGCCCAAGATTGGGAAACGGGACGCAGAATGGTAGATCGACACCACCCGCTGTTAATGTAGAACCAACGCAAGACAAATCTCAGAATAACAATGATCACCGTGTATGACAAATGATTTGCTTTAGCCATATACATGTATTTCTCTCATTATTGCCCATTTTCAATAAGTTGAGAAAATTCAATAGACTTATCACTTGTGCTCTTCAGTTGACCATGTTTTTAATATGTAACATGTGCTATTTAGTGTGTGACTTTGTTAGCAAAAAAGAAGATAAAGAAAATATGACTAGCAAATGTTTTCAAAATTGTGAACGTGAGGCCTAATTTTTATCATGAGTTCCATTATTTTTTGATATATTTCACTTAATAATTTTGTTTTATATGTCTGCTGGTGGTATCATATATAGGGAGAAGGAGCAAAGGAAAAATACATCATATTTTTGCAATGTTCTAATTCTAGCGATGTTCACCAAGCAATGAATTTCACCAAAGTATTTTACACTTATGTTATTAATTGTTACATTGTTTTTGAGTCAAGTGCTTCGATCTTATCAGTTGTAAGATAAAAACCTTTTTGCTTTGAAGGAAAAGAGAAATAATGTACATTGTTATGTGATAGAGCTGAAGTAATGCTATGTCACGTACAGATTGGATACACTGGTGTAATAGTTCTAAAGAAGACTACTAGGAGAACTTCATGCACTCTAAATATGAGATGGTAACCATCATTGCTAGAAACGTGATTAGTACTACTATGAAGGTTATTCTGTTTTTCTGTTCACTTATATCATATAACTTCTTTCACATGTATGATATCTCTGCACAACATGCTGTTTTGATGATGTTTAGCAATCACCAGTGAAATTGAAGTGGAAAATCCACTATTTTAGGGTTTGTAACCTACAATCAACAAAGATGGAATTTGTCTATAAAGAACAATATAGAACCGTGTTACCTTCTAGTTCTATTACATGAAGTTCAAACTTCACATGCTTTTCTTTTCTCTAAGAAGGGGAAACTATCTTTTGTTTATCACAACTAAGCGCTTACAACTCAGTGAATTCCCACCTAAAGTTAATTACATTTTTCATGAATTGGTTTTATTAGTTATTATGCAAAGAAGCAAAGCTAGTGGGAGGATATGAAGCAATAAGGTCTTGTCAAACAAGATATCCTGACTTTTATATGTGTATACTGCTTGTGTATTAGTGTTTCAAAATTATCAATGTATACTAAATGTAGGAGTTTAAGTGGCTTTGGTAAAGATGGAAAAAGGCAATGAAAAAAATAAGCATGCTGCTTTTTGTATATGTGAGATTGTAATTATAATTCTGAAAGATTGGCGGATTTTTCTTGTACATTTGAATGAACTACGTGTATGAAATGAAATGAAATTAAGATGAAAAAGTGGCCTGGTGCTACAGTTCCTATTTATCTCGAGAATATTTATTGATGATATTGTAATTATTTTTTATCTTGTTGTCAAATCAGAATTAACTTATAAAATCAGAAAAATATGAAATGTGAGTTCAGACTTTTATGACTTTTTTCATGATCTCAATAAATAAAATAGATAAATAACTTAAAGATGGTAAATGGCTTTACTTTAAAAAAAAAAGTCATTGCTGCATTCTCTATCATCATAATTAAGATGCATTACTGTTGATCTGTCATTTTTAGGGTATCTGTTTATATGCACTCACTTTATAAGACATCATAGCTTAACTTACAGTAAGTGCAACCTTTTCATGCTTATTTGTATCATAGAACTTCTAATCTGTGTATTTATTCCTCAAAATCAACTTGTTTCCTTTCTCATGAATTCTGACAGGCTTCTGCAACAGGTCTAAATTGAACCAGTGACATACATGTGTTTGCCTCTACATAACTTAAGCATGTATCAGAAAGTAGAAGTGCATCCTTATCCACCAGACTTTCATTGGCTGGCTGGGCCAGGGAAAATATTTTTGTGGTAGATAGGATTTCATTATCAAATCACTAATTGCACTTAACGGAATAAAAAGTTATTATAGTACTGTGTTAGTACTGTATAAGCCAATATTTTTGCGTACAGTTATTTTTGTCAATCTTTTTTTATTCAAAACAGGGACAAAGATATTTGTGAGTTGTAAACATAGGGTGTTTACAATACATTGGCTTAAGTATCACCAGCTCATTTTCCTTTGTTAAAACTTGTGACAATTGCAAAAACAAAACCCACACAGAAATAAGAGGTTATACAGCATAGGTACCCGGTACTACAATTATATAATTCTCTAGGGAATAGATGAACAAGCAAATAGATAACTTAAGGTTGCAGGCAATTCTGCACGTACAAATTATACACCAACTATATGTGCATGTATGTATTTATAATAATGATGAAAATGAAAATAATTCTATTAGACTGTCGCCTATAATTCATTTTACAAGTGAATAATGTTGCCTTACCAGGGAGATGTCAATTTTGTGCTTGTGTATGTAGTGGCAAGGATGCTGATGACGCAGACTGTTTAATTAGAAGATTATCTGTAATTTATGTCACTTTAATTTGTAGTATTTAACCTAAATTTAATCAAGCATTCTGTTACAGCTTCTTTTGTTATATCATGTTTCCTCATTTCTTTTGAATTCACACATGTGCTTTATTACAGCTTTCTATGTATATTGTAGGTGCTTTTTATACCGTTCTGCATATTTTGTATTAATTGCTCCTCATATTTATCCTAGAGGTTAGTGAACATGTTCAGTCCTGTTTGTGTCTTGATTTAGATTTACTTAAACAGATGATATAGTTCACAATTAATATGTAGAAGGAATATCAACCCTCCCACCCTTTGATGTATAAACTGCCCTATAGTTGTTCAGCCATTAGGATCGGTCTAAACATGGCATAATGACCTCATATTGTTTTATGAAGAGGATCTATTCTGTTATTCTATTCTTTGTTATGCAACTGTGGCTGCAAACAGTCGTCTTTTTTTGTCAATTTGCGAACATTGTTGCTACTGATTCACCCCATTTAATGATACCTTAATAGCAGTATGTAAAAGTAAGTCCTACGTGTAATCATGGTTTAGATTATTTACACAGTAATATATTTGTCATATCATGAAAAAATTAATTGCAGATTGTAAAATTAAATACTGATGGGGCAGTCACAAACGTACTTACTTAAAATTGATGCAACTTAAAGCACCTTTAAATTGTATCAATTGTTTGTTTTTTTTAAAATAAAGATTTTGAAATGCTGTGTATATAGAGGCCGTTGTCACAATGTTGATCATTGCATATAGCATTTTAATCGTGGTTGTAATTTTTTTTCTTTAGAAATCATGTGGAATATGTTGAATTAATTGGAACGTCCTGTGATACTCATTGTAGGCTGTGCAGTTCTTGCTCTGCCAGATGTAATTTAATTGCCGTAGCAGGTATTTTGTCAGTTTATGTACAACTCATACTTTGCTCCGATAAAAAAAAAAAAAGTTTCTGAGGCAATGTAAATTTGACCAACTTTAACTTATCTTTTTAGTACTCCTAGTCAACTTTTGAAAGACTTAATTATTTTTCAATTCGGTGTGGTCATCATGAGTTATTACATGTACACATATCCTCAAGATCTATATTTTGGAGAAATGAATAAATTGGCTGTTGTGGGATCTTAGTGCAAGTGCAATATTTGCAATCAACATTGGTCTTTCTTTGGCAGGTCAATCCTTTTTGTACAAATAAATAAAGATTCCCTCTTTTATCTGTTGCAATCTGAATCCAAATGCAAGCTTTATTTTAGCAATTGTGTTTCTTTTTCTGACTAAAATACATGTGAAACTGTTAAAGGAATGGTTTTGTCTTTAGGAGCGATATTACATCTCTGTTGTTATGATCATGAACAATTTGCACATCTCATATCTACTGCAATGTACATGTATGCCTTGTGATATATTTGTAAGCTACATGCTAAATAAAATTGCATTTTGTGGTGCTGCTGTCTGTGCCATTGTGATGGGTGTGTCAAGCCTGAAGACCATTGAACAAAAAATGATTTTTGTTCTTGGTATTAGGAATTTATTAAAGGTACTATGTCCCTTTTGCAGCCAACTTCAAATGCTGTAGAACTTTGCAGGAATTATGAATATGTCATGTATGTCCTATCTGTGAAATTTAAACGTTAGCAGTGTCCTCATATTCAAATTATGCAAGGAAACCCGTTTACGTGCTAGACTTCACTGTCAGACACTATGGAGTGACTGACTGGCCTTTTTTCTTCTTTGGTAATAACATACATGAAAAGAGTTGTAAAGGGTACATGAGTATTTGTCTACATCAATAACCCACTTCTTGTGATGGCCAAGATTAATCTGATTGCGCAGCATAAAACGTATGACCATTCGGTACAATTGTCTGAAAATCAAGACTATTACTTTTGGGCTCTATAGCCCTAAAGTCGATTTGACAACTAATAGTCGTTATTTTCCCACTTGAAGACATTTTCAAGCCCCACCTTTTTTAGGGAAGTTCTAAATTAGTATAATCTTTCAAATGCAGTTGGAATTTAACTTTTTCATTTTTTTGACCTGCAAATGGGACATAGTACCTTTAAACCACTTGGTGAAATTTAAATTCATTAACATTTTAGGATGATTGATGTTGGGGTAAGTTAATTGAGAAACAAGAATTGGAATGAATGAGTACTAAATCAATTTGTTTTTAAATATACAAATAATCCTCCATATTTTTCCAAATGCAATTTGTGGAGCATTGCTTGATGCAACAGAAATTTAAAATATATATCAAATAAAAATGCCTTTTTACCAATTCTCGATTCACTTTGTCGAGAGGCCATGGTGATAATCGTGTTTACACAAAATAATAGAAATTCTGTGTATTGCTATATGAACAATACTTATTATGGATGTTTGGAATGAAATTCCTCTAAATCAATAACTCTTTCTCTCTACTTTGAAGATTAATGAAAGAATTCGCTAGTCTTTTAAGACAGTTTTGCAAATTCATATTACTCAATATTGACGACTACTAAGATTATACTGTTACTCTATCATACCTTTGAGGCATTTGACTAAAATGGTTGACAATTAAAATGTTCATGATAGGTTTTCACTTTTGGATTGCTCATCATGAAATACTATCAAGTTTCATCTCAGGCTCAATAAATTTTGGGAAGGCATTGTAGTGTACTTCAAAATGTGAATGTTCAGATACAACTTAATTCTTCACTTTCATCATATCACTTTTTCATTCTCTTTGGTATTACTCTTGACTATCTTTAGAAAGCAAATACATGTACATGCATCTGCCTTTTTCAACTTTAAAAAACTTTTTTCTCGATCAATTTCTAGCAAAACAAAATAAGATGTAACAAATTGATTGTGTGCACAGAACTTCTTACTGAGAATGTGTTTATAATGATGTTTAACTTTGTACATTGCATTCATAGCATATTACAACTCAAGGGATGCCAAATTCTAGAAGGCAATCTCATACTCGGCTGATGAGTATCTACATTTTAGTGGATCTAAAATAATGTGTAGTTTTCATCTTCATGTGTATCACCTCCTTTGATATATGTACAATCCTATGACCATGTGTTTGCACCAACAAATGAAACAATGAATGAATTTCACATTTGTAATGAGTTTAATTGAAGTAAAGTAGTGCATTGATACTGATGAGCTGAGCTGTAATTTGCCTGGGCTGTAGAAATTTGATGTGTACATGTTTGGTAACATTGAAGGTGAAAAAAACGAGACCTTTGAATAAAAAATACCATGAAAGCTTTTTATAATGAAAGTCACAATAGACACAAGTGTGAACCGACTAGTTTGTCTCAAGCTTATTTTCAGTGCCCATTTTTGTTTTGGAATATTGAACATGATATGTGTGAAAGTGGAAGAGTGATGGGTGTTGATTCTTGTTCTCGCATATATCTTGGTAAACTGCCGCGGCAAAAATAAATGGAATTTTTCCTGTACATTTTAATGAGGTTTGAAATCATGTTATGCTTATGTGAGAAAGTGTGTCTAGTAAACATAAATCACACACGATCATCTGGGCCCCGTTGCATAAAACTTACCATTGATGGTAACTTTGCCATCAATGGCAACTACCATGGTAACAGGGCTCAACAACCAATCAAAATCAAGGTTTCCATGGTAGTTACCATTGATGGTAAGTTTTATGCAACGGGCCCTGAGAAAAGAGCATTATAAAACACAAAAATGATATCACATCAAACATCCTTTTTTTTCCAATTATTTTATTCAGACTTCTTAACTAAGAACACAGGTATTTATACAATTAACACTTGGAAAATACAATTTGTTCTTTACAATTCCTATGAAAAATGCAATACTTAATTCAAAACCTCAGACCTTATTTTGTACGGAAATTTTCTTAATTCATTGATTTCATACAATTGATAGCTTTTGGTAACCCCACTGATTTGAAATCTAGCCCTTTTTCCCCCAGCTACATGCTTCGAATTTATAGGAAAGATATGTTAATTGAAATTAATTTTGAAAACATAAAATTGTGTGTTTCTGGGAGTGAAAGAATTAGCTAATACACTGTTTTTTTTCCTTCAAATAAGGTATTTTTCAAAAATCATTAAATATTAACTTGTCAATTAGAAAATACACAAATTCCATGATTTCAGTTTAAAAGCTGCCTTTCCGAATCAAACCAGCTCTCTAGTTTAGGACAATGGTCATCAGTTAACAAAAAATTGTGCATCTTGTTATATACATGTATACACGATAAAGTTGTATTCATAAGTGTTTATTTACTTACGTTTGTACATCCATGTTCAAAACTAGAAATTATTTAATACAGAGTATGTGCTTTATTTACCACAAAATATATGTACAAACACAAACAGAAATTTCATTGAGATTGAGTATTAAGTGACTCGTCATGTACACAATTTCATTCCATTTCGTCTCTCATTTCCATCGTAATGTTTCCCATTCGACGAATGCCAATCCTCCCTATACAACGCTGTACAATTCCGAAGCTCAATAAAGAGTTAGGAGAATCTTTGACAAAAAAGATTACACCTTTCACTTATCTATGATGTGGTGGCTTTAAGATAAAACAATGCATTGAAAATACACATGGAGCAACTTACACAAACGAGAATCGTTATTATGTATGACTGTTACTTTGTCATCACCAAAATGTATCCATGTTTTGTATCATATTTCTGTTCTTTGTAAAACCTTGTCTGATCCTTTATTTTACATGTGAGCAAACCAATTATCCATGTTGAATGACATTGGACAAATAAATACATTGAATAGAATTGATTATAAAGCATTTAGCATGACATGTTTCAGTATTAATATTTTAGTGTTATTATTGGGATTGAAAGTCATTTATGAATGTCTACTTTAGTCTAATCCGGTTAAAAAAGCAACATCATGGACATTTCACAAAATTAATTTTCTTATGATATTCTTTAAGCCAACCACACACTATTCGATCTGACTATGATCCGATTTTGGAAGAATTAGCAGTAGCACTTGATATAAACATTCAAACTTCTAAAATCTGAATGATCGATGATCTGAGAAGTCTATGATTAATAAGATTTAAATTTAAAGGGATTTCAAGCTTCCTTGGGAGGAGGAAAAACTAAATTAGCTCAGAATCGTATTAACATCATACCAGCAGTGCGACTTTCAACAATTTGAAGCCAATTTGGCTTTTATCCTGACTAGATGGCTTAAATGCACTAATATTCCGATGGTCAGTATTTTAATCATTATTCAGAACCTAAATCAGGAAGATGATACTTGTTTAGATTTCTGTATCTAAAATAATTGCTACGTCCCTCGAAAATCGGATCGCTTGAGGATTGTATCCTGTGTGGGTGAGCTTTAGAAAGTGTGCCATGAATGAAAAAAAAAAAATCTGTAAATCAAGTGCAAGTCCTTCTAAGATCCAATAAAATGATTCAAATAATGGAGGAGATGTAACAGATTTCATTGACTTGCAAGAAACATGTTACAAGCATTTATTTGTATAAATGAGACAATCAATGCCAGTTCAGCATTTCAAAGATTTACCATGGCCATCAGGATGTAATCACTCTACACAACATGTGCACCATCTCCATAACCTGGGGAATATTTTAAACTTTTAGTTTATAGTGCTTAGAGACTTAAGTGGTAAGCGCTTTATAAGCACTTTTCTTATTATTATTATTATTATTAATATGACAGCTTATGGCTAATTTTCATTTCATTTCTAAATATCTTGGTCCTATTAAACAATTCAGAGATACAACAAATAATTGGCGTTTGTGACTTTCTGACCCAGATACAAATAAACTGAGTCATTATTATGAAGCCATTTCTAATCATTGAATCATGCAGAACCTTATTTTCCATGCAAATCTTGACTTGAATAAAATCAGAAAAAAAGGATAAAAGCAGGGTGGGAATGAACATGCACAAATAAATTTCAACTTTGCTTTCTGGAACAAAAAATAAAGAAAAAAAGAAAGGGGGGGGGGTGGATTAAAGAATATTGGTTGTTCTTCTAATTTCATACAGAATTGTCATTTGTACATCATTTGGGGGAATCTAGCAACGAGGAATTGACTGTCATATTTACCACTATCTATGTGAACATGTAGTGGAGGTTTCATTTTTTTTTTTAATATAAAAAGAAACAGTCAGTGAATTTGGTTAATCTCCAGAATTACTCTCACAGCAAATGGCAATGTTCTCAGAATTTAAGCACCAACATAAACTGTTTTGGCCACAGATGATCAGTCACAGACCTTGATATTGTAGACATAGGAACAAAATGACATCATGACCCTTGACATCTAATTAACCTTATGTCTACCGGAATCGGGTGGTCCCTGCATTAAGCACAAGGGAATTAAAGACTTCAAGGGTCATCGCGTTGAGAGTCTTTCAATTCCTTTGCTTGGTGCATTCTCGTAACTTCATCCATAAGGGTAGCACAATGTTCCACATGATAGTGCCAGATTGATAAAATTGAATTAGCACTTAGAGACTTCCGTGGTAAGCGCTTTATAAGCACCATTTTTATTAATATTATTATGTGTCTTGTGCTTTGGTGCATCGACTCATAATATGAATACATCATGCATATCCCATACAAGTATCGTCACATCAGGTACTACTCTACAATGATTTCATATGATGTCAGATTGCCCTCATGACATACATCAATTGTACATTCATTGCATGTCCAACATACACGTACATGTAGCATTAAAAGGAAAATATGTGCACAGACCAATCTAAAACTGAAACAACAAAAAACAACTTAAGTATGACTTCAATCAGCAAATCACAATATAAATACCGTCTATATTACCCATATGATATACCTCAATTCATACTGTACGTAAAGTAATGTACACAAGAATATGTTGCATTGAAAAATAAGGATACAAAAAGGGATGGGGATTGGGGGTGGGGGCAAACTAATATACATACTACACATCAGCCATACATAGGAAAGCCTTCTTGGAAGGGACAAATAAAAAACAAAAAATTGGCATAAATATGAAAGATAATTAAGGAATCAAGGTCTATTTACAAATACCATCTCACTTGAGAGCCTTCATCTTCTGTATGAAGAACTTCTCCAGGACGTCAGCACACTGGTAGTAAGGTGTGTCTGTGGGGTTGTAGAAGCGACAGTTGTCAAAGACCTTCCCAATGTCGGCAGCAAAGTCACTCAGCTTGACGTAGTGCTTGTTCTTCAGGCGGTCATCCACCGTCGAGAGATCTGCAATGAAAGGAAGTAATATCTGATTATAACATCTGTATTCGTACATTTTTGAGAGACGGTATCTATTAACCCTTACTGTACTGGGCTATTTTGAGCACCCACTGAATGGGGGGGGGGGGGCCTGGGAGGCCCCCCCCCCCCCCCCTATGATCTCGGCCGTCGATTGTCCGATGAACACGAAAATTTGCATGTTTGTAGATATTTACGTTAGGAACAAGATAGTATAATTAGTTTTTTCCAAATATGCAAATTTTTGTTGTTAGCCTAATTAATTATGCAAAATGCGCTAATTTTATACATTTTACAGAAAACGTGTCAAACTCCACTTTTTGAATGTTGAAACTCATTATTCAAATGAAACTACTTTTCTAACACAAAAAGTTATTTTAATCTAATTAATAATGATAATTTATGCAAATTTTGATGGATTTTAAATTTTTTTTGGTGTTTTTCTGATGACACGCGCATACTAATTGTTATGTAACGCCTTACAGGTATATCCGATTTCGACGAAAATGGTATCAAAATGTGATAAGACTTGAGGGAAAAAAGTCATGAAACGACATTTCAAAATTCCAAGCGGTTGCGGCGCAATCTCCGAAAATGTCGAGGGGGGGGGGGGGGGGCCTCCCAGCCCCCCCCCCAGTACAGTAAGGGTTAAGTAAAATGACATTTAGGCATTTTTCAATGAGGAAGGGGAGGAGAGAAAGAGACTTTCTTTTTTATCTATTTATTTGTTTATCTATTTGTTTATTCATTTAGGTATCTATTTTTTCTCCTCTTTTTGGAGGGGGGGGGGGGGGGGGGAGACTGCTTTTAAGATATATTTCAAGCTGATTTGACATTTGATTCTGAAAACATCTGCTTTCATAAACATGTTGTCAGTTAACCACTGATCACATTACATCTCATGGCAAATATTAAGAACAAAAATATTTTATCAAAATATACAATGGTTTCAGAAACAGATGATGAATGACAGAATACCCAGAACATCCACAGTGACAGATGACAATGTTTTTCAACAATATGCACCCTGCCTCTGGAATCAATTGCCCTGGAACATGGAACTATATTCATTTATCTGATTTTCCCACCTTCATACCATGTGAAGCGCTGAGAACCCACTTGTGTGAGAGCGCTATATAAATGAACATATTATCATAAATTATATTGTTATATAAATTGAGAGCTCCCCATTCACATACACACAAAAAAACCACCCCAGATTGTCTGAGGAAGGAATCTTACCCATTGGGTCTTTGATGACATCATAGTAATCAGCTGCATCCAACTCACTGACTGGTTCTAAGAAAGGCCATGCCATCTTATGACTCTGCAATAGAAAGAAATAACATATTACTCATAAAGAACAAGAGTTGAAGGCAATTACTAGCATATCTAAACTGCAAGACACAAAAGAACATGAGAAAAAAGGGAAAACAAATAAAAAGACCAAGCAATGTACGTTAATCAGTGAACTGAACCGAGTATTATAGCTGTGCTAAACACAAGCCCAGCAGTATCTGATGCATTCATGTGTGCTGAAGATATCGCTTTCCAGGAAGCAATGAGATCATCGGGTCACTTGCCCAAATACCAATTTCTTGTCCAAAAATACTCCAAGGAAACATTTCGGTAATGTGGTAAGCCACAACTAAAAAGAAGACGCTATTTTTTTAATTGTGTAAATGAATGGCACCTGTATGCAACAAAGGACCTATGAATATTCTCTAAAGCTCTGTCTTACAAGGTACAAATAGGTAAAGTGTATTACACTTTATGTCATCATTTTAAAAAAATGCTGCGGATTTGCTGTGTCATATCTGAAATGGGCTAAACCAGGCACTATGAACATGACAGACAAAGTAAGTGGACAAAATATACAGTTCCTCAGGTAGACAAAGGAACATCCCTTCACTGCTATTATGTAAAAATGTGTAGAACAGGTGAATATGCATGTGACACCGGTTCTACACATTTTACATAATAGCAGTGAAGGGATGTTCCTTTGTCTACCTGAGGAACTGTATATTTTGTTTGCTTTCTTTGTCCGTCATGTTCATAGTGAGGGTTTCCATGAGGGCCTTGAACCCTGGTGCCACTCACCTGGAGTTGTCTGAGCATCTTCTTGAGATGATCATAGTCCTTGCCTGTCAAGGTCTTCTGTTTAGCCAGGTTCTGTATGGTGGTAGTCTTGCAGCCTGGACAGATGTAGTTCTCAATGCTTTCTGCCTCATCCTGAGAGATACCCACACATTCGCCGTGAAACCAATCGTTGCATCGGTCACAACCAATGTAGAACCTACAAAAAAAAGGGGGGGAAAGAAGAAGTGATGATGGATTCAACATGATGTCTCAGGGTTAGCATCCTACTTCAGGACCTAAGCAACAACAAAATATATATTATGACAAAATATTACGATTGTCCATCTATTTCAAAGGAAATACTATTGAACTGTCAGAGTTAACATCCATCATTCATAAGTAGCAACTAAAAGCTAGTCATAATAGTTTGAAGGAATCTCTAGCTATACCGTCTGTTTGGAGCCAGAAGTGCATTTACTCGATGTAAATTGATACCATTAAAAAAACTTCCAGCTCCCAAGAGATGATACATCTCTTTCTCTCCGTTACAAAAACATATCATCAGTGAGCACAAGGGCGACTGGACATGAGGAAAGAGATACTTACTGTGCTTCATCATAGGGTCGTTTGCAGAGGCAGTATAGTTCCTCTTCCGTTTCCTGTTTCTTCTCCTTACATTCTTCGCACACATATTCCTTGAGGTCCGCTGCCGTCTTCTCCGAGACCTTGACACAGGTTCCATGGAACCAGTTCTGACACACGTCACACCCGATGTAAAACCTGATGGAGAGGAAAACAAATCAAGAGTGAGTAAGGGACTGATCCTTGTAACTTGTCAACATATGGCTGCAAGGCTGAGCCTACATTGGAGGAGAGGGTGCATAGCCCTGTAGAAGAGCAGCAGTCCCATTAACAGAAGGTCTAGGGTTCAAAACTTTATCAGGGCATCAATCAGCATTACCAAGTCCATATAGTGGGCCTTACAGCCACAGGTCCCTGTGGTGGTTTCCCTAGAGGCACATTTGTTTGCTTAGAAGTCAGATAACATAAACCATCATCATCATGTGCTTAGATTTAATTTTTTATAAAAAGGCTTTCTTTTTTATTGATTGCCATATGATGCTGAATTCAACAACAACAGACATATCCTCAATATTGTACAAGTCATAAGAGTAGTAAGATTACTAATAATAGAAAAAATTAATCCCATTGATGTTCGGTGCTATAGATGAAGGAACTACATATGTTGTGCTACATCAGTAGTTATCCATGTAGAGAAGCAACCTACCTGGATTCATCATATGGAGTCTTGCATATACAGTAGAGCCGGGTATCATCTCCTGTAGGGGCAGCTAGAGTTGGTTTGGTCGCTGTAGGAGCAGCCTCAACATCACCCTCCTGCATCGTCTCTGTGATGAGACTAGCTACATTCTCCTCTGGTTTCACCTCCCCGGCTGCTGGAGGCTGCGTCTTCTTGGCTGCGGCGGTGGCCCTGGACTTCTTTCTTGCGTTTATCTTCTTCCTGGCCTTAGCCTTAGCAATCTTCTTCCTAGCAGCTGTTGCCGCTGATGTCTTCTTGGCATTGACTGATTTGGATGTGGTGGTGGCGGTGGCGGTGGTGGTAGCGGCCTTTGCTGCCTCGTCTATCTTGACCTTCTTAGGTTTGATCAAGCCCTGGGTTTCCTTCTCTCTCCTCTTCTCAGCCCACCTCTCTCTTCGGACTTCATTCTGTAAGAGTAAGAGAATATTGTTTGCATGATTAAACATGTATAACAATGACAATTAATTATTCCTGGTCATTTCTGACATAAAGTTCTGCATTCTTGTTTTAAGATGTAATATTCTCCTTAAATCTAAGATGACATTAACTTGTTTCAAATGTTTATAAGACCATCCATACTCTCCTCAACAATACTGGTACTAATGTTAATGTCTTAAGTAAACATGAAAGATTCAAATAATCATGAGTTTATTCATCATAAGTGGTCATATAAAAAAACAGCATATAATTTCCATAGTAATAAAATAACAATTTAAACAACCATTATTTACTAAAATTCTAATAGATGCTGCTTATAAGTATCGGCTTGCATGGTGATGTAGATATCCAGTAGGCTTACTGTTGCACCTTCCTCCCCCTCTTTCTCACATGGTACAACCGTAAACCTACTGTATAAAATTCTAATGTTTATCAGACTGACAACAATGACAACTAAAAAGTTATTGGATCCTTACATAGACGTCCATCTTGAGTCTCCTCTCCAGCTGGTTCCGTTTGAGAAGGATGACTTCTTTAAGCCTAGCTTTATGGTTCTCTAGGATGGCTCTCTTCTTACTACTCTCCTCCCTCTCTTGTCTCAAGGCTTGGTGTTTCCTCTTCCGGTTCTGTCTCTCCTCCCTCTCGATTTTATCCAACATCGATTTCATCACCATCTGACATGATACATTTCTGCAGAGAATAACATTATGTGAAAGCTTGAAACACAAGGTACTCTGTGATACATATGAAACTCCCTATTATCAAAATACAATCATATGAATAAAAAAAGAGCATCATGATTTATTCAAACTAAATTTCATGCGATCTGCTAAATGCCAGGAGGGCATTGCCATACGGAACAGGTCCAATAAAGCAGGCTTACATTTTCAAATAAAAATTAGTAGCTATTTCTTGCCTTAATTTTTTTTTTAATCACCTAATGACAAACTGAATTTGTATAAGAACTTGAGAAGAATACTTCACAATGTTTAAATTTTCAAACAACATTTAACATGTTGCAAAACCAAACGGTAAAATCTGATCTCATCCTTAAGACACTTGTTTATCCGTCTGCTAAGTCATCAATGAAATAGTAAACAATTGAAAGGTAGGTCGTTACCTTTGCATTATTTCCTTCTCCTTTGACTGTTTGTGAAACTGCTCCTGCATTTGTTGTCGCTTCTTTTGCCTGGAATCAGCTTCTTTACTCTGGAAGAAAGAAAGATTGATATTTGTTCAGATCAAAGCCCATGTTCAGTTCTTTGCACATTTTCATATGTCCATGCCATACCAGCAAAATAACACTCTATAGTAAGACCGTCTTGTGATTTTGTAGTTAACTATAACTACAGTCAAACCTGTCTATTAAGGCCACCCAAGGGAAACAAGAAAAGTGGCCAATGTAGACAGGTTCTTCAACACATGTTTCCTGCTAGAGGGAAGCAATATAGATGACCACTATAGACAGGTGGTCCCTAAGACAGGTTTGACTGTAATTACATATTCACAACAATGCACAGCAAAAACTAAAGCAATCAGAATTTTGAAGAGGGACTTGATGCAGAGGTGCATGTGAAATATCCCTTTTTAAGGATCTTCTAAGAGATACAGCTATACAGCAAAATATAGAAATCTGTCTATCAAGGTCATCCAAGAGAAACATATGAAATGGTCACTGTAGACAGGTGGCTTTTTAGAGGGTTCTAGAGGGAGGTAATATATGTGACCACTATGGACGAGAGGGGATTTATATATAGAGGTGGCCAGTAAGACATGTTTGACTGTACTTATTTTTGGAGATCATGATTAATTCTATAACCCCAGTGATCTTGAACTGTACTACGCCCCTCGGCTTCATCTGGAGGCATAGCACAGCTCAAACACCACCCAGGGCAATAGTTCCGACCATGCCCCTCAAAATCAGTCAATAGTTGTATTAAGGTACCTTTATCGGGACCCTGAGATGATCAGGGGTGAACTGTTTATGAGCTTGAATGGCTGCTAACGGTGTTTGACCTTGACCTTGTTTAGCTTTCTGGAGAAGCTCCAGCTGCTGTTTGATTAGATTCACCTGCAAAAAGAGGTCATGCATGAAACACCTTGAGCATTAGATTCAATGCCTCTTCAGGTAATAACTAGGTGCAATAGGCAATTTTTGTAATGTAATCAAATTGAATGCGCAAATATTTGCTTATTCCCTCGTTTCAAACTATTTCATTCTGTCCAATAATTGTATATTAATAGTCAGAATGCAAATTGCATATATTTTGTGTAGCTAGGTAGAAAATGCCATAAAGTTTTCCTATCTAGCAACAATTATTGTATGCAATTCATATTCTTACTATTGAAGTACAATTATTCATAACAGGTGAATGAAATAATTTGTAACATGGTACTTAACAAATTAGATTACATTACGAAAATGGTCTATAACAGCATCAAATCATGACAATGATGCTGTTTCATACTAACACTCTTATACAGTCAAAACAGTCCCTCAACATAAAGATGATCACGTGTTCAGTACAAATCTGTTCTTATCATTTCTTCTTCTTCTTTTTTTGTTGGGGGGGGGGGGGGGGGGGGGAGGGGATGGGGTAGAGGTGTAATTCTTATGGTATACTGGCAAGATAATCAAGAAGAATTTCCATTCACATGGCAACTATTCTCACCTGCTGTTGAGGAGTGAGAGCAGATAGAACCTGGCCTCCTCCTCCTACCACCCCAGCGCTACTAGTCGATGCGACCGCTGCTGCTGCTACCTGCACCCCTGGTCTTACCGGGGACACTCCAGATGAAGTCTTCTGTAAGAGCAGGTTATCACCCTGGGTATGGGCCAGACGGATGGGCTTAGCCTGGGGCTGGCTGGTGTTTAGGGTGTGGGATTTGATGGTGATCTGAGGCTGCTGTGGTAGACTAGCAATCTACATATTTGATAGAAAGAAAATAGCAAAATTTCATTAGGATATCTTTCTTATATTCAAATACCTAAACCTGACACAAGAACACACATAATTATCATCTGATGACAGATAATTTCTAAAGCGTCAATACCATCAAAACATTCTGTGAAAACATTATTTACATATCTGTTTCCAAAATGCTTTGATAACAAGTACAATATTGAGCTGAACTACCTGACATTACAACTTTTAAGCAGAGGATGTGCAGTTATACCTTTAAAAATACACCTTATTATAATAATAGTCAAATTTGTATAGCGCTTTATACTACGTTTCTAAGTGCTTTACCTTGTAATTATTATTACCCAAGTGATTGGACTCAATTGCTAATCAGTATTCATTCATTGCAATTATATGCATTTTGATGGCATCTTCTTTCCAAATCATTACTATCACCTCCTTACACCTAATTTCACCCCACCATAGCCATACTGACCTTCGTAATCTGGGGCTGTTGGACAGGTTTCTGAGCCACCAGGTTTGCTGGTGCAGTGATCGTAGTTACGGCTGCAGCGGCTGCTGCTGCTTGTTGCTTCTGGCTTTGCTGGGTCTGCTGTACCGCCTGTACGGCTGCTTGGAGATTCACCTGGGGTATGCTTCCTGGAGTCGATCCTGTGAGAGATAACACAGCATTCTTGTAGCTAAGCTCTACTAAACATCATATCATGAGAATCAATTATTTAAGCCCAGTCTCTAAATCAGTAGAATAGCAATATAATTTCACAAAATGATGACCTACATCATCATGATCATCCTTAAATCTAAATAGTGTAATAAGAAATTATAAAGCTTTTGACAAAGTTTCCTTTCCTATCATTTAGGTCAAAGACTAAACATATGTAATTCATGAAAAATCTCCTCCCCCCCCCCCAAAAAAAAAAGTTAAACACTAGTCTTTACACAATATCCCTCATCTCTAACTGAAATATACAAACTAGTTGAATTATATTTCAAAACAGTTTACCCTTCACAGAAAATTATGAATAGCTATAATTGCTATGATATATTTCGGACATTACACAGGAGCAGGTCAAATATAATTGAATTGTCTAATCAGGCTTACCTTGAGCTGCATTGGGTGTCAAGACCAGTCTCTGGAGGACTGCTCCTTGACTGGTCTGAGTCTGAATGAGTTGGGCTGGGATCATCTGGCCTGTTCCTTGGACCTGGACCTGGGCCGGTGTGATGACAAACTTTTGACCACCTACCTGTAGGACCTGGGCTTGGTTGCTAAAGACCTGGGCTTGACCGGTCAACTGGGGCTGACCTGTACCATGGGAAGAGAGGAAAGGTCTTAAGTATGTGGAGGTGATTAAATAGCTTATTAAAGTCAAAGGAATTAAACTAATTTACTTAAAAGATAAGAGAGAAACTATTTTAACAAAATAAACTTAAGGGAGTGATAGAATGTATGACAAATTCGTGTCACTGGACATCGGACAATGCATACACATTTAGAAATTCAGAAAGATGTTGGTTTAAAGTTGACTGACATGGGCTGAAGGGATATAATTGACCCTTTTCTTAATCTACCAGTACTCAGTGTATATAAGTGAGCTATAAATTGAAATAAACTATTTCTTCACAAAGTATACCTAATAGTCCCACATCATACAGCTTTGTGTTATAAATGCAATGTTTTGGTATAGGTAGATTTACCAGTGTCTAACTGGTGGGCATGATTGTGGGAGGCATCCAGAAATTAAAATACTCTTAAAGACCGTCAACACTACTGGGCAAGAAGGGATTAGACCACACATCAAGGTCACTGACAGGTGGCTATCTCATTAACTCAGCTCTCAACTAACATAAGAAAAAGAGGATCATGGGGGACCAACAGGCACCCATTGGAAGTTGGGAAGTTTTCTATATAGAGGGACAGTGGACAGTGGGGTTTTAAGACTTTTGCGAGTGAAAGGTATCACCTGACAGGTGTTTTGATTGAATAGATCGAACTCACCCTGTACTGGAGTAGTGCTTGCAGCCACTGTGGTAGCACCCCCTGTAGTGGAAGGAGTCTGTAACTTCATACCGATAGGCACATTGCCTCCCGATGTCCCCTGCTGCATACCGGCGGGTATGATGGTGGTTACCTTGCCTGGAGTACTGGGGCCTATGATGGTGGTGGCTTGCCCACCGGTGCTGCTGCTACTGACACCGGGTAAAGGCATCTGCTTGATGACCTTCAGGGTACCGGCACCTCCAGCGCCAGGGGAGTTGGTGATGACATAGCGGGCCTGGCCTGGGGTTGCGGGGTTGTTAGCTGTGACGATGCGTGCCTGGTGGAGGTGCGAGAAGGGAAAGAGATGTGTCATTAAAGGGTGTGGGGAACGGGCAAGTCAAAAGGGTTAGTCAATCTGGATTAATAGAGCGCTTAAACGAAATACTGTCTCTAAACTGTCTCTCTTTATAGATATTATTACTCTGTTCATGGGACTCATTCATGCACAGTGTGTACCATCTTCGCTCCCTGGGGTGTATACCAACCATATGGTTACCATGCGGACATATGGAAATTACTATCACAAAGGCTTTCGTCATCCTACCACGTCCCATTTCTCTCCTGGGTATGGAGTGGCAAATGTAGATTAATGTCTCACCAAAAGACTACTTTATCAGGGATTAAATCGAACCCACGACCTTTGCATTTCTAGTCACATGCTCAAGCCACTCGACTATGACACCTCTGCACCTAGTGGCTGAGAAAGTATCTCAATACAATGCTAACCATTATGAGTCAACAGCTGTATTTGGGCCTTTAAATGCAGGAATTACAAAACATCACTTGTTGCTTGCCTCTTTACAGATAGGTAACAAAGTCACCGGCACCACCACAATTCTACTTTCCTCCACTAATAATCTGACCCCCCCCCCCCCCAAAAAAAAAAAAAAAAAAAAAAAATATGTCAGAGAAATAGCTGCGGAATGGCATGTTTTGTTTGGTTATTGTCAGGAAAGGTAAGGGATTAATAAGTAACTTTGAACCATCTAGGCCCTGTTGCACAAAACTTACCATTGATGGTAACTTTGCCATCAATGGTAAGTACCATGGAAACCGTGATTTTGATTGGTTGTTGAGCCCTGTTACCATGGTAGTTGCCATTGATGGCAAAGTTACCATCAATGGTAAGTTGTAGGCAACGGGCCCTAGTCTATTCATTGATTTCACTTACTTGCTGAGTTCCACCAGGTCCTGAGATGTACTGTATGGTAGTACCAGGGGGTAGACCTTTATTCTTGGTTGCCATTGAAGCCAGATTACTCATAGAGATGGTTGTCTTAGATGCTCCTGGCTTGGCAAGTGTTACAATCACCTTGGCACTGCTGGCTACACCAAGACGCTTCTACAGAAAAGAAGAGAGGAGAAAAAAAAGTGAGATATGACAGTTTTGTTAGGTATGCTGCTCGAGAAAGAAGATGGCTTTTTCTTCATTTGATTTTATTCACAATTTTAGGTTTGAAAATCCTATTGAAAACAAAAGTATTTTCATGAAATACCAGATAGTTAAAAACATAAAATCACTAGTATTTTTAAGATAAAAAGAACATGATGGCCCGTATTCTGAAGTCGTGTTAAACTTAGCCACGTCTAAAGTTAAACAACTGTTTAGTTAGACAAGACTTAAACAGGACTTAGACGCGAGGTCGTGTCTAAGTCCTGTTTAACTAAATTTCGTATTCTGAAGTCGTGTCTAAGTCTCGTCTAACTAAACAACTGTTTAAGTCGTGTTTAACTAAACAAGTGTTTAAGTTCTGCGCAAGTCGTGTTTAACTGTTAGTCACGACTTCTGCGCATGCCCAGTAGGCGTTAATTCTGACGATAGACCCAATGCGCATGCGTGCGCGCACCGGATAAGTAAATTAACGCACACAGCTAGGCGTGCGCGTGCGCGTGCTGGTACCATGGTGATGTGATCGTGACGTTATAATGACTAGACTGCATGTACTGTGTACGTACGTACACACTGCATGCATGCATTGCATTGACAAACACACTAATAATATCACAGTATCAGTGCCTCAGTGCTCGGAAGAACCAGAAAAGAACTTCTCCAACAGAATTGTTAGTTTATTATAGATTATGGAATTTCCAAGATGTCACCAGTAGATAAGAATAGTTAATATTATCGAGTAAAAACATTAGGCTACACGAGAAAAAATCCTGCAAAATGTATTTTAAATTTTAGAGGATGCACGTACCATCGTTCTCCCCCGCAAGTTCGGGGTCAGATAGTAGAGTGTACCTTCGACGTTGAAAAGCAGCAGAATCGCGCCCTTAAACAGGACTTAAACAACCCCTCGCAGTTGTCTAAAGTTAAACAGGACTTAGACAGGACTTCGTGTTTAACTTTATTTAAACACGACTTCAGAATACCAAAAAAGTTAGACACGACTTCGTGACTAAAGTTAGACGGGACTTAGACAGGACTTAGACAACTGTTTAGTTAAACAGGAGTTAGACACGACTTCAGAATACGGGCCGATAGGTTCTAGGTACTTATTTGCCATAAATATTACTGCATTTCATTTTCACCCTGTAGATCCCACAATTTCTCCTTTGAGAAACTACATAATCTGTAGAATCAAGAATATTAACATCTCAACTGAAGTCTACTTCCTTCATAAAGAGCCGTAGACTTGATTATTACGAGTTTGTCACATATATCATATCATAATCATCATGTTTTCTTTGTGATCTTACCTGTTGCATCTGTATCCTCTGGAGTCTGAGTTGTTCCTCTAGCTCCTGTTTCACCTGCTCAGCTACGGACTTGGTGCCCTTGAGGGTGGGTATGGCTACCTTGCTACCGCTCTTGGACGTCACGGCTAGCTTGATAGCCGTCTCATTCTCCTTGTTGTGCGTACTCCGTAGAGCTAGTGCTCTGGCTTCCTTTTCCCTGGCTTCTTTCTCCTTGTATTTCTCTCTGGCTTGTTGCTTCAGTTGCCTGCGGGAAACAGTAAAACAATGTTTGTATTAGTTTGTTTCATTTCATTTCATTTCAAAGAAAATAAAGGAGCATAAATAATGTCACAGAAAAAACAACAACAACAACAAAGTACAACACCATCATGTTTTGAAGTACTCCATGCAGTACTAAGTAGGAATGAAGCTTCAGCAATAGCAGATTATGCTAGCTTACTTGTGAAATTTGAGTCTCTGTAAGTACACAAATAAGAAATCTTGAAATGCAATGCAACTTGATATACTACAGTGAGCAGATTCAGAATCAGTTTGTAGTCGCTTTGGTGGTATAACTGAGGTATTGTACTCGACTAAGATTAATTTTATAGAGATAACAATCATCATTGACCATGTAATGACTTGCAGGTATCATCTTACCTTTCACAGAACTGCTGGACTTCCCATAGTTCTAGTCCTTCCTCGGGGACCCACACCTCGATGGTCTGTGGACCTTTGGGCTTCTCTGGGACTACTCTTCGTGTTGGCGTGACGCTGGATCTTAGACCAGATCGCTGGGGTTTGTGAATCTCTGTCAATCAAAGTTAATACTTCATGAATACCCTCAGAATTAATACTAAATTACACTATAAAGGAAAGCATGCATAATGACAGATCTTCCAAGCATTGTAAAATTGAATATATACCGGTAGTGACAAATAAATTAGTTTACAACATAACACTTTTTATGTACACTTTTAGTGTAAAATCACATACAAAAACAATTATATTGTATCTCTGAACGAATACAAACTTATTTTTTTCATCTTGCACTCATTAGAATAAGACAGCTTTGTGTTAACTTTTGTTATATAACAGGCTCTAAAATGTAGGCAATCTAATTGGTCAAATAACACCAAGTGATCGTGCATCAGTCTTTCCTACCACACCTACCATGCAAAAGTGATAAACCTTGGCTATGCATGGCTGAGATGCAAATCTCTGGCATATACAACAATAGAAGGTGGGATGAAATGCATGTAGTTTCAAATGGCAAACATTGCACTTTGGGCTGGGCCACTCTACTGTGATGTCATTCTAAGCAAATGGCAGCCCCCAATGGCTATGCAATTCTTGGAATTTTGATCAGGTTTTGCGCTTATTTCTTTACCTTATGTTCACGTTATAGACCCATTTTATTAACAAATAATTCATGTTTTGAAGGTCTTGCATCAGTAATATGCGCTAATGCACTTGCAAACATGAATTATTTGTAAACTATTTATTATGATGAGTGCAAGATGAAGTTTCAGTCTGTATTTTTTCTAAACTACTAATTAATTTTGTAGTTCTTACGGATCTCTTCAAACACATTTCACAGATTTTGTTTTTCTTCATTTTGTGAACCATGATTCCAGAAGCCTTATAAAGATTTAAAGATTGAAATCAGTGCAGGCTGATAAAAGTGTAAAGTGAGGGTTATTTTACCTGGAGTAGAGATGGAAGTCTCTTTGGGTACAATCATCTTGCGCACCAAGTACTGAGATTTGACACCACTTGGAGTAACGTCGCGGCGATCTATAATCTCTGATGTGATCCTCTCCCTCTCTGTATTGATGATGGTCACACCATTATTGTTGGGTGGTTTGATGTTGAGGTCGTCCCATCGTATACAAGCCCACAAGGTACGAAGCAGCAGACTCACAGCAGATAGGGACCGTACAGTCTGCAGACGATACCTCCAGCAGATCTTGAAGGATGGACGGGCACAAGGGTAAGGCCAGAAGTCACCCACATTCTTGGTGTTGGAGATGTAGCCCTCTACTTCGAGGTTACCTCCACGCCTGCTGAGGCGCCTAAGATTGTGCTGAGGCAACACCAAGATGCTTCTCTTTCTACTTCGAGTGGAGAACATATAGCAGATGGGCAAGGGTTTGGCTAGGCGCTTGATGGAGCGTCTGCCCTTTGGTCCTTTTTCAAGGCGCACACGATCATTGGTTCTTCGTTGCTTTGGAATGGCAGCTAACTCATCTTTCAGAGCACTCTGTAGCTTGATGATCTCTGCCTGAATCATGGTCTGGGTGACCGAGGTGTCAATTTTACTCACCAGACTCTCTGTGGTTTTTGTTGTTGTGATGGTGTTGCTGGCAAGAAGATCTCTCAATTCACGGCTGATCGTAGTAGATGTTGTTGTTGTAGTAGTGGTTTTCGTGACAGTTGTCATGATGGTCTCTGATTTTTCTGTCACAACAACTGAGATGGTAGTTGCAGGAACATCCTTTACAGTGTCCATGCCAGCTGCATTGATAACCTTACTTTCAGAAGCTTGGATTTCTCTGGACTGTGTAATTTCAGAAGTCACTTGGAATTTCTTTTCTTCAAATCCAGTCACTTTTAAACTACTCAATACCTTGTCATTTGGCAATACGGTATCTGTCTCCATGGGGCTTTCCACATGCGAATCGTTTTGCTCCGAGTTTCTCTCATTTGATACATTAGTCCTTGTTACACTTGAATCCTGAACTTCCATTGGTTCACTGGGAGTCTCAATCTCTATTTTGGAAGAAGCAACTTGTGGTGGGGCAGCATCAACGGATGCTATTGCAGGAGAACTAACATCTTCAGCTTTCACATCTGATCCCCTGCTTTGTGTTGGTGAGACATCGCTTACCGTAGCACCAGAAGTTATGTTTGTACCTTCAACAGATGCTGTCAATGCAACATCAGAAGGCTTGTTCAGAGGAGGTTCATCCTGTTGTCTCATGTCACAAGGAACAGCCACAGGTTCCGTCTTCATTGTGTTCTCTTGTTCCTCGAACTTGGCCACTGCTGGGGGACCTGGAACTGTCTCTGTACTTTCAACAGATTGCTTTGATTCCAACACAGTACGATCCTGTACTGGTTTCAAACTCTGTTGCTCTGTATCCCTCACAACAGCAACATTTTCTGTCTCCATCATTTTGATGTCAGCCGAATCTGGCAATTTGTCAGCGACTGCATTGTCACTCAGAGCACGGGTTGGCTTTTCATCTCCTGTGCTATGCGAGATAGGATGAAGATCTGTATCCATGACATGATCAAGCTTTGGTATTGTTGCTAGCTCCGTCGCTTCAGGTAAACTGCTTGTTAACCTTACATCCACATCATGTTCCTTTACAGTTCTTTCAGAAGGATCATGTGAATGGAAGTACATTTCATCCCCCTTTTGTTTTTCACTGTCCACAATGGCCTTTGCTTTAATGTCTTTTGTGTTTATTATTTCCTCTTGTTCTGCACTAAGTTTAACCTTATCTCCTTGAAATGGAGGCATCACATCTTTCACAATTTCATCAACATTGTTATGGTCAATGGCTAAGTTGGCATTCTCTTTGGTCTCATAAGAAAGAGAACTATCAACACAATTCACATACTCGTGTGTTACAGGCTTTTCACTCTGTTCGGAAGTGTACATAGTACTTGTGTTTACATCTGCACTTGTATTTTCAACACATTGCACATTTGAGGTTTCCTGCGATGAAAGTTCTTCACACTTTGGCTCTTGTGGAACTGCATTATATTCTGAGGAATGGACGAGTCCAGAAGCGACTATGTTGCTGTTATTGTTTGAAGTAGACAAGTTTGATCCCAGAGAATTTGCATTTTCCTCAACACTTTCACTTCCTGAGCCACCAACATCACTGGGTGATGATGACATACTTCCAAGCACTTCAGTGTTTGGAAGAGATTGCTTAGTCCTTTCACCATCACAACTTGTTTCCCCTGCTTCTGATTGTGAAAGCCCACTTTCATGATGCTCTGAATCCATGGATACACCATCTCCCTTTTCCTTTGACATTGAAGCATCATCCAAGTGATTGTGCTGCATGTTCTCAAAGTTTTGCATCTCAAGATGCACAAGATTGTCCTTTGTGGGTTCCATCTCTTGAGAGGAATGATCTGTTTCCATAGTAGGTGCTAAGGACTGGCATAATGCATCTGAGAGTATATCTTCTTGCCTGTCTGCGCTGGGTGCTTCAGAGGGTTGCTGATCCATCGGCTCTGGGTCTGTCACAGAAGCATCAATCTTATTCTGCTGATCCTCAGCCGTGTCACTGGCCACATGCAGTGAAGGCGCCTCTCCAGTTTCACCTTGTAAAAGCTGATTAGAGGATAGGACTGATTTCATAGGCTCTGGTTCTGCAAGAGTAACTTCACTTTTATCTTCCTGACTCATGTCATGTTCTGACTGCAACGAAAGTGCCTCTGAAGATTTAGCTTGCAAGGTATCCTCTGTTATTATGTCAGATTTCATAGGTACGTCGGTTGTAATTTCCAAAGATTTGGCACTGGTCTCCATCATATGTTCTTGTTCCTCAAAACTCTTCCCTGCATTCTTGACTTCCACAGCTGGTGAAAGTGTCTTTGTTTCTCTTTGTTCCCCAGTTTGAACATCGATTGCACTCTGCATTTGATTACTGCCAGATTGTTCAGCCGATAATTGATCTGATCGTATTGTTACACCCGTATTGGCCAGCATTTCCTTGTAAGCATCTTGATAGGAAGATGGAGTTTTGGCAAGTTGTGTTGCAGTTGGCTTCTGGACATCTGATATACTTTCAGTTTTCAAGTCAGCTTGCTCAGTAGGTTTACTGTTGGTACGTTTTTCGTCCTTAGCTCCAAATGTTTGTTCAAATAGTGGAATGCGAGCAGAAGGCACTAAAGGTTCTAAATTTACAGATTGATCAGTCTTGTCTGTTGCAGTGCGATCCTCTTTGACAGTTCGTCCTACAATGTCAGTCTGAGCAACCGCTGATGTCGCAGGATGTGCCTCTGTCGTAGGTATTTCTACTTTCACTGCAGGTTGATGTGTTGATTTACCTGAAAGTGGTTCTTGTCCTTTCTTAACATTCAACCTTTCTGATTGTTCTGAAGCAATCGATGGAGAAGAAGGACCTTGTGATTTGACAGATGCTGGAACAGCTACAGGAGTGGATTCCTTAGATGCTGGAGCCATCACGGTTGCCATTGCACTTGTTGATGCAACTGCTGGAGAAGGAAGAGGTTCCTTTCCACTTTTCACTTTGGCATCACAAGCTGCTTTATTGGACTGAGAGGGTGGACGATACACCTGAGGTTTCCTTGCTCTCCTGACCTCAAGCTGTTGCTTCATACCCTCTACTACACCCTGCACAGCCTTGATGTCTCCACCAGCAGAAAGCTTTGCCTTTAGGACCTTCAGCATCTTCTCCTTCTCCTCTACCATCTTTTGTTCTTTGGCATACTTCCCAATCTCTGACTGGAACTTGAGCGTCTCCTCAATGTGCTGTTTGGAACGGCTCTCTAAAAGTCCTTCAAGTCTGGACTTGTAAGGGATCTTTCGGTACACAGTGTGATTCCTCAAGGCATTGGAAATGTCTAGCTCATCAATGACGAGAGACGGTTTCTTAGCAACTATTCCAAGAACTTTCCCTCCGACATCCATTGATTCTGCTGCCTTCTTGTCAACATTGCCTTCTGCTGCCTTCTTGTCTTTATCAACCTCACTTGCCCCAAAGCTATCACTGGGAGCTGATTTATCAGTTCTTTGGATCTCACCAGCTGGGTGCAGTTCTTGACCTGTACTCTCCAACCCTTGCCCAGCACCGTCTACCTGACTACTTGGACCAGCAGAAAGGTTCCCTGTTGCCTCCTGGTGAGGACCTGCCTCAGCATTTCCATCTGTCCTTGATTCAACTTCTCCCGTCCTCTCACTCTGCTCTCCTGCTAAATCTTTAGGACCGTCAACTTCCATTTTCACCTCTTCATCTCCTGTCTTGGTTTCAGTTTTCTCTTCGTTCGTTTCCATTTGTGTCTCACTTTCTTTCTCATCTTTCTTAGCCTCTTCTACATTATTAGTCTTCACCGAGACAGGTTCTTTGTTATCCTCCTTGTTATCTTGTTCTTCCTCTCTTTTCTGAGCGTCTGCCTCTTCTGTCTCTTTGGATGACTGCTTGTCCTCCCCGGTGTCCATCTCCTCTTCATTCTTGGAGTCATCAACTGGTGGGTAGCCCCACTTTCCAGCTGAAAAAAAAAGGTGAGAAGAAACATTGCATTCACTAAAAGACATGTTCAAAGACAATTTCAAAACTGTTTCTTGTTTCATCATGCCCTACAATACTTGATTAATTTAATTCATTTGAGGAAACTTGGATGTGCATCACTGCATTAGCACGTTTAATCACTAATAAAAGTTTGAGCCAAAATTAAACCCATTTGGTGCTTATATACCATCAACATTTCGAACTCAATACAACTTTACAGCTAGCAATCAGAAAGGTGGTGCAGGAAACATTTATTCAGTAACACGATTACAAGATATAAATATATGGTTGTTGTCGTCCTACTAGTCAGGACTGACCCTTTGTGACCCTATTGATGACGTATATATATATATACACTGATTTAACATATAACATAACACACGAGAATCATTTTTTTGAGAATCTCTTAAATTTCCCTTTTAACTAATTAAAAAGTGATTCATTTACCAACTACATGCATCAGGGGCTACTGTGGCAAATTTTTTTTTTTTCATCTCGAAAGCTGTTATAATATTCCAGCTCTTGATGAAGACCCTTTTTATGAATATTCCTATTACTACAGTATGTGGACTAATTGAAGAATATTGTCTTTTGGGGGGCTTTTGGGGGGCTATATATTTTAAATCTTTTCTGGTCTCAAAGGTCACAAAAAGACGCATGTACATCCATCCCCTCCCCCAAACTACTTTGTGCCTACATTGTCTGTACAGGAATATGTCTGGAAATAATGTGGTGAAAAGGGATTGAATTATTCTGATTTCATTTTTTTTTAATATTTGACAATACTGCTGGATATTTTTGTAGGTATTAAAACTGTCTAATTCAGACAAAAGCCAGAAGCAAAAACAAGTACAGACCATTCATACAGTACATACTATACAGAAAGAGGCATTCCATACTGTCTGCTGAAAAAACAACAGGTACTCTACATGTACAACCTACTCTACTTGGTGAGCTGGAAATACTCATAAAATCATAACATCTATTTGCATAATAAATGAAGATAAGTTGTGTTGCTAGAAGTTGATAATATTATATCATCTAGAATCAGAGGTAGCATTGATCTTTTTCTTTTTTCCACTCATATCAAACAATATAAAGCTTAATCTTTCTAGTTCTCAGCAGACGCCTTGTGATAACTCACCCGCCTTGGCAGCTCTGATGCACCTGTCTAGACCAATCTTAGCCGGACTAGGAGGGGGTAAGGGCCGTCTCTTCCTGATGGTACTGTGCCAACCATAACCACTGCCTCCGTATATGCGATACTCCTCACCTTTCAACTTCCATACCTAAAATCAAAGAATGAAGAAGCTTTCTTTTGTAAATGTAAACACGATGAGTCTACACAGAAAATACTTTCCACATTAGTATTGCATTGAAAAGAACATTCTAAGATAAAGGAAGAAGGAATATTTGACATACTGTAGCTCACCTTTACAAAGCTAGAAAGTCAGTCCATTTGCTACCCACTTGTACCCAGTAAGATATTGTACTTGAATGATAACTGGGGCAAGTATAAACAGATGATATATTTGCTAGCCTATTTTACAGGTGATGTAGGTTTCCCTGCTCTAAATAAAACAGCTGCACAGAGTCTCGAGGATCTAGACTAAGGTTGCGTTTATTGACCAAATTTTTGGCTAGAATCGGGTTTCTCAAACGTCTTTCAGGCAAATTTAGAAGGTGATAAACGCAAACCCTTTTTTAAAGGTCTTTAGATATGGGCATATCTAAAGACGCAAAAAGGTGTGTTTTGTATGTGACATACAGCCAGAATCACGTTTCTGAGAGATGATAAACGCAAAGCTGTTTTGAACCCCACATACAAATCGGACCACCCAGGTTAATTTCCGGTTTGGAAGCTAGCGCGCGCCATGTGTTGTGTACAAGCATGTGTGTGTAGTTGACCTCCGAGAAACTGTCTGCTTCCTGGGTCAAAACAGCTGCGCAGACACAAGGCCTTTATTTTGAATCGTGAAGAGACGATAAACGCGACATCCCGCAAATCACTTTCCTATAGTGGGGTTCGATAGTTGGGGAATGATAGTGGGGTACGATATGTACATATCTAGTGGCAAGACCCAATAAACGCACCCTAATTCAGTTCAGTCTAAAATCACTCTAAAAGTCTACATATTAAAATGCTATTCTTGACCAAACACACTTCATTGGAGTGGAGGCCTGGAAAGCAAGGGGGTGTGGGGGGCTTAGAAGAGGTTATTGCAACTTTTTGTGAGTTTAGTGGAAGTCTACAAAACAAAGAAACCTCTTTCATATCTTGTATTAAGTGGATTAGAAAGGTAGAAATGATAGATTTCATCCAAGTTATTTCCATCACACATCAGGATAGTCCTATCGTATCCTCTGTCATACAGTTTGGTTGTTAATCTGAAAGGCATGTAAATGCATTTGTTTCTGCTATTGTATTGTCTGCCATACAGTTCGGTTGTTAATCTGAAAGACATGTAAATGCATTTGTTTCTGCTATTGTATTGTCTGTCATACAGTTTGGTTGCTTATCTGAAAGACATGTGAATTATGCATTTGTTTCTACCATGCTCTTTCATCTCACACTGGTCACTCACCTGATGCTTGATGGGGAAGCAGTACTTGACCCAACTGCAGTTGGTTTGAATCTCTTCAATATCATCGTCCTTCCTCTTCTTGTCATTCTTCTTCCTCTCCTCCTTCTCCAAAGCCGTCGTCCTCACCATTCTGACGTGACCCAGCCCATCGGAGAAGTAGGAGTTGAACACCACGGGCTTGATGGCACACTCCAGGACGGAGAGGGCCAGGGCAAAGGCATGCGGCTTGGAGCACATGTGGACAGCTTTGATCCAGTTGTTCCGGTGGACGGTCCAGTTGGTGTGCATGACGGCCCTGGGGAGGTTGGTCTCAAGCTGAGTGGTGGTGAGGCGGAGGGTAGAGATGGTGAGCATACGGTTGCTGTTAGTGCTGCCGTGCCACTTGAACTCGGCTGCAGGAGTCAGACTGAACTTATTGACCAGATAGCGTTTGCGATCTCGCTCCTCGGCGTGCTGCGGTTTGTTGAGGGCAAGCCTGTTGGTTTTGAACTGATTCTTGTAAGACTTGTATGTCCCCTCCATGCCAAGTTTGAAGAGCGATTCTGGCCGCAGGGAATTCCTTGTCACAATGCCCTTACTGGTGTCATCTCCTCCAATCGATTTAATCTCTCCTTTGGAATTAATGACAAGGGTTTCTTCCGTCTTGGTCCTGCCTGATACAAGAGAAGTTTTTGTATGAGTTGGAATGCTTGTAGTGTATGTAAGATAGGGAGTGGCTTTAGGGGGCGGGGGTTTGTAGTTGGGATTTCTTGACCTTGTCATAACAGTCTCTTTCTTTATTCCAGCTTCATCTTTGTTCTCATCATCTCCATCCTCGTTCTTCACCGAGATCTCTGATTCTGGGTTTCCACCATCTTGGCTGGTACCAGGTTCGTCTCCATCATCCTTCCGCTCCTCACTTCCCACCTCCTTCTTTTCTTGACCCTCCCCTTCTGTTTCCCCATCTTCCTTGGTTTCTGAATCCCCAACCCCTTCCTCCTGAGCAGTCTTACTTGTACCTCCGCCCACATCAACCTCCATTTTCTCTTCGTCCTCCTTCTCTTCTGACGGTTCAGCCTCAATCTTTACTCCAACTTCCTCCTGGGCCTGAGCGATGACTGCTTCTTCCTCCAGTCTTCGCTTCTCCTCTTCAGCTTTCAAGAGGGCCTCATCTCGTGCAGTCTTTATAGCATTCAGTTCCTCTGTAGGGCAAAAGAGTAATCACACATAATTCAATAAATCTATCAAATGAATACGACTCCCATTAAAGACACAAATGTTGTCACCTTCACTGAACCCTTTTTCATGACTAAATATTATTTGATATCTGCTGCTGTAACCTCTTATAAAATAAGAATTCCAACTTATTTACATCAATAGATGTAATGCAATCCATGAACCTTAAATGAAAGTTTATAATTCTCACACCAGGGCAGTTGATATTTCTCAAAGAAGTGGTTGCTTACTAACAAGCATTTATGCTTTTCTTAGCAGTCAGGTAAAATGACCACCACTAAAATCTGATATGATTCAAGTATTCAGAATAATGCACCAGTTTGATAATCTTCAAGAACAACATTTCTTTAGCAGAACAAAGTGCAGTCGCACACGTGGTCACTCACTTAAGCTTTACAAGCTAAAATGCCGGAAGACACTAAGGAAAAACTCATTCAGCCAGAGAATAATCAATGTGTGGAATGGTCTTCCAGGCGATGTTGTGGAGAGTACCACTATCAATCGTTTCAAATCTGGGCTTGAGAAATGGTGGAAAGATGCCCCAGATAAATATGATAACAACCCCAACCAAACGAAACCATGGATAGGAACAACAGTCTAAAGACTGAATAATCCAGGATCAAGTGAGTTACAAGTGAGTTAAAAGATTTGGATAGTTCATGATACTAATTTCACAAATTAACATCTAAAAAGACCTTGATATTTAATCATTCAATAATTAACACAGATTTTTAGATTTCAGTTGTCTTGTTCCTATACTATAATAGTGCACATTGTAGGTTCCAAAGAATTCATCATCCATGCTTTGCCGGGATGCCAAACTGAACACTCAAGGTACTCAATGAATTTACTTCTCTACCAGGAATACTTATCACCTCGGTTGAAAACGGTCTAATTATGGAGATTGGTGTCTTGTTTAGAGGGCAGAAGAACTGCAATCGAACCTACACAAGATGAACCTTAATTCTAGACCAAAGATACAATAATCCTTCTCTATTAAAGGGAGAGGGTTTGTCAGTTTTCAGCAGTTCATAATTCACCGACACCAGACTTGGTGGGAATAATATCAATGGGTGTACAAGTCTTGCACACAGCAAACCCGTAGTCCCATCAAGAAATCTCGTCAGTTTCCAGCAGTTCATAATTCGCTGACACCAGACTTGGTGGGAATAACATCAATGGGTACAAGTCTTGCACACAGCAAACCTGTAGTCCCTTCAAGAAATACCCCCCCCCCCCCACCTCCCCCTGTTGGTCATAAAACTAACCCCTGGTGATTGAATACACCTACTATTGGGTAAACACCTAAATGGTGTTGAATTGTCACATGAAAGCCCACTACTATGCCTCTTTAACTTTACAAACTGAATAACATTTATTTACCTGATGACTTCTGGAGCACAGATTTCTGGTTACCCCTGGCACTGTTAGTCAGCTCCTCGGTCCTCTGCATCTGGTCTAGGATCTCAGTCATACAGTCCGTCAGGGCCAGGCACAGGTCCTCCTCCCACTTCTGTGCATCCAGAGTATGCATGAGCTCTTCAAGTTGAGGCTTGGTGGAGTAGTACCGTACCTCATCTTCACCCTCACTGCAAATATAGAGAAAAAAAGAACAACAACAAAGTAAGTCATTTATTATTTTTGCTTTTATGATCACAACAAAAAAATCAACCTAAATTGTATAGCGAAGAATGCTACAATATGAAAAGCTGAAATTACTACTATGTTTGAAAACATGTTCATCTCTATTTCAAATGCATTATTACAAAATTGTAAATCACTAGTAAGGTAAATTCACTATAAATATAAAGTATATTATTAAATACATTTCTTTCCTCAATAGCTTATCAAAGGACTTCTGTGCTACAGGGTATGTCAAATATTGTATGTGTATACCGGTATGAGTAGTTTGAAAGGAATTACCTTCTTCCCCCTCAATGGCATCACAATCACAGTCAATTCATTTAAAAAATATTCATAATAACAAATATTTGTAAAAAAGTTTTGTCCTTATCCATTCACAAAATTCATGTAGCACTTCCAATAATAGTCACTGTTATTTACACTGTAAGTGTGGGAAAGGGAGAGGATTTTCTTTTGGCAGGGGGGGGGGGGGGGGCAAGAGTCAGCTACTTGAAAAGAAAACAGACATGTCAATTTTGATCACAAAACAAAGTAATTACAACCTTGACAAAATTCCTCTTTCAGCAAGGTCTATTTCTTCACCTTCTTCTAATTAAAGAAGTCCTCTGGGCTCTGGGTATATATCTAATTCATAATTATTTTGTGCAATGTAAGCTTTCAAGTTTCAATCATTAACACTGTTCTGAAAAATATTCTAAAAAGTGTTCCAGTGTTTCAGATGCGATATGTTTTTTTTTATTTAATAGGAGCTTTACAAAATTCCTACCCCCCCCCCCCCGACTTTGAGCTTTCAAGAGCTGAATTTGTTGCTTGTTATTAGTCAAGGAAATAAACGAGGAATTAGAAGAAAGAAAAGAAATAAAGAGATGTTGGGAAGAAATACTCACACAACAATCCTCCTAGCGAAGTGCCAGTATTTCCTGCCATGTCTGTCATAACCTATCGGCTCCTGTCGTATAAGCAGTCCACTTTTCTCCACCTCTGAGATGCAGTCGTAGACCCCCAGAACACGATGCTGCCGGCACACAGAGCACATCCAGTCTTCTTCTGGTACTTCCACCAAATTCACACATTCCAAGTGATAGACAGCTGAACATGTCTCACAGCATATCAAATCCCCCAGTTTATGACATGACCTGCAATGGTCATCATAGGTTATTGCACCTTCGCTCAGAATCTCCTCACGCACTCTGTTGGATGCCAAGAATTGGTCACACAGGAGATGCAAAACTGTTAATTTGTCACTCACAGGGGCAAATGGGTAATTCTCTCCTTCTAGTGCATTCAACGCGCTACGGTATTCTTTGTCGCTTTCAATATATCCTCTTGCAACCTCTGGCCATGTCATATTATCCAGAAACAAGAACTGAACATTGATACTGTCTCTCTGGTCTTGAGGACCAAACGTTGTGCTGCTACTTTCATCTTCCTTAACAAGATTGTACAGAAGAGCAATGTGGGTCTCCGCAAGTAGCAAGCATTGCTCCTCGCTGCACAAAGCTGCACAAAAATCCTCGAACCGGAATGGTGAGAGTCTCAACTGCTGACTGAAATGCCTGAGAACTTCATACACAGATAATGCTTGCATCATATCCTGGTTGTCAAGTAGGAGATCGGAGCTAGTTTTGGGGAGTTCAAGAGGAGGAATTTCTTCCTCCTCCAGGAATGGCAATGCTAATGATCGATTCGTCCGTGACAGTAATAACCTCTTCTTCGCAGCAGTGCTACTGCTGTCATCACTGTCACTGTCTTCTTCGAGTTCAAGATCATCTTCATCTGGTAAATCAGCGTGTGAGCTGTTTGAGCTAGTTTCATCTTCTGATGAGGAAGATTGCAACAATTCCTCATTGAAATCCCCTCCCTCTTCATCTGAACTTTCATATTTTGGTCTCGCCTTTTTCCCCTTCCCTTTCCCTTTCGCAAGTTTTGGTTTTGCTTTGGACTTTGCACCTGGTTTATTTTGTGCTGAAGGAGTTTTACCTCTTCCTCTGCCTTTTCCTGGCCCTTTTCCACTACTTGTTGTGCTGGATGGACTGGCCTTGGGTGGATTTCGTTGGGCCTCTATGACCTCATGGATTAGCCGCTTACTCCGCCTAGCAGCTTCACGTAATCCCGGGGATCTCCCTCGGCCAACAGCACCGGTACTGCTGGCTTGACTTACCGGTGTGCTGCAGCGAGAACTTGCAGGACTGGAGCCGTTACTCTGGCCTCCATTGCCCCGTCCAACTCCAGCTCCTCCACCAGATTTCTTTGAATTTACCGGCGTCTCGTCCAGTGAATCAACAAGCGTTTTCGGCGGACGTCCACGTCCTCTTCTCATCTTGAAAATACAAATTAGCGGCTGCTAGCGGGTGCCTGGTAACCTAACGCACACCTAACTTAGGTTTGAGATCCACTAGCTTCGCGGTGAAACACGAATTCGGCATTATATTTACGAATCGCACGCAAGATCTGCGATGTCCGCCATTTTCTGATGTCGTTGACCACGTGACCAATTACGCATTCAATTATTGCACATGCGCGAGCCCCGGCTTTTCGATCCCATTCATACCGTACCCAACTTAGTTTATTTTATTTGAGTGACAATCCGAATCATACTTCTTTCATTTATATTTAATTGACAAATTCCTACCAATGCATCAGTATGTAATGTCCAACTTATGACATTTACAAAAAATAAATCATTTTTGTTAACGAATGTGCCTTTACGGTTGAGGGTTTTTATTGGTTTTGTGTTCATTGTGTTTGGGGAATTCCAAGTACATCATCTTAGAGAACTTAGAGTTTTGTTCCCTTTTATCTCCAATTTGGCAATTTTTTACGAGATAGTGCTGATAAACTATGCAATAGCTTTATAAGGTGAACTTTTTAGTTTTGGATTCGTGCCATTACTACGTGTTTTTGAGACCAAACAGATACAGGAACCAGCCGTAGCCTTCCCGCTAAATCAACCAATCAGCGGTCTTGTTTCACCAACATGTAGAGTTACGTTGTATCGCGTCGGTGAGTCTCAGCGCAGCTCGCATGGTTTCTCTCATGAATGACGGGTGAAGCTATTTTTCACTAAGTCACGGAGATAAAGATAGCCCGTTTAAAGTGCAACAATGTATGAAATTGCCAATTTGATAAGTATAAAGAGGTCACCACTCACCGTCATGTATGATTGTTTGGCAGGTTAATGCATCTTCTTCTTCTTCTTGACGAGATAGTACTGATAAACTATGATGTAGGAAAAAGAAGAAGATAGAATGTGACATTATGCAATATGTATCACGGATGCATTTTCTACACTCTTCACCCGGGGCTTTTCACATGGTCACACTATGTACCTTTTTTACGTAAATGCATGCACTAAATATTAATATTCTCCCCTCAGTTGGGAAAGTATAATTTAAATTAATTCAACTCAATTTCGGTTGTATTGTTAAAAAGGCAAAAAATACCCAAACATGACAAAAATCCGAAGACTAACATTAGGCCTATTTATGGTATACAACAAAAGTGTACAATACAAGAAAACATGAATCAACATTGGCATTCATTGAATAACAACTGAAGAAAAAGAAGAAGAAAGAATGCGACATATGAAAGAATGCAATATGTATTACGGAAAAAAGATAATCTTGAATATAGCGACATTTATATGTCATTGTTTAATAAAATCTGCCATAGATTTTTACAAGAATATTGGTAATCCTGTAGAACGTGGATGCCAGTTAAATTGTATTTCCACTAAGACATGTTGGTAAATGAACGTTCGTTTGTAATTACAATTAAGTAGTGAGACCTTATTAATTGCACCCCCCCCCCCCCCTGTCTTGTGTTGGTCACTGTGTACGTTTTAAATAGGTGATCATCGACGGGGACTCACGTGACTTGATATGAACAGGCGCAGATCCATGATTTATAAGGGGGAGGGGCCACATTTGAAATTATGCGAGCCAAATATTGGTACGTAATGGTGACACCGGCAGTGGCAAAAACGTTTGGGGGGAAGGGTAGACAACAACAAAAATCCCCATCACCCCACTCTAACATGCAGGCCCCGCTGAACGTTTCTCGGCGGGGGTCAAGGAGTGGAGCCCCGATAAGTTCAGGGGGTATAGGCATTTAATTACTGTTAGATGAGCATATTTTGACTGGCAAGCCACAAATTAGTGTGGGGTCCAGGGGGCGGAGCCCCCAGAAGCTCAGGGGTTTCATACATTAAATTACCGTCAGATGAGCATATTTTGATATCTTATTTGATACACTAGCAGGTCACGAATTGACGTGGGGTCCAGGGGGCGAAGCCCCCGGAAGCTCAGGGATTTGGGGCAATAAATTACGGTCAGATGAGCATAGTTTGATACCTTATATATTATGTGACACTGGCAGGACACAAATTGGTGTTGGGTCCAGGGGGCGGAGCCCCCAGGAGCTCTGGGGTAGGGGCAGCGATCCCGGGGGACGGGGGGGGGGGGCACGTCAGAGAAAAAGTGAGAAAAAATTATTTTATAGCAAATACTGACTAAAGACTGCAACAAACTTTTAGGCTCTGGAAGGCCCAAGAGTGCAGCGTTTAGACGAATCAAATGCACAAATTTGTTTGTTTTTATACTATTGTTTTGCTAAGGAATGTAATTTGTCACTTTCGTCACCTTCACCCCTCTCGTGCACTATGCTTCTTCGCCCTGACATTATGATGGGGGGGGGGGGGGGGTCTTGGGGGTAGTTGCCCCTAAATAAAATTCAAACTTGGTTTATTTTTAACCCGATACCAGTGATTTACAAATGATGCTGAGATGGCATGGTTTTTCCCTGGCTTTAAGGAGGGCACATGGATGCTGATCTGACCGTTATTAAATGCCTAAAACCCCTGAACTTCATGGGGCTACGCCTCTCGACCCCCGCCAGGGCCTTGCCCTTGGACCCCACGCCAATTTACGCTCCACTTGCTTCGCTCGCTTTGCTCTACCTGGTCGAAAATACCCCCCCCCCCCCCCAGTTTGAAAAACGCCCCGCGGGGCCTGATGTACCATGAAAGAGTGGGGTGCGGATTTTTTTCTCCCCCCACTACGCCACTGCTCCCCCGTTCCTCTTAGTTTCGTCTCCCCCCCCCCCCGGTCATGAAAAGAATCGCAGCCCCTGCTCCGGGGTTTTATAATATCGTCAGATGAGAATATTTTATACCTTATTTGTGACATTCTTTCTTCTTTTTTGTTTCTTTAGCACCACAAAAAAAATCTTTCCCATTTTTCTTCCTTCTTTTTTTTTTTGCCAATTTTTTTTGTCAATTCTTACTTCTCATGCACTGAACAACAATTACTTATATACCGGACCAAAATTATGGAACAAATTGCCTCAACAACTTCAAATATGCCCAACAGTGTCAATTTTCAAAAGAAAGCTTAAGAAATATTTTGTAACTAATGAATATGTATAACTAGGATTATTTTTACATAAATCCTCTTTCTGTTTTTTTTTTTTTTTATGGGTTTCTCTCTTTTAATTCTATATGTTAATGTTTTGTGTCATTTTAATCTTTGAATTTCTATCTTGAAACTTTTTATGTAAATGCTATCATCTTTGGGAAGGCCATATTAATTGGCCTCTGTTTACCCCACCACATTAGGCGTATAATGTCAATTAAAGATGTTTCATTTTAACGTTTATTATTGTATGCATAATTTGTACTTGTGTTTTTTAATCGGATCATGTGGATATAAAAATAGAACTTGAACTTAATAATACATGATGCTAGCCTAACTAATTTGCGTGTGAAGAAATGTCCATTAAATTTTAAATGACGGTGACGGTGATGAAAAAAATTCTTCATGGGACTCATAACTGTTGTAAAATATATTACCGTGACCTGCACCCCCTCCCCCACCTCCCCCTCGCCCCTGACTAGTTTGATATTTTTATCCATTTGTTTTCACTTTAATCACTGAGCCTTTGAAACTATTTAAACTATTCACGCTAGTTTATGTTTGGGAGTTCAACGCGTGCACAAGATTGGCATGTGTATATAGGGTGCGATCTTATCACACACAAAATTGGCAACACTACTCATTCGTGAAATTTAAAATTAGATACGTTCATCCCTCGTAGCCTAGTGAAAAATAGTGTCACTCTCTTTCACACGTGAATGTCCGTGACCGAGCTAGCGAAATACATCCAGGCACTGCGCCCAGAGTCTAGGGGGAGAGAATCAGCGACGTGGCGGTTATGAACTGCTAATCACCATACACTACGCTGCATGCTGCAGAAGTCTAGCTAGCATATCGACAGGAGAAGCGGAATTCCACAACCATGAGTGGCACTTCTGGAATGTTTAAGCTCAAACCATTCTACGATTTTGACAGCACACCGATTGAACTTCCAGACTGCATGTTCAAGATGGCTAATATTCAGGGAAATTCATCGCAAACAAATAGTGGAGAGGTGAATATGAGATTTTAAGTTCGTTTTGTGTGATGAGAATTAGCGAAGAACTGAATTTGCTGATCTGCTGTTGAAACAGTGAAGCTGAAGGCTGAAGACGAAGTGCTAGAACTTTAATTTTTTTAATTTTTTCAATTTCAATAACGGTTGTGAATGACGGTTCATTAAATCAAATTCCCTATCTCAGTATCTGAACTTCTGAAGGAGCTAATGTAGATTTATATGGAGTATGAATTACTATAAATACCAGCGTTTATTCACATAACCTGAAAGTTGTAAACGATTACAAGCTAGTCGTCGCAGATATTACTTTTAAGTACATGAAACATAACCAAGGAGTTAATGATCTCCTTGCTTCAGCTTCAACCCATACAGCTTAGACCAACTCACTGAGGATGTGAGACCTTGTAGCACAAGGTCGTACCTTAAACTAATCACCTAAATTGCCTTGTCTTGCGTTCAGATATATCAGTTGAAATTCAATTTAAAGCAACATGTCTTCCTATAATTTTTATGTTGTATAAACAATTAGGTTTTATGGCACTGTCAGGTATTAAGATTTGTTTTTGTTTTGTTAATGCCATGTAGGCTGACCCTGCTGTTGCAGCACTAGAACGTCGCCAGGAAGCAATCCTTACAGATCTGCGCTCAATGGAAACGGAAGTAGCTGCATTGACGACCAAGATTCAACCCAATGCACAGGACAAGACTTCCACTCCTGCCTCGTCTGCCCCCCAGTCATCCACAAAATTGGTACGCATTTCAACCTGTTCGTTCGTGTCTCCTTAGATCAAGATAGTTATGTAAAGTTCCTTAATTAAAATTATATTAAATTAAATTAAGTTCTTCCATCGCCCGATTGCTGCAATGGCCGTTTCATTAACAAGGGCCAGGTCTTCATCTGTGCAACCCTTTCCGCCGCACTGCAAGATGTGGTCCATCGCATTTCATCTTATAGGGATTGAAGATAATCTTTGCTTTCTTGCAGTGGGGGGGGGGGGGGGGGGTAGGGCTACAGGGCTGCCAACCTATGGAAAGAGTTTGGAGTGAGACATTGCGATGGAGCGAAGCGACCAAGCCCGTTTGCGCCCGAGGGGGGGATGGTGTGGAAGGGGGGTGTCCCCCCTTCTACGGTAGGGAGCTTTTACAATTTTGCAATTGAAATGGTGCAATCTGGTGCATACTTTAACCCTGATTCCACAAATACATAAGGCAGGATTCAAATAGGTTAATTGATTTCATGAAGTACACTGACCTTGAGAAAATACAAACTTCCACATTTGTAAGTGCATTATTCCAAATCAACTGTCTTTATAAGCTTAGCAGTTGAACCTCAGAGGCTCAGACACAGTCACACTCTCAACACACTCTTTGTGGAAAAAAATTAAATCAAAATTTCGTTCTCAATAGAATACACATAACATAGTTAATATAACTGCCATATCAATTATATACAAGCACCCTTCCAAAATCATTCTTACTCTTGTATAAACGATCGAAACCATGAATTTCAATATTTCAAGACAAGAGTTTAAACTCACCTTGTACCGGCTGAAGCCAGAAGTACTGTACCATATGGCCGATCTGGTCGTAGAGGGCTAAAGAGGACGGCCCAGGCCCATTATCCGATCGCAAACACTGAGCCACCCGGGCCGGGCCGGGCTGGGGGCCGGGCGGCGACTTTACGTTTTACACTGTAGTTCCGTCATTTTCACGATAAGTGAGTAAAACCGGGCTGCAGCAAAGACTACATGTACAACTGGGCGCTGTGGCGTGCGCCTGTAATCCAAGCTGCGTGGGGAAGTTACGAATTGATTCAAAGGTTGAAATAGGCTCCCAAACGGCCACAATTATTTATTGCCTGAACTTGATCATCATCAGCAGCAGCCAACATCATCATCTCTCTCTCTCTCTCTCTCTTGGTTGATCCCTCCACTTTCTTTGGAGATTTCTTGGGTGATTTCATCGTCTTACACTATAGTACAGTTACACTACAAAAAAATCCACATGTGGGACTAGTCTACATCTATCTACTATCTGTGAGACGTATGATAAAACGTTTTTTTATTTTAAATTTTTCATTTACATTCCTGCAATGGATCAGGAAGCGTTGTTTGCGTAATGTCTTCCATGGCAGATTATGACATAAATCAACCATTAATGAAATATAACGTCAAGAATGCGAGAATAACTTGGCAAGTTCAGATCAGGCGCGCTGTTCATGAAGTACTAGTCTTTGCTGCAGCCCGGTTTTACTCACTTATCGTGAAAATGACGGAATTACAGTGTAAAACGTAAAGTCGCGGCCGGGCGCGATGTACAGCGATGACAGGCCATGGCATCGACACTCGCTTGTCATGTCTCGCACAAAAACTCCGCTTCATAGTAAAGTGACGACGTCACTCGCGCACGCAGGATAAGCCAATCGCAATTCACTATCTTGTCTTTGCGCGGCAAACCGAAACCAATTTGCATTGATGGTTTAGCTTTGCGCATGTGTGGTTAAAAAAATGATGAAACTTTCGGCAGGGATATTGAATATCCGATATTAGACTTTTTATTTTTTTAGTTTCTATTTTCGGGGTTCAGCGTGAGAGTTCATATGATCAGCGTGAGAGCTTGAGAATGGGGTGAATTGCGTGAGACTCACGCAGATTGCGTGAGAGTTGGCAGCCCTGGGGCTATTGAATAAAAAGTGTTTTCCCTGTAGTGTTTGAGATTATCTTGGGGTTAATTATTCCACAGACCTCCATCAGGGATTATTTGATAATTGTCACATTGGAATGATTCTGCATGAGACTTGGCCTTTGCTGCTTGTTTATCCATCACACAAGTGTAATCATTTAAAGATAAAGTTGAGTTCTGGTCATGCAATTGCATTGTAAAAGAAAAGGTGTGGAATGGATCAGAAAAAAGTTGATCATGTAGCATGTAAGTATTGGTGTGTAAGTGCACTGCAAGGTTCTGGAGTCATCAAAATCATAATAAATTTGGCCCAGTCTTGGTAAAGTAACAAGCACTGTACACAGAAAGATGTGTATGGGACTACACAAATGGTGTTAGGGTTACTTACGGTACCTTGATTTCCTTATCTTTCTTTGCTCATTACTCAGCCAGTATGCATTTTCTAGCAAAATTGTTTTTTAGGCAAATGACATTTATTTGTAATCTTGAACATTCAGTGTAAGTTTTGTTTGATTTTGTGAGAATTCTTTTTCTTTTTTTTACCAGAACTAATCTTGTTGAATCTGTGATCTAGTCAAATATAAAATCAGTTCTGTTCTTTAGTGTTATGATGATATCTCTTTTTTCTGTTGTCTAGGTGTCCGGAGGTCTCCATGATGTCGTTATCTATGCGAATCCCAACAACCCTCCCTACTCTCTACTGGTTCTCTACGAGCAGCTGAAGCAGCAGTTTAGATGCTTGACAAAAGTGCACATGCACTCCTCTATATCCTCTGTTCCTGATAAACTTATCGGTTACTTCAATCAAAATGGCGGTCAACCACTCCTACGGATGGACGCTCAGCTCTCCATCACTCTCATCTGGAAGAATGGTAACTTGAACTTTGACTTGTTAAACTACTATAAAACCAGGGGGGTGTTTCACAAAGATCCTAAGTCAAACTTAACTCTAAGTTGGACTTCAAAATTATTTGATCTTCAAAAGTATTTTAGACTTTTCATAAATTCCACATCAAGAACTTAAAATATCCTTGATAATAGAAAATATGAATGATTTGAATCAACATTTCATGCCTTTTAAAAGAAGTTTTACAAAATATTTTCAAAGATGATAATGGCTTACCATAATTGTTTAGTCCAACTTAGAGATAAGTTCAAACTTAGGATCTTTGTAAAACACCTCTCATAACAACATTTCTTTCTATGATACTATCTTGAATTTATAATGCTGGACACTTTTGCAGAAGACACTTTAGTGACTTGCCATATTCAATGTTGTAATTCAATCATTTTGTGGCATGAAACTTTTATGTCTTGCCAAATTTCAGTGTGGTAATTCAATAAGCCCTAAAAAAAATGTTGTATTGCCCTTTAGGTGCCAAAACATGGGTCGGCGCTCAGAAATCTTCTTTTCTTTCTCTTTACTTTAAAAAAATTAATTAAAAATCCCTCTTTGGGCCGATATTTCTGTTTTGAATGCTTAAATGGATTTTTTTCTTTAAAAAAATTTTTTTTTTTATAGCAGACCGTTGGGGTCAGTCGCAAAGGGCAATACAACATTTTTTTTTTTTTAGGACTAATGTTATGGCATGAAACTTTTGTAACAGTTGGATACTATGTTTATACATTTGGCTTGCTATTCATAACATTTGATAATAAAGGTTCAGGTTGACAGCATTGTTTTGGCACAGATTGTTGCATTTGTCATTGCTCAATTAATGTCTCTCTTTTAATTTTTGTTCCCAGTCTGTGATTTGATTCTTTATAATATGTATCTATTGTATCATTTTAGTAAATCTACAAGATTTGTTTGTATTTTTAGTACACATATGTGATGTCTGTGCCAGCCCTGTCAGCTATCATGGTACACAGATTATAGGTTTTAGGAGACATTTAGATGTGATCAGCATGTCACCATTTGCAGTCCAATACCTGTGTTTACCATAATCTTGCATTTTCCTTTAACTTGTCCATCAGTATCACAAGGTCCAGAGATGAAGATCCAGGCAAACTCGCAGACCCCTATCCAAGGGGAGGTGAACATCCTCCGCTACCTGAGCCGTCTCTTGACTCCTGCCTATGATGCCTCTGACGATATCATCACCGTGGCCAACATTGACAACTTCCTGGACCTGGCTAGCTCTACATTGCTCAACGGCACCTCAAAGGAGAAAGCCGCCGGTGTCAGAGGTCTCAACTCTGCGCTGGGGAGGGGGGCTTGGCTCGTCGGTAGCAGCCCGACGGTGGCCGACATCGCGGTTTGGAGCGCGTTGCACCAGACTGGCTTAGCCAGTGGAGCGCCAGCTAATGTTCAGAAGTGGCTGAAGTCTTGTGCTGCTCAAAGTGATTTCAGGACTGCTTTAAATGCTGTTGCATGAATTTCGATAATCTGTAGTGGAGAGAATTAGGTAGTATTTGGTTGCCTGCTATTATATTTAGGTTAGTGAAAATGGTATACCAACTACGGTATACAAAGAATGTATTTCAGAGTATAATAGTATCAATGCAATTCTTATACTAACTGTATACACGAACTCTCTCTCTCTCTCTCTCTCTCTCTGTCTCTCTCTCTCTTGTGTATAGGTTATAAGTATGAGTTGCATTGCACCATATCAAACATTGGTTACTTGCATCAACAGAGTGTTTTTGTCTAATTCACAAAGCACAGGGCAGATAATGTGGTCGTGCCAGGTATTTTGTCACATATTTTGAATGCAGACCAAGGAATGTGGTAGCTATTTTTGACTGTAGTTGGATATGTGAGAGGTATGTGACCATGGGGAAGTCCAAATTTTTGGGGTAATTTTCCCCAAGATTGCCAAGTATTGTAGAGTTCTGGACATAAATCGACATTATCTACTTCATATTTTATTTTAAACATACTCTAGTAGGCTAAAATCTGAGATGTATTTGATAACATAGCTAGGATCTGCCCTATTTCTTGGTCACATACGTGTGTAGACACAGAATAATGAACATTAATGCACATTAAACACCTTGCGCCTTATGGGGGCTCAGTTACAGCCGGGTTAATAATGTGATGCTTTGTATTAAGCGCAGTATATTTGTAAAGAAGCTGTGCTATAAAAGGTTAACATATATTTTCATTACCATTTTTATTAAAGTGTTTTATTTGGGTAGATCCATTCTTTAACGGGTGTACCAACTTAAAATCAATGTCAGGTAACATGTAAGTTTGTATTTATGAATTTATGCTGGAACACAATGGACAAAATCCATTGGACTTGCACAAATCCTAAATGGATGACAAAAAGTTGTTACAAGTTTTAGACTATTGATTAACATTGGTTTTTACATTGTAGTTACCCTTTAAATATTTGGGTAAAATAATTTAGGAAGGCCATAATTATGATGTACAAATAACAGCCATATGGTGTACACATAAATTCTTTAAAAATACCAACTGTAAATCCTAATCTCTTGGCTAGTCCAGGGACTTGCCAAGGTTTTTTGTCATTTGTTGTCCAACATGTTACCAGAAACATAGAAACGTAAACAAAAAATGAGAATCACAAAATTGTAACTTTCCTTGTTCTTTTGTTTTGTCCAAGCTCCAGGAGGGCTGTCAACTTGACAGAGTATTCGGTGTACTAATAACTTTGACAATGAAGGTCATGTAAGGGATAAAATAAGTTGGACTTGTCCCTCCTCCCTTCATTGAAAAATACAGGTTTTCTTTTTTGTTGTTCAAAGTTACTTCATAAGTATTATTCTATGTTCAATCTTTGTGTTTTATGCTTCCTCTTTGAATTTAAGATTTCAGTTAGTCTTGAAAAATATCTTATTGTACAGTTATATTCATGGTGCATTTAGGATGTGTCTGTATCATGAAAGAGTAATCTAGGAATGTTCATTCATTAAACTTGCTGAAGAACAAAAGTAATTTGAATCTGTTTGTCTTTTGTTATCAGTCAGTGTTTAGTGCGTTTTAAGGGACAAGCCTGCAAGACACTGCTATTAACAACATCTGGGTTGAGAACAGATGCGACATGGATCCGAGTGCTTTGGCATGACTCCGAATCCACAAGCTTCACATATCGTCTCGGTTGAATTAACCCATTAGCAACTAGAGATTTTGTAAAAATGGCCTATTTCTCACTAATTTTGACATTGATTGTTCTGAACAATATGAAATGTATGCTATTTTTTGGACGGGTGGTTCAGTGAGTAAAAGGAGGGGCGGTTTAGTTGCTAAAGGGTTAAAGGGGTTCTGTATAGTCCTGGAATATATTACAATGGTCATTGCCGGGTCTCTATATTCAAATGTATAGCCAAAATAAGGCATTGATTCACACATCTTTGACTTGTGGAAATGTGATTCTGGTTCAGAACAAGTTATTCCTGTTACTGTCTTAGACTGCAAAGGTACCTGGGAATTAACACATTTTCACAATTCCATGACCTTCACCTCAAAATGACCTCTAGTTTATAAGTTTCTGCTAGAAGAAAAACAATGTTCAGCACATGAAATATTCACAAATTTGTACAAGACTTTATTTGTCTAGATCTTGCAGAAACAACAAATATATTCAAGACAATATTCAAGTATCTACAATTGTTTAACAAAAGAGAAAAAAGAAATGAATAGTTCAAATTTCAAAAGCAGAACATGTAAAAGGCATAACTGTTCACACGTGTTCTTAACTTGAAACGTACAGTACACATAGGAAACATTTTTTTCAGGGGATGTCAAACCTGGTGATGAAAAAGAAATGAAAAAAAAAGTGAAAAATTTGTACACATATCTGCACACATCTGATCTTAACATACAGAAAGGAAACATTTTCTTCAGGGGATTGCAAAGAAACAACGCACAGATGAAATTGTCTCCAAATTCATGCTTCTAATTAACCTCATTAGGAGTAAGTTGCAAAATAGGAAATAAATACTGGTGAGTACAGTTAATTTTTCATTTTTCACAGATACAGAGAACACCAGATCAATTATTCTTTTTTTTGTTTAGGGGGGGGGGGTGGTAATATCCACATCTGAATGGAAAGAATCAATGAAATATGATGCTTTTTTTTAGCTCTTCTTTGATGTAGAATTATAGTTCAGGGTGCCCATCCTCAAACAAACAGACTGAGGGAGTGAGAATAAATACATGGAATATCCACAAAAAAGAGTGGATGCACTGCCATAGAATGAAATGGGTTAAGCTTACAATTAATGACACCTCGTATTTACCTATCAAGTGTTAACGCAATTAAGGATTTGTTTGAAGATCAAACCATTTCACGAAAATACAAAAAAGTAATCTCATAGGAATTTTATGTTTAGATATACCATACAACTTGCAAATCTAACATGCATATAGCACAACAAACATGTTGCAATATAAATCCAACCATTGGAAAAATGTTTCATACAATTGAAAATTTTCATTTTCAATTTTTACGGATTCTACCAATTTTTTATTTTATTTTTTCACTTTTTATGTGCAAATAAGTCAAATATAATATGTAGAGTGTAATAACCATGTTCCCCAATGATTTCTTTTATTTTCACATCAGTGATTTACAACATGTGTTTGTGATTGGCACTGCTGGTAAAATATCCAATTCATTTACAAAGAAAAGATAATATATGGTCAGCAGAGATAAATCTCTTTAAAATGTAAACATTCCATTTACAATGAAAGAAAACAAATGTAATTCTTGTCCACCCACCACCCCCTTTTATTATTGCAGAATAAATGTTACAACGAAAAGGCAAAATAACTAACATAAATTGTTCATATCATACAAGTATGAACTAATTGTCATACAGTACATGAACTATGTCCAGCCAAACTAAACAATTTTGAATCATTGCCTATGTTCAGCCTCAAGCCCAAATGAAGTTCTGATTGTTTAATTTTACTTTAATACTCTAAGGTTGCAATTATTCAATCTGTACGACTAAAGGCTGCTCAGACATGCCACGTTAAACCACTCCCCAAAATTTAGAGAAAAAAGTATTAATGATAATAATGCTGCTTTTTTTAATGTGTAATGTAAGTGAATGGCAAGTGCATTACAGCAAAGGTTGTAAGCACACATACTTTTAAACTCTTTTCAATAAAGTAAAAATAAGAAATGTAGGAAAACATAAACAAAACGTAATACCAAGGCCATTAATTGTGAACAGAGGAATAGAAAGGAGAAAGGAATATGTGTTTCTTCACATAGGATATTATTAACTAGTCTTGCCATAAAGGTGGCAGTTCAACAGTTAAAGAGAAAAACAATCCATATTTTGATACAATCGTCTACCTTCTTATAGATGATAGCGCATCAAGAAAAGAAGTAATATTGAAAAAAAATCCAGGTTTTTATGCAATAAATTTGATAAGTGATGATTGAAGCATAATACACTTGGTAACCATACAATGAGTGATGGAGTTTAGAATGAGAAATAATATTCAATATTGAGTGAAAGTAAATGCGAAATAAATACATTGATGAATTAATTAAACTTTTGTTAGACAGCTATGGTGATCCGTCCTATCTGCCTGTGCATTAACTGAAACCTTAGCTCACATAATATACTCAGAAAACTCATGGCCACACTATAGCTATTTCATAATACTGTTAAACCATGGAATTTGGGCAAATTTAGTGAGTGGTTCAAAACCGTGAAATGTTCATGTCTCCAAACAACTGAATCAGAATTTATATGGATATTCTGGCGTGTTTTGAAACTTTCAGGCCATAACATCAGCTTTCCTTAAATCTTGACATGCTTTGGTCGACCCATGCAACAGAGAGTGGATTGCCACTGTCGACATTTGCCACACACATGTACAGTGTACATGAATCATATACACCAAACAATGTGGCAGTCTAGGTTTCACTCCACAGCAAATTAAGATTTAACAATTCACAAAAGAGTTTAACTAAAGTCCCGCCCGTTTGACAGTTTCAAAATTTGTCGTTGAAATACACGTAAATTAGAATGGAGATCAATATCTCTGTACAGTACTAGTTGATAAATGCCCATCCAGCCTCCCACCTCAGTCTTCAAGCGGGATGTTCCTGAAGAGATACGACATGGACTCTCCGTAGTGTATTCTTCTGATGGACTCTGAGAGGAGGAGGCTGATGTCGACGGTCCGCAGCTTGCTGCACTGGAGACGCTGGAGGTCATGTGACACCGTGTTTGTTACAATCACCTGGAGACAAGACGAGAGAGAGAGGCAGAGGACAAAATAAGAGGCTATTTATATTACCAACCTTTGCACAGTCCAAAGTCTATGCACCTGTAAGCTCTTATTAGACCTGGGGGGTGTTTCACAAAGACTTAGATCAACTTTAAGTTGGACTTAACTATGGCAGGCCGTCCATGCCACTGGTTGCTCTCACCATTCATTATGATCTTTAGATAAGTTTTTCCTTCAATAATGAACTATCAAAAAATGTAAATTCTGTAGATTTGTGACCATGATTTGTACGTCTCTTGAGAGACTAATGCCAGTAAATGGTGAGAGTAAACAGTGGCATGAACGGCCTGCCATATTTAAGTCCAACTTAAAGTTGATCTTAGTCTTTGTGAAACACCCCCCTACTCTAGCAATCACTAAGATCAACCTACTCTTCCTTTGTCTATACTTCTGTGTGAAAAATAATGTCTCTGCATACACACAATGTTATGAAAAACTTTGAGCATTATTTGATAACAAAATGAAGTCAAAATGAGCTATACATTGACAATTAAATATCGCATATCATATTCATTACACAAGGGCCATGCATGCCAGTTCCAGAGAGGTACACTATTTACAACAAATGGCATGTTATCTCAACAGGCTTCCCCCATGATCATGTACAGTTACAGACCAAAAGTTATACTGTTAAAGGTAAAGACCAGTTCTGGTCAAGCAATTGCATTGTGAAAGAAACGTTGTGGAATCGATCTGAAAAGGTTAATCATCTAGTTTATAAGTATTGGTGTGTACTGCAGGTTCTGGAATCATCAAAATGATAAGAAATTTGGCCCAGTCCTGGTAAAGTTACAAGCACTGTACACAGAAAGATGTATATGGGACTACGCGCCACATGCGCGATATCTTTCCGATCCAGATAGATGTAATAATTTACCAAATATATCAATTAGTAGGCGGCTTCCCGGCAAAATTTGTATCATCATGTATTAGTCAAAACATATTCTTTCACATGATTGGTAATAAGAGCTTTCATTTCATTTTTTGAGAGGGGGGTGTTTCCAAAACTGGTCCATACATTTAACGTCCTCAATGTGGTACACTCGTTGTCAGCTTGGTTCAACCACAGGAACAAACGGAGGAAGATCGTTGTCAACTTTTATCACACATGAGACATTTACATTCAAATATTGTAGCAGACTAGAATTTCAGTTGACAGAAAATAACAGAAGAAAAAAAAAGTTACCTCATCAATGCAGGAATCCTCAATAATCTTAGGTGATTCTGAAGACAGGAGACCATGTGTAGCGATGATGTAAATCTTATAGGCTCCTCTCTCCTTGACTAGTTCAGCTGCTGCTACAAAGGATTCTGCCTCATCGATCATGTCATCCTGGTATGAGAGAGAGAGAGAGAGAGAGAATTCTCATAAGTGTTGAATAACAAACTGATATACTAATAACCTATGGGAAGAGTGATCGATAATAAGGATGAACTCAAGCCTGGAAATGACAACAATTTTATCTTTAAAGTATTAGATAGTTCTTCTACTCTCTCGCTCCATCGGTATCCTAATCATGCAAAAATGGTTCTGTGCAACTTCCCCAACTAAAGCTATCATGACTGTATTTTACTATTACAGCAATTGTCTACGATTACTTTTCTTTGGTAAACTGATCTGTAAACTTTTACCAGTGAAAAACAAACAAATTTCTGAATGGATAATAACTGCTTAACATCAATACAACTAATTCTCCTCATCCTCTCCTTTTTCTTGTTCTCATTCTTCTTATCTTCTTATGTCGTTGAACAAAACAAACAAAAACAAAACAATGAACTTATCATTACTTATTTGACAACTACATGACAGACGAAAATGAACATTTGCCAGGGTAAATGAAATGCAGGATATAATTCACGAAGATAAAGACTTACAACAATAATGGCAATCCTTCCTCCTACGTCTCCTACAACATTGATGGGTGGTTTCTCTTTCGGTGTGAACACTGCACAAAAGAAATCAATGCATATGTGTCAATCAAAATAAATGAACATAATTTAACAAAAGTAAAGAAAGTAAACATTTAAATTGATTATAAAATTTGTTTGTTTCTTTGTTTGTTTTACTCGACTGCTAAGAAATCATGTGTATGCTGGTAAGTAAGCAACCAGGGGACCGACGGCTTGAATTCCTCTCTGACAGATTTGGAAACAAGGACTAATGCCTTACCAAAGGGCACTAGCGCATGGTCTTGGTTTCTATTCGGAACCTCCCGGTTACAAGACCACTGCTCTACCACTAAGCCATCATTCCAGTTAAGGACTATTTCAAAGAAATAGTCTTTAACTGTTGCCCAATTACTTCTCTCAATTGAGCAGCATAAATCTTTATATTTTAACATGACCAGGGGTTTGAATGAAGAACTATTAAAAAAATATCAAGCTTATACAGTAGGCTTGCGGGTGCACCATGTGAGAGAGAGAGAGAGAGAGGGTTGAGGAGTCCTATCAAGCTTGTAACGTTTGATACCAAATAGTGATCATATCATAATATCCTTTATATAACCACAGTCTAATACAACTGATGAAAGTAAAGTTTGATGACAACATCTTCTGCCAACATTTTCTTCTGTCAACTTCAATGTCAGCATAAGACTTCCGGATGACGGTACAAGGTACAAGAGTTGGAGCATGATTAAGTGATACAGTCAAACCTGCTTTAGTAACCACCTGTCTACAAAGACTAATTTCTTGTTTCCCTTGAAAATGTACTAAAGTAACCTGCCTACAAAGACCACCTATCCATCAAGACCACTTTATGTGTTTCCCTTTGGGCGGTCGCTATAGACATGTTTGAGTGATACTTACAAGGAAGCCCAGGCATTCCAAGAGCCTGACTGCTAGTGCTACTCCCTGATGCCACAGGGGGTGGAGAATGGCGGCCATCAATCCTGTCCGATTCAGATTCTTTCTGTTCTCCATGGATCACAGCTAATCCCAGACGTAGCCTCTCAGCGTAGGATGTAGCCCTGTTTGCTGAAGCAGGATTGCGAGCAACTATCACAGCATTTCTCCAATCAGGAATCTACCAATGAAAGCAGAAGTTTGAACTCAGTTATATATCCTTTGGCCTGTACTGCTACTCTCCACCCAGGTGTTAAATGGGTACCCGGTAAGATGCGACCGTCATTGTTGGCCAAACAGCTTGTGAGCGTCAAGTAATGCCTGGCTGGAATGCTCCCCAGTGAGTGGAGATTGTGCACACAGTGTGTGCGGGCAAGTATTGAATCCAATGACCAGGGTAATAGTATATCTGTAAAGCGCTTAGAGAAGCTTGTATAAAGCGCTATATAAAAGCGGAATATTATTATTATATGGCAGTTAAGTGTCCTTTAAGGTGATAGCCAAGGTAGTCTATTTATCATAGAATTGATAATCTATAGATGCAAACGGTCAATTCTACTACCTTGAACAGGCTTAGGAGTCTTGTATGATATATCCAGATAGGTATACCGGTACGTATATTGGTAATGGCGGAAAAGAGAAGTACTGCATCCAGTTTTACACCTAGCAAAACTGTAACAATATTGGCAAACTATTTTATTCATTAAAGATACATTATTTGCAAAATTTGAACAAGAGTATTATCCAACATGCATGAGTGTGACATGGATAATTTACTACATATTTCATATCATATATTTTATGATCAATAGACATTCATTTTGGTAAGGCCATGGACCCATTTCAGAAAGCCTTTTTTCAATGACAAATGACAAAAATCAGTGACAAATCTGCTGATAACCAATCAGAAGCAAAGATTTCATTAGATTATAACAACAACTGTCATTTGTCACTGATGACAAGTTTTGTGAAATGGGGCCCAGGTTGGCTTTTAAGCTACTTAAAAACTCAATCATACTTCATATTCCACATATAAATGCAGGGCTTAAATTAATCCAAGGCCATCCAAGGCCAGGCCTTGGATGCCCCTTTGATTGGCCTCAATGCCCCTCTCATTGGCCTTGGAGATTTTTTGTGCCCTTTCCAATTCTTCCCATTGGTGCTGTAATATAGGAATGTGCCCTACAGAAAAGTGGCCTTGCCCTAAAAATGTTGAAATTTAAGGCCTGTAAATGGAAATGACTCACAGTCATACTTCATATTCCACATATAAATGGAAATGACTCACAGTCACACCTTGGCCCCGTTGCACAAAACTTACCATTGATCGTGACTTTGCCATCAATGGTAACTACCATGGAAACCTTGATTTTGATTGGTTGTTGAGCCCTGTTACCATGGTAGTTGCCATTAATGGCAAAGTTACCATCAATGGTAAGTTTTATGCAACAGGCTCTGGTGGGATGACAAGGGAAAGAGGAAATACTGCAATAAATGTTGAAGTATGAAAGTCCACTGGACATCACTTACATGTTCTTGAATGTATTGGACCAAGAATGGGGAAGCTCTCAGGTTGTCGACAGGAACATCAAAGAAGCCTTGGATCTCTTTATGATGTAGGTCCATCGTGATCACATGTGTCACACCTGTGAAAATGGAATCAAGAAAACATGATTACATGCCACACACAAAGGTGTATGTTTCGTTTATCTGCAATTAGGCCTCACAAAAAAGATGTTGTATTGCCCTCTGGGACCCAAAACATGAGTCGAAGGTCAGAATTTTTTGCTTAACACTCCCTCTTTAGGCTGATATTTCTCAGTTTTTAATGCTTTAATACATTTTTTTCTAAAAAATGGTAAAAAAAAAAAAAACTTTTTAAAAAGCCGACCATAGATTTCAAGAATTTGGAGTCGGTCGCAAAGGGCAATACAACTTCTTTTTTTGTTAGGCCTTATATGATTTGGGAAAGTCCACGGTATGCGTTACTAACTACATCAAACATGATAGCTCACTATAGCTTGCATTAGTTAAAACATCAATGAAGTTCACTCTGCAATATACATTCATAACTTTAATTGGTACAGACGTTTTTTCAAAGAATATTTGTTTGCTAGATACTATCCTACAGCTGATGTCGCAGGTACCTCTGATCTCTGCTCGTATCCATGCAGAAAGTACTCAAATCTAGTTCTGTTAAACAACAAAGTATGTTAACCTCATATACTCCCTTTTACGTACATGTACATGAAGATATACTAAGACACGGTGCATACAACAGGCAAATACTGGACCCAAATAGTACTCTTTAACGCCCATTCTTCATTCTAAAAGAGAGGTTTTTTAAAACAAATTTGAAATTCTTACCAGATTTGCAGAGCATAGTGGCAAGCAGCTTGGCAACGATGGAACCTCTTTTCCTCATCTGACTCTGCTTACTGTACGGAAGGTATGGGATAACAGCTACGATGGACCGTGCACACGATGTCTTACAAGCATACGCTATGATCAGTAGCTCCATGATCGCATTGTTCACATCTCTATAATGCAAGAAATTAAGACATATCAGGAAAAGTATGTTTGTTAGAAATCCCAATATTAAGATTAGCTGCACCTCACTTCCTAATACATACACATCAACACATTCTACATGTTTACATACAGTGAGTTGACATGATTCTTTTCAATACAAAGGCTATGTTTTGACACTTGTGAAACAGCCCATACCCTAATCAATCCTAAAGCTGCACAAACAACATGATATAAATGTACATCATAGTCATACCTACAATAATGAATAATTAGATAATAGACAGAAATGGAGGGCCATGGCTGTTGATATGATGATGATGATGATGATGATGAGTCATCCCTAATTTACAGGAAATTTTGAAAATGTACTCTTTATTGGACAATCTTTACATGAATCCTACATGTTGCTTATCAGTTTTGAGAGATCAACAAAAATCATCAAGATTTACTCACAAAAAAATCTGATCTCTCTACAACATAAATTGAGAAATGGTAGTAATGATCTGGAAAGAGAACCAGGCATTCAACGTTGAAGAAACAACCTAATGATTTACACCAAAGACACATATCAAAAGCATTTCATCACCAAAATGGAAGGAACTTTTATTTTCTACAGAGTGAGTTATAATGCATGCTAGCTGCATTTTTTCATTGTTGTATTCAACAGTTACACAAGGAAAAGTTTCATGTATATGTGTTGAGCAATTAGCAAACACTTCCATTTTCATTTTTGTGCACTTAGGGGCTTAGTTTCAATGCTTAAACGTTGCAATTTTCAAGAATAGTCTCATCAAAACCACACTTTTACTTTTGAAATAACATAACTTACTTTGCTCCAGTCTGCAGTATGAAAATGTCTTTGCCTCTTACTGATTCTTGAATTTGTACTTTTGTTTCTATTGGGGGAAAAAAAGAGAAATGTTATTAAATAAAAGAAATTGTCATTTAAAAAAAAAGTCAGTAATTGCCTTTACTCTGTGATCAAATAAAAAGCAAACCAACGTTTTAGTGGTTATTTAATGTTATAGAGGTACATAGAACAACCTTGGTCCCCTAAAGGTTGACCTTTGCTATGGTTTGACTTGATAATTATACAAAATTTGTGTGAATTAAAATCTCAGCCAACATGAATGGAAGACTATAATTTCCTGTAGTGGAAGTAAAATAATAGTCACAATACAGAAGAGCTTTACAAATCATACACATTTAGTCTCCTTGTGCAGAATTGCTAATATTTTTATTCCCAATTTCAAAGCCGAAAATTTTCCCAATAGTGTTAAAAGTACATGATCTCATCATACTTATTAAAGGCATTGGTTAACAATGTAAAATCACCTCAAATCCAATTAATTTGTATTGAATCCTCTCGCTAAATATCAAATTAACGATGTCTGAAAATATGAGAGAAAATCGAACTCGTTCACTATCCAAAAAAAGAGAAAATAGATGAGGTTTCAAAAATAAAATTCATTGCGAAAGATCGAAAGATCGTGAATCAAAAGCCTAAAGTGACCGACGCCATCATGCGTTTATCACGAGACAGTTACGTTCGTATATTCATTTCTCGCCAAAAGTCCGCTCTAAAATCGCCCAACGATTTGGAGTAGTATCTTGCTGAAGTTTTCGGCTAACCTGCGTTGCATGACATTTATGATCGATTCATGTACTGTACTGAGCCAGAGATCGAGATTGACTGAGCTAGCTACGCCATCATCGCCTGTAAAACATTGAGATTTGGGTCGGCCGGCGCTAATTCCTAAAAAACAAAGGGGGAAATATCCGCACTACATAATTATCCAGGACTGGTTCGGTCGGCCGTACATTGGATATTTCTTTGGGGATCTAGTGTCTCACTAGACTCTGGGTAAATGAACTGTTAGCTGCTACTTTTCATCGTGTCTGACTCTGAGCTGTTACTGAGCTGTGACTGAGTGAGTTGTGCTGAAATCCTGTTTGACTGTGCTGTGCATGCTGTGGTTGGCCTGCCCTGGCCGCGCCGGGCTGCGAGCCGAGCTGGCTGGCCTGGGGCTGTGTACGAATTATTCGTTCTTGGGTAGGTAGCGGTAGGCGTTATAACTTTACTTATTCTACCCGAAAGGGTAAAAATAAATTAATGTGAAATAGTATCCGCAACATATGAGCAAATTTATATAAAAATAGATCCAACCAATTTCATAGCCCCAATTTCAAACAAGCTAACCGTTAGTTACTGGCGTAAAAAAAAACGTAGGGTCTAGAGTCTAATATAAAATAAATTGGCAGCAGTAAATGTGTGTAATTGTCATTGACATTGACATTGACTGTGACCAATACATATGTGACAGAAGTGAATTTAAAAAAAAAAAGCACAAAAGAAATTGCACAAAATTTGATTAACAAATTAGACTAAACCAATTTAATTTAACGGCCTGTACAGGTGGCCCTGACCACCGGGTAGATGGAAGGGTATAGAAGTCTACTGATAATCCTGCGTGAATGGAGGGGGTTCTGTGATTAATATTAATTGAGCCTTGAGGCGTCCATTAAGGGTTTGTGATAAAATGTCACATTCCTGACATTCTGGGGAACTTGCTACAGCTCTAGTCACATTAATTTTTGTTAAATATTTTAAAATTTGGAGAGAAAAAAACCGGAGGGGGGGGGGGGGGGATGAAAATTTTCTGTTCAGGTTCGATAAATTATCGATAAATGTGGAATTACATAATAGATTTCAGGGCAACAAATAAAGGCGCTATACCAGAGCAGTGAATTATTTAATTTAACCTTTCTATAAAATGATGCTGAACATAAGACAATAGTTTTGCTTACAAATATTTTTGCGATTTGGGACAAGGTGGGGAAATCGCATATAAGCTTACATGTAATTTCTCAATTTTTGTAATGTTTTCATTACTATAAATAGCCATCATATTGAAATGGAAATTGTGAGGTCTGACTTGCGAAATTTCCAAAAATAACCACTAATGCAGTACTAGACTATGTCATGTGATCGTAATCCCTACATTACGACGAAAATTAATGACTTAAAATCACTTCCGAAAATCGGACCTAAAAGGGGTTGGTTAATGCGGTGAATTTGTGGTTAAATTTTAGTGTCACCTCTCCCGCCCCCCATTTAAAATGTTCGAGTTATGCTGTGTTTCATGCATCACGTTTGGTGAAGAACTATTACTTCTCCTGAAAAAGGCAGATTCCTGGATTTTACTTGTCCTGTCACGAACCATAATGTATAAAATTACTAGCAGGGAGCAACATTTTAGGGATAATCATTTTATATCATGTATTGAATTGACTTTTCATTTTGTTTTGCCTACAGACAAAATTATCAGTACCGGTACTATCCTCTGGATTGTCCGAGAATGGTGATGTCAACATGTTGTAAAAGTAAGCAAATTTCTTCATATGTACATGTATGAACCTTTTTTATTTGAAGACAAACACAAAATAAAAATAAAAATATATGGACTATGGGGACAGTAAAGGGTGTCATCAGGCTGAAAAATAGTCGCATGGACATCAGATGGGGGGGGGGGGGGGTGGGGAAGGGGATGATTTTTTTTTTTTTTTAAATATTTAAAGTCTCCTTATTTAGGGGGGGGGGGGATATCCTCCTTTTTTGTGTGTGTGTGCTTTCTTTACCGGTATGTCGATGTAACCATGCTAGGTAGGGGTGGGAGGGGTTGGGGGAAGATGTCAATCTATTTCACAAACATATTCCGATTGATGCCCATGCTAAGTTGATTCAGATTTACATTTACATCTTTGCCATGAAGGATCTCATTTCTTCTGTGACCTGCTGGGTGTATCTGCTTATTGATTATGAATGAATATCCTGATTACAGTGATACGACACTTGCTCCGCCGACAATTGATCCGGGCTTTATTTCTTCTAAGCTATAGGGTTAGGGTTAGGGTTTCAATGTTAGGTTTAGTGTTAGGATTTAGGTTTTGTAAAGTGTCGAGTCCATGGTTGAAGTTCATCATTCAATTAGTGTATCATGGAATTTATAGGGAGCAACTGTTGCCGAAGCAAATGTCATGGAATCCCAGATAAGGTTGCTACACAGAGTTTTTCATTTTTCATTCATTCATTTTTTGCTTCTTCATTTTCTTTTTATACAGCACATCCTTGCCATCAAAGGTGTTGTTCATGATTGTGGATAGATCAGGAGGTGATGATCAGGATAGGAATGGAAGTGCTAAGTCATATCAAGGATTTACGCCAAACATATTGGAATTCCTGTTTTTTCTTCTTTTGATTGGTTTTTGGGAAGTGGCCATAGCCCCCATTTTGTAAAAAATAATAATAATGATAACAATAATTTACTTTTATAAAGCGCTATACCAAGTATTAACCTGCTCAAAGCGCTTCACAATGTAATATTAGCCTGTTCATAAGATTAAATTCCATGGCAATGCTAACATTACCCATTAACACCTGGGTGCGGTGAAGCAATTGAAGATGAAATTGCCAAAAGACATAAGTTTGCATCCCCAGTCAAGTGATACGACCACTAGATAATCATTTTGATGAACCATCTTCCGAAACTGCTTTTCATTTAAATACTCTAGGGCCAACAGAGTGTTTTTCAAAGTGGAGGGGCCCAAGTGCTAAAAATTAATGTGAGCCTATTTTGTTTTTGGTCAATATCTGACTGGCCGATAGTGCTCTCAGTAGGGGGGGGGGGGGGGGGGTAGGCGTGGAATCAGGTTGGCAGAAAGAGCTCTCAGTGAGGGTGGGGGATATGCGTTAAAACAAATTCAGCCCCAAAAATTGTACCAAAATAATTTCGAGGTAAAAAAAATGGGCAGGGATAGGGGTACAATGACTCCCGTCTTCCCTACAAAAGATATGATTTTTTTTCGGGGGGGGGGGGGGGGGGGGAGGGGCCGACAGTGAATTTTGGTCGTTTTAGGCACTTTTTTTTATGAATTTTATAAAAATCTATACTTTGACATTAGCAAGTCGTGCTACTTCATAATAATTCTATTATACTTGTTTTTAATGAATATACATACATTGCAACAGAAAATATCTTGTTTGTGTTTCTTTTTTTTAAGATTGGGAAGCTGGAAAGAAGGAGACAAACGAACGTGGAGGAAGAGATGTTTTAGAGAGTACAAATAAGGAGGGGAGAATTATGAGAGCAGAAAAACATGAAATAGGAAGGAAATTAATAAGAAGAGAGATTGCAAAAGAGGAGAATGTATGACATGAAAGATAGAGAAATGGGAAGGGGGGCACCATTTATACTCAAAAAAGAGAAAGAAGAAAAGATAGAATTGCCTGAAAGCAGAAAATATAAGAGAGGAAAGAAAATGATGAGAG